>OW964835.1:19198251-19798251 GCA_943142095.1 Ophonus ardosiacus
TCCGACGTCCACAGTATATACTTCAGACATAATCAGTACTTGTGACGTCCAATTTGTATATTTTTATTCATACTACCGTTACAGTGACGTCCAGCAGCGTTGCCAATATTAAATACATTATTCTGATGCAGAAACCAAAGCACTCTTTCAGAACAATATGCATACTTTGCTGTAAACATCATAGATTCCTACAATGCTTGATAATGGTAATATCTTTTGGCAATCTGTAAGCAATTTGAAAATGGAACTGTTAATTTGTCATTTAAAATGTCATTAAATACTTAATACTTTTGTTCTAAAATTATTAGGAAAAAAATTTCTCCAAATTAAAATTTTACCATTGTATTTCTCATACATATAACAAAAATAAAGTAGATATCCGTTATACAAGTAAACAATAACAAAATCTTTATAATGTATTTACAGTAAAAGAACTCGATGGTACAAAATGTGATAGAAATGTGAAATGTTCTTGCACTTAGAGTACAAGAGTACAAGAACAACAATTCTATTTTCTCCGACGGTAAATGTAAATATGTGAAAATAAGTGAAGAATGAACTATTTAAATAACCCCAAAATCTTACAATTAAAAAGTACAGATAGTTATTTTTAATAATAATTTAATATGAACTGAATTAATACTTGCAGTATTTTTTTACTTCCTTGTACGAAGTAAAGGAAGTATTGTAATCGCGAAAAAATTCGGTTTCCAGATTTCAACGGAAATATCCATTTTGACCATCCCTGAATCCATTTTGACTAATTTCGCCCTGACGTCTGTACGTACGTACGTACGTACATACGTATCTCGCATAACTGAAAAACGGGAAGCCGTAGAAAGTTAAAATTTTGTATTTAGGACTGTTATAACATCTAGTTGTGCACCGCCCTTTTTGGTCATTGCATAACTTTCAGAAGTGGTACTTTGCTTGAAGCCCATAATAGATTTTAATGGAAAACTATATTAAAATATAATCCAAAACTTTTCAAATTTGGTATATAAGACTTTTATATCAATGAGAATAACATAATAGATTTTAGTAAAAATGGTCTACCCGGAAGTGGTACTTTACTTGAAGCCTATAGTAGATTTTAATGAAAAACTATATTAAAATATAATCCAAAACCTTTCAAATTTGGTATATAATACTTTTATATCAATGGGAATAACATAATAGATTTTAGTTAAAATGGTATACCCGGAAGTGGTACTTTACTTGAAACCTATAATAGATTTTAATGGAAAACTATATTAAAATATAATCCAAAACTTTTCAAATTTGGTATATAATACTTTTATATCAATGGAAATAACATAATAGACTTTGGTTAAAATAGTCTAACCGGAAGTGATACTTTACTTGAAGCTATTATTCTTGAAAAAAATTGTGTTATATTGAATTTAACAATAAATGCTTCAAATAAAAGTTTTAGAGAATTGAATTTTGCGTCGAAAACTTCAAGTATGATTAAATTAGTTCTTTGTATAAGCGAGATATTTAAATTTAAACATTATGTTCTTTTTGGTTTCTGTAATTAAGTTTGCTATGAATTAGGACAAGAAATAACAAAAAAATAAAGAATTTAATGTCAATGTCAAATTATGTCAAATACGTGCAATTTTATGATTGGGTCTGTTATTATACATATTTTAATTATTAACAAAATATGTATAGTGTAACAGGCGTACAAGGAAATCATGTGGTGTCCACATCAGATATTTTTAGTAAAATTTGCCGTCATCCTTTGTATTATAGTCATACAAATTGTATTTGATAAACAAAGTATTTGTTACGTGTCAATAAAATAGTGAAGAAATATAATAATAAGGTTAATATGATTATTAATCTCCGATTTTAATATTTTTATTCTATTTGTTAAACAAATTATTTGTAAAAAAGAGTGAAAATATGTGAAAAACAACAGTTTGGATGCACTTCGGCTATTTGTGCAATAAATTCAAATTTTTATGAAATTTATAATAATAAGCTTATTATTAATATTCAATTCCGATTTTAATACGCTTATTCTAAGTAAATAGCTATTTGTTGAACAAATTATTTTTCACATGTCAATAAAATAGTAAAAATATATGAAAAGCAGTCGTTTGGGTTCGGCTATTTTTCCAATAAATTGAATTTTTTACGGAAATTACAATAATAGGCATATTATTAAGAAAATTCTAATTGACATAATAAGTCAGTCATAATATATTTGTGTTATAATTTTACTGGAAATATAGAAATTTTCTATGTGGTATTTGTACAAAATACATGGAACTGCCAGAATGCAATGTAATGAAATACTGGAAATGTAGAATCTTTTGCTAGAAACTTTTTGTATGGCGTTTGTATAGAACGGAGGGAAGGTAATGTGATGGCCACATCAAATTTTTTTTAATTAACATAGGAGTATAGTCGAAATTATGGAAATTTGATAAAATATTATAAATCACAGCAAAAGATAATTTTAGAGCTTTAGCTTGTGAACTGTTCTGAAATTATCAATCTCCCCTGAGAGTTATTGAACCCCTTCGGAGAAAATAAAATGAAAAAATCTGATGTGGCCAACACAATACCTCCCGCTATTTCATTTTTATTAATTTAAATTCATACCTAATTTTTTTTTTTGCAGTGACACACTTGAAATATAAACTGTGTAACAAAGGAATTTTGTTTATTTTTGAAACAAAGGCATTGGGATTTATAAAAAAGATTATTTTTTAAATTTATCTGTAAAATACATAGAAAAATTATTAATGTATACTTGTAGAAAATTCAATTAGCTTTAATTTTCATGGCATAAAATGCGAAAAAATGACATTTAATGGTATTTTTTGACGAAAAACCATTATGAGCTTCAAGTAAAGTGCCGTTTCCGGTTATCCAATTTACACTAAAATCTAATGGTTTCTTTCATATTAGAATAGGGTTAAAATACGCTTCAGAATTTTCTGAATGATAGTATTTGAGTTAGAGCGTTGACAAAATCCATACACACACATACAGACATCATCGTGAAAATGATAAAATCGGATTCTAGTGACCCTAGAACGTGGTCATTTATCAAAATCTCAAAATGCGATTTTTAGCAAGATCCCTAGAACTCCCTTACCAAGGGTAGCGGGAGGTAAAAACAAATAAGTGAAATTTATGAAATATTTATTATTACATCGAACAGTCCTGCTTATTTCCAGAGAGAGTACTTCATAAACATTAATTTGTTTCATTAATCTTTAGTTGTTACACATAAACAAATTATTTATCCGTGTTTCTTTCTATGTTTGCATATAGATTGCAATAAAAATACGGTGTTTTTAAAAGTTATTACTTTTGATCATTTATATTTCTACATATCTCACTAACGCATATAATAAAATTTTTCAATTTACATTATAATAAAAATAAAAAGCAAATATTTTAACGTATTTAAACTATCTAAAATGTATAAAAATATTTTGTAATTAAAAGAAAACACTTTAATGAAACACCTCAAGTAGAGGAGAAATAGGAAGAAGTACCCAGAATAAAAAATATCTATATTTAATAAATCGTTTGTAGTACATATTAATATGTTTTAAACATTTTTTCTTTTAATAATTATTTCTACACTCTCTTTTTCGACTTTGTACTTAATAATTCAGCTTTATGATACGAGTATTTATAAATAATTACCTTTTTTAAATTTATTACATTTGTAAACCATACATTTTGATTTCATAGTTTATTGATTTTGTATTTGCTCAGAGGATTTTACAAGTGCAAAACAAAAGGTTTGATTACATAAATATTAATTTAAAATACTACCAGGAGTGCACAATGTAGATTTAAATACGATTAAAAGAGTAGCGCGCTAATGTAGTATCCAAAGTTCCACTGTTGCCAAGTGTACGGAGTTCAGAATGTCGCTGGAATGAAACTTCAGTATATACATTGTATATACGCCGGACGACACTAGCGCCGCAAGTGGAATTTTTTTGAACTACAAAAAATATACATTTTCCATTCCGCTATCATTCTGACGTCCATAACAAATTTTGCTATACGATACTAGAGGCCCCCCTGATGTCAGAAAAAAATTTATAAGGCCATGTGCATATGACGTCCGGTATACGGACGTCTTATGCACAAGGACGTCACTTTGAATGTAGAAAATTACACAGGGGACGCCACAATGGTAGTGGGATGTAAATATATATATATATATATATATATATATATATATATATATATATATATATATATATTTTAATAATATATATATATCCATTAATTAATATGGAAGTCAGGACGCCCTATCAACGTCACGGAAGTGACTCCTTAACAAGTATCAATATATACGGTATGTCCACGGATCGAGTTCCAAAGAGGAAAAACTTTTTTATTTTTATTTTACAAAAAAAAATGTATTCTTGATAAAAGTTTTTGGATGTCACGAAACGGCCAATTCAGTTTTAACATTTTTTAAAATTTTCTTTTAGTTTCAGATAAAAATCGAAAAATTTGTCGTTTTAGTTGAAAATTATTCTAAGTCCCAAAAAATAAGTTTGCGCTGTCATTGTAATTGCCGTTATTTATTTATTTTCATTAACTGTCAGTTATAAAAATCACCTCAATTTGATATGTAAATATCGGGAAACCTTTGTTTAAATTCTTCGACAACTCGACTGATCGCTTTATTACCTTTGCCCTAGAATTGAATGGGGTCCTATACCATAGTCATATTTTAACTATCTTAAATAAGAAGACGAAAATATAAATAAATTAATGAGTATTAGTGAAAAAAATTTCTTTAAATATTGACTAGGTCACAAACTATAAGCGATTGAAGTTGATTAGTAATTGGGTATGACGCGTTAGGTACTAAGAATTTGAAATTGAATTTTAAATAAATGTTGTAGATATTAATATTCTACGCCTAAATTACTAAACAGATTTAATTTTTCATCTTTAGTAACTTGTAAAATCTAATTTTAAATTGTATAAATATTTCTCACTTGTAGCGATACCCATGAAATTGAAACAAAATTAGAAAGAAATTCATTTCGTTTGAACTGTCAGAAATTTAATTTTATAGATAGGATGTGAAAAAATAATAATAATAAAAGTTATTTAAATGTTAGATTTTAAAAATAATACCTTGTGTGATTTAGGTGCAGAATTGAATTATCTGCAACTTTTAATTGAACACTGAATTTCTGGCAGTTCAAACGATACGCATTTCTATGTAATTTTGTTTCAATTCCATGGGTATCGCTAGAAATGAGCAATATTTTTATGCAATTTCAAATTAGATTTTACAAGTTACCAAACGTGCAAAATTAAAACCAGTTTTTTTAATTAACAGTGTATATATATATACATACAGGGTGTCTCAGGACGAGCTTACGCTATCTATATTTTAAATACTATTTAATATAATTTTACGAAATTTGGTATCTAGGGCTTATCCAACATGCCCGTTTTAACTAAAATATTTTCAAAGCAGTAGCACTTCCGGTTTTACCGGAAATTGACCTCAACTTTGTTATTTTAAATGGAATACGCTATATTTTATTTTACCATTGCATGTAGCGGAAAATTTTACATATGAAGCAATAAAAACATTTTACTCATGATCAACTACTTCCGGCGTTATTCAACTTTTTTTGATTTTTTGTCTGATATCCGGCACATTTTTAAAACTCTGTATATCGGGAACGAGATCGAATTTTTATAATCTGAAAAAAGCCTTTTATAAAGGAGACTTTAAGCTACATTGTCCATAGAAGAATCCTCGATTATTTATAAAAATGTGACGGGTACTTTACACCAAAATTACAGTTGACAAACTTCAAAAAAGACAAGTTTTTTAAATGGAACCCCCCTTTTTTATTACATAAATGTGTACTACGGCAAAAAATAAGGGTCCTATGTTGAAAGTTGATAGAATTTCAGTAAATTAGAAAAACATGTAATCTGGGTATAATTATATTATTAATACGGATAAGTAACCCATGGAAAAACAATGTTTGTTTTTACAAACTCATGTACTTGATTTCTTAAATAATTTACCGTTGGATCAAAGGAATTTAATATGGTACCAGCATGATGGCGCTCCACCCCACAATAGCCATAGAATAAATACTTTTTTGGAAACAGTTTTCGAAGATAGGTGGCTGGCAAATAATGGACCACATAGGTGGCCTCTTCGTTCACCCGATTTAACTCCACTTGATTTTTTTGTTTGGGGTTACATTAAAAACGTCGTCTATAAAAAATCTACTACTAAAGAAGATTGCCAACACAGGGTACGAACAGCATTTAACAACATGTCTCCTCGGATGATAAAAAATGCTACACAAGAAGAAGTATTGAAGAGAGTAACAATGTGCTTACATATGAATGGAGGACAGTTTGAATATGTATTAAATTAATCATAGTTTTGTATTTAGAATTTAACCAAAAACATTCGACAATGTTGTTTCACTACATTTATTGAAACATCAACAAAAGTAAAGTGCCAAACAAAAAACTAAATTTGATAATTTATTTAAGAAACAGAAACCTTTTACGCAAAAAGTATCTTTACCTACAAACAAACTCCTAGCCGTATACCAACTGAAGAGATAATTACAAGTGTTTAAGCGGCCATCCAGATACTGCCTGCAAAGAAGTCCCAAGAGATTCGTCATGAAACTGCGCGCATACTGAAGAAGGCTACGTCAATTAAACCGAACTTATCAAAAAAAGAATTATCATGTTTAAAAGAAATAAAGAACAACAAGGATATTGTTGTTTTACCAGCAGACAAGGGAAAAGCTACAGTTATCATGGACAAAGAAGATTACATTAATAAGGCGTACGCTTTGTTAGATGATCCAGCGTATGTTAAAGTCAAGAGTAATCCGCTAGGTTCATCAAAATGCCAAACAACGAAACTACTGAAATCTTCTTCGTTACCACCAGAAGATTTGAAAAAACTTGTTCCCCAGGACCCTGTAATTTCAAGATTTTACTGTCTGCCAAAAATTCATAAGAAATATGTCCCGTTAAGACCTACAGTTAATTCTATTGATTCTACAACTTATAAATTAGCAAGATATTTGGACGGTTTATTGAAACCTTTAATTGGTCATTCAGCTTCTTACGTGAAAGATTCTAAACATTTTGTGGAATTATTTATGAAAGTACAGATTCAAGAAACTTTAAATTTATTAGAAGAACATTTTCCTGTTGACATTATTAAGCTATTCAAACATTGTTTGACATCCTCCTTTTTCCTATTCAATGGTAATTACTACAAACAAGTGGATGGTGTTGCCATGGGATCTCCAATTTCTCCCTCCATTGCAAATTTCTATATGGAAAATTTTGAAGAAAAAGCTCTAAATACAGCTAGAAAGGTACCAACTGTCTAGCTTCGTTATGTTGATTTCAGTAAACTTCAAGAAGAAATTAATTTTTTGGATGATGTGTTCCTAAAAAACGGTTACAGTAAAGCTCAAATTAAAAGAGCCTTAAAGACGAAGAATAATCAACTACAACAAGTAATTACAGATAGAAAATTACCTTACCATTTGTTGCCAATGTTACTGACAAAATTGGCAGGATTTTAAAGAAATATGAAAAACAACTTTTAAATCAAGTATAAAAATCCGTGATCTTCTTGGTAACGTTAAAGATAAAGTTCCTCTACAATGTTCTGGCATATACCAGATTCCTTGCCATTGTGTAAAAGTGTACATCGGACAAACTGACAGAACAGTAGCTACTAGAATAAAGGAACACAAGCGCCATATAAGCGATAGCTGAACGTGCCATAAAGGAACTACACGGAGTTGATTTTGAAAATACAAAAAGTTTAGCTAAGGAAAACCACTGGATTAGAAGATTGATAAGAGAAGCTATTGAAATCCAGAAGTCACCTAATAATATCAATCTTAACACAGGCTATGAACTAAATAAATCATGGTACCCTGTTATTCGTTCGTAATTTTTCTTATTCATTTGTATGTTTAATGATTTACCATTTATCAATGTATCTATGATTTTATATACTTGTAGTCTTGACTACATATTTATTTATGTTATTATTATAAAAACCTGAAGAAGACAGCACCTTGCTGTCGAAACGTTGTTGTTTTTAATAAATGTATACAGAAATATTGTTTAATTTTATTAATAATGAGTTCTGAAAGCATATTTCAAAATATATTTAAATTACTCAAAAAACAAACATTATTACGTATTTAATACTTAGTGTAATAGGTTGCACTATTTATAACAGAAAGAAAAAAATTATTGATGACAATTTTAAAATAATTGTCAACATTTTCCTGCATTTTTTTTTATTTTTTCATCCATCACTCTGTTCTTGTTAAAGATACGATAACGCGGTTTAAAAATTTGAATTCAGCATGAAATTCTCTTTTATATAAAGTACTAGCTGACCCGTCCCGGCTTCGCACGGGTAAAGCTAGAATAACGATTAGCTACACGTGTATAGGCTGTCTCAAAATATATGCACCTGCGCCCTTCCCAGCGGGAGGCAGTTTAAATACATTAGAGAGGCAAAGAGTACTGGGACGTATTTATTTATTTTTATTTTTTTGAAGTAATCAAATATTAATATTCATGAACCACTCTTCAAAAATTTCGGATGACATGTTACCGTGGTAATCTAAATTAGAATCCTTGACGTTACGTGCAGACAGCAACATAGTTTCATTTACCCATCCCTGTTCACTTCCTTTTTCCGCGGGAAACTGGTACATTTACGGCACAATTGGCACTGCTATCTGTCCAACTTTTCCTTACAGTATCGTGGGAGGCGTACCATGTTTCGTCAATATATATTATTGGACGTTTTTCGTCTCTGTATTTTTTAATAATTCTCAAATATTTGTGCCTCCACTCACAAATTCTCCTTGACTCCATTATTACCTGCCGCTTATCCACAGTTTTAAACCGGAAACCAATTTTGTGAAGCACTCTGTGTAAGGAACTTACAGAAATATATATTTCGAATTTGTCATCTATTAATCGCTGATGTAACATTAACAGTTGGCAGAATATTTTCTGCGTACATCGAATAAATTTTCTTGCGGATGATATTACATTCAAAATCACTGACACTTTTTAACTGTCCGGAATCACGTCGTTTTTTTCTTGGTTGAATGCCACATGAAACAATTCGTCGAACGGTATATTAATTAACTTTTGTTAAATCTGCTGTTTTTTGAATAAGCCCATTATTTTCACCTTCACTTTTCAATGTATTAAAAACATTTAAAATAATTTGCTTTGTGTCTTCTGATAAATGAATTCGCTGTCTTGAAGTCTGAGATTCTTCGTTCTCACACATTTCATCGCTAATTTTATGCTGTTATTACTACTAAACACTTGAAGAAGTAATAATACAAAATACGTGTTTACGCTACTTATACAAAAACGGGTAGCCATCTATACTAAATACATCATTAGTCAAATGTATGTTTTCTTTGAAAAGAGCGTTAAACAGTTAATATTAATCAGTGGTAAATTATAATCATATTCCGAAAATATATTTCTTTGAAAATAATCAACCTTTAAAATTTTCGTAATCCCATCCTAGTCAAATCCCCGACAAAATATCCATCTGTGAAGGGTCGGACCGCTACTTCACAGGTAATGGAATGTGCATATATTTTGAGACAGCCTACACCAGTAATTTTTTCTATTTACTTCGGAGACATGCGCTGCGTAGGGAGCCGGCAACCTGCCTCGCATCGTACATGTAACAGGCTCCGCCCAGTACCCACCCGATCCCCGTACCACACCTTATAGCACCCTTTTTTAAACATGTCTCGGGTACTTTTATTTATGTACATATGATCAAAGCTATTTCACCGACAAATATCGAAAATCTGCTAACGGTTAAAACTTAACTACAGATACAAAGATAAACAAAATAATATGTCATCCCCTATTGTACAGCCTTGAGGGATGAATTTTCAAAAACGCTAAAACACTCTTTATATCTTTCCAAAAGCATAAATTAGAATTTTTATATCCCTAACTTGGGAAATGATGAGTTCTCCATACAAACTGTCACCGCCTTCAAATTTTATTTTAGTGACAAAAACTAGCCTATGTCCTTCTTCGAGGTTCAATCTATCTCTATACCAATATTCATCAAAATTGGTTAAGCGGTTTAGGCGTGAAAACGTAACAGACAGACAGACGGATAGTTACTTTCACATTTATTATATTAGTATAGGATTACACATTCTTTTCCGTTGAGCAATTAGCGAGTTACTACAAATTAAACTCACATGAAATTCCTCTAAAATTTTAAACATCTGAATATCGGCTGATTTCCCAATATCTCATCAACCACTTTGACACGTATTAAATACTTAATATTGTTTATTATTCCCAATTGGCGGGAGGTTTCCGTGCTCCGATTTCCGAAAATTTTTGTTATATTACTCACCGTATTTTCTGGACAAGATTCCGTTTAAAAGCTGCTCTTGTAATAACTTTGAGGTAAAATTATAAATATCTTGGACTATAAAACGTCTTTAAAATGAAAATATAACAATAAACAAAATTTAATATGTATGCATAGTAGTTAAATAATAACTAATGAATAATAATTAGTGATGTGTAAAAAAAAATTAATAATATATAATAAAATATGATCTAAATGAAGCATTATGGAAATTTCAAACATTTGCCCTGTTTGAAGCGCCGTAACTCTCTATCTATTGGTTACAGAAAAAATATATTAGATGAAAGTTGTAGAGAATTTTTTTCTCAGCAAATTTAAAAATAACAACTTTTGCCCTGATGCTAATAGGTGAAGAGATATTTAGAAAAAACCCCTTTTTGCGACTTTTCTCCCAAGTCGTGGTATTTCCCGAAGACCCCCGAAAGGGAAAACTTACCCCTAAATATATAATATATCTAAAAATCAAAAATACCCGACCTTTTCTGGAATAAACCCTTATTTTTCTACCTAATGACTGGACTATTAGTAGTATTGATTATTATTATCCATTCATATTACAAATTTTTATTGAAGAGTATTCCTAGGGCTCCGCCGATAGTGTTTTATAATAGTTTTATGTATGTCCAATCCGTCTAGGCAACCTGCCCACCCAAACGGCCCACGCAACCTGCCTACCCAAACTGTCTACGCAACCTGCCCACCCAAAATTCCCACGCAACCTGCCCACCCAAACTGCCCACATAACCTGCTTACCCAAATTGCCCACCCAACATGCCCACACAACCTACCCACCCAAAATGCCCAAGCAACCTGCCTACCCAAACTGTCTACGCAACCTGCCCACCCAAATTTCTCACGCAACCTGCCTACCCAAACTGCCCACGTAACCTGCTCACCCAAACTGTCCACGCAAACCTGCCCACCCAACATGCCCACACAACCTACCCACCCAAAATGCTCACGCAACCTGCCCACCCAAAATGCCTACGCAACCTGCTTACGCAAACTGCTCACGCAACCTGCCCACCCAAACTTTCCACGTAACATGCCCACCCAAATTGCCCACTCAACTTGCCCACGCAACATGCCTCCCTAAACTGTTTTTACATTTCTGCATGGCAGCTTTTGACGATACCTCTCATTTAATACCAAACACGAAATGGTTCTGACAACTTTATGCAAAATACAAAAGCCGACCGAGCTATCATATTTTAGACATATCTGCATGGCAGCCCTCGATGATACCTCTCATTTGATACCAAACACGACATGGTTCTGACAACTTTAAGCAAAAAACAAAAGCCGATCGAACTGTCATATTTTTAACATTTCTGAATGGCAGCTCTTGACGATACCTTTCATTTGACACCAAACACAACATGGTTCTGACAACTTTAAGCAAAAAACAAAAGCCAAACGAGCTGTCAAATTTTTGACATTTCTTCATGATAGCACTCGACGATACCTCTCATTTAATACCAAACACGATATAATTCTGACACCGTTATGCAAAAAACAAAAGCCGATCGGACTGTAAATTTTTTGACATTTCTGCATGACAGCCCTTGACGATACCTTTCATTTGATACCAAACATGATATGGTTCTGACAACTTTAAACAAAAAACAAAAGCCGATCGAGCCGTCAAATTGTTGACATTTCTGCATGGCAGCCCTTGACGATACTTCTCATTTGATACCAAACCCGACATGGTTTTGACAACTTTAAGCAAAAAACAAAAGCCGATCGAGCTATCAAATTTCTGACATTGGAATATTTGTTTTTTACTAAGTTACTTATGGAATGTTTGTCAACCCTTTGGAAATGCACATAAATCACGGACATGAACCTTCAAAAATTATAATTTTTAAAATACTGTTTTATATCTTTTTAACTACTGTTGATTAACCGCCCATTGCCATAATGTATGTTTATGAATTTAACTTCTTTTAAATTGTCCTGATTTCTTAAATAATTAAATTTAAATGTTCTGATGGACATGTCTAATAAACGTTCTTCGTCTTAAAAATTTCATGGAGAACTCAGATATTGTTTCAAAAAGCTAAAATTGCACCTTTAAAAATGTTTTACACAAAAACTATGCACCGAACAGAAAATTGATCTATTACCAGGAAATCAAGTTGAGTTATTCTCTACATCGTACATTAAAATCGCTCACACCGTTTAGTCTGTACAGGTGAGCAAAATATCCCCGATCGTCGTGATGAATTCAAATATAGAAAGTTCTACATGGCAGCCCTCGACGATACCTCTCATTTGATACCAAACACAACATGGTTCTAACACCTTTAAGCAAAAAACAAAAGCCGATCGAACTTTCATATTGGCTTATGACATTTCTGCATGGCAGCCCTTGACGGTACCTCTCAGTTGATATCATACACGACATGTTTCTGTGAACTTTATGTAAAAATAAAAACCGATCGAGCTGTTAAATATTTGATATTTCTGCATGACTGCCCTGGACGTTACCTTTCATTTGATACCAAACACGACATGGTTCTAACAACTTTACGCAAAAAACAAAAGCTATTCGAGCTGTCAAATTTTTGACATTTCTGCATTGTAGCCCTTGACGATACCTCTCATTTGATACGAAATACGACATGGTTCAGACAACTTTAAGCAAGCTGTCAAAATTTTGACAATTTTGCATAGCAGCCCTTGACGATACCTCACATTTGATACCAAACTCGACAAGGTTCTGACAACTTTATGCAAAAAACCAAAGCCGACCGAGCTTTCATATTGACATATAACATTTCTGCATGGCAGCCCTTGCCGGTACCTCTCAGTTGATATCATACACGACATGTTTCTGTGAATTTTATGTAAAAATAAAAACCCATCGAGCTGTCAAATTTTTAACATTTCTGAATGACTGTCCTGGACGTTATCTTTCATTTGATACCAAATACGACATGGTTGTGATAACTTTAAGCAAAAAACAAAAGCCGATCGAGTTGGAAAATTTTTGACATTTCTGCATGACAGCCCTTGACGTTACCTTTCATTTGATACCAAACACGACATGGTTCTAACAACTTTACGCAAAAAACAAAAGCTGATCGAGCTGTCAAATTTTTGACATTTCTGCATTGCAGCCCTTGACGATACCTCTCATTTGATATCAAATACGACATGGTTCAGATAACTTTAAACAAAGAAAACAAAAGCCGATCGAGCTGTCAAATTTTTAACATTTCTGAATGACTGTCCTGGACGTTATCTTTCATTTGATACCAAATACGACATGGTTCTGACAACTGTAAACAAAAAACAAAGGCCGATCGAACTGTCAAATTTTTGACATTTCTGCATGGCAGTCCTTGACGGTACCTCTATCATTTGATACCAAACACGACATAGTTCTGATAATTTTAAGCGAAAAAACAAAAGCCGATCGAACTGTCAACATTTTGAGATTTCTGCATGGCAGCCTTTGACGTTACCTTTCATTTGATACCAAACTCAACATGTTTTTGACAATTTTATGTAAAGAAACAAAAGCCGATGGAGCTGTCATATTTTCCATTGGAATATTTGTTTTTTACGTAGTTACTTATGAGATGTTTGGCAACACTTTAGAAATGCGCTTGAATCACGGACATGAACCTTCAAAAATGATAATTTTTAAATATAATGTTTTAGGCCTTTTTAGCTACTGTGGAATAACCGCCCATTGTCATAATTTATGTTTATGAATTTAACTTCTTTCAAATTGTCCTCACTTTATGAATAATTCCATTTAATTGTTCTGATTGACATGTCAAATAAACGTTCTTCGTCTTAAAATATTCATGGAGAACTGAGATATTTTGTTTCAAAAAGCCTAAATTCCATCTTTAAAAATGTTTTCCACAAAAACTATGCACCGTACAGAAAAATGATCTATTACCAGGAAATCAAATTGAGTTAGTTATTCTCTACATCCTAGAAAAATTTTCATTAAAATCGCTCTTACCGTTTAGGCTGTACAGGTGAATAAAATTTTCGTCATCATCATGTTGAATTCAAATATATACAGGTGTTTTTAAATAGGGGGACATTCCTGAGGCTAAAATAAGACGATTTAACCAAACTTGCTTCAACCGGAAAGTGTACCATTTAGCCAGAATTCTGCTTCAAAGTTCATCGAAAAAAAAAAAATTTGCTTATAATAACAGGACGTTTTATTCGATTTGGATGAAATTTGATATGGCAATTTATATGGTTATGTCATCTTTAAGATGATACTTGCTATTGTTAGTGAACCACTAGTGTATGAAACTTAGGTATCCCAACTTTAATTAGACCGTAATTTTTTAATGGCCACGCCGATAACGTGAAATTATTTTTTGTCAGAAAGATACATTTAGTAGTAAACTTTTCTCTCTCTGCCTAATTTAAAATAATAAAACCTGAGTGATTGCACCGTGAATTTTTTAAAATAAATTTAATTTAGCAGTCTATCCAAATGCCAAACAACTAATTTTTAATGACAGTAACAATTGTTTATGGGTTGTCAAAAAATTTCTTCGCAATATTCTGAAATTAGTAACATTCGTTTGTTCGGCCTAATAATATTTTACTACCATTATTGTAAATAAGACGATTACATTTCTTAGCTTATTCCAAAACAAGTTATGAAGAATGACAACTCGTTACTGTCATTAAAAATTAACTGCCCGATTCACAAAAAGGTATAAGCTAATCCCCATTTTTGGATTAGCGAATTCTACTCTAATTTTGACAATTTATAACTTAAAATATAGTCTAATCTATTCCTAGTATCTACCTTTATTGATAATATCATGAAAATTAAATTTTAAATACCGGAATAGAATAGAATTCACTAATCCAAAAATGAGGATTAGCTTAAACTTTTTTGTAAATCGGGCTGTAAATTTTTGGCATTTGGGCAGACTGCTTGATTAAATTTATTTTAAAAATTTAGCGGTGCAGACACTGAGATTTAATTTTTTCTGTGTGAACCGTAACAGAAGAAAAGTTTACTATTGATATATCTTTCTGAAAAAAAATAATTTCACGTTATCTGCGTGGCCATCAAAAAGCTACGGTCTAATTAATGTTTGGACACCTACGTTTCATAGACTAGTGGTTCACTAATAATAACAAGTATCATCTTAAAAGATGACATGACCATATAAACTGTCATACCAAATTTCATTTAAATCGAATAAAGCGTCCTGTTATGATCAAAATTAATTATTTTTTTTTTTTTTTCAAAGAACTTTGAAGTAGAATACTGGCTACACTTTCCAGTAGATGCAAGTTTGGTGAAATCGTCTTATTTTAGCCTCGGGAATCTGTGGTTAAGCCTTGTCTCCCTATTTAAGAGACACCTGTATATATATAGAAATATAGAATAAAATATTATATTTTATCCCCTTTCTTATTGGTACTATTGTTTTCGGGTTTTTGCTAACCCACTAAGTGGGACACGCGTGATTTTATGTATGTATGCATGAATGTATGTTCTGTATCCGTAGATTCAGAACTCTTCTACATTGTCGATCTCTTCTTTGTTTATAACTTAAGAATGTATTAAGCAAAAAATTCATGCTGTACGGCAAAAAATGAGTATTATATGATAGTACCTAAATATTTTTTGATATAAGTTAGTTGTAACTAACGTGCAAATGGAGTGCAAAAATTAGCAAAAAATGAGCAAAATATGATAGTACCAAAACATTTTTGGTTTAAGTTAATTGTAAATCCAACGTGAAGGTGGGTTTTTTTTAAATTTGTTTATAACTTAAGGAAAGATTGAACAAAAAATTCATGCTATTCGCGATGCAAGTTTAGACGTCAGCGCCACTAGTGAACTTGTTTGGGGGGTAATTGTCCTCTGTCAATCTCTTGTGTATTTTTTCGTAATTTCCCTTATATTTGTGTTATTATACAAATTTAAGTGTATATACAATAATTTTGTATATAAGCGTCGTTTTCATCTATCTAGTATTGATATTGGAACTCTTATGGCAGGTATTACTTACAAGGTTATGTAATGATTTCATTGTGATATTTTTATATCATTTCAGTTTCATTGAATATTCTATAACATCCTAGTTGTTATTATATTATTATTATTATAAACCTATGTTTATATAAAAGTTTTAAAAATAAAGCGAAATTACACAAAAATATGACAAAGTAAACAGGAGATTAACAGATGTCAATACCCTCCAAACAAGTTCACTAGTGGCGCATTTTGTGAAACAAGATGTGGCATTGTGATGTTGTAACTCCAACTTCACGGACCTATGCTACCTTGCTATATTTATTATTCAATTTTAATGTTTTCACATTACGGTATAGCTTATGTTAACAAATCTCCTGACATAAATGTACTATACAGGGTGTAAATCGAAAAACGAGACATAGGCGTTTAACATAGGAATTCAGTTTTTCTTTGCGCAAACGTTATCTAATTATTTTATGCAAAAATACTTCAAGTAAAAGTTATAGTGATTTAAATTCTGCATCTAATTAATGTGAAACGATTATTCTAGCTTTTCAAATAAACGTAAAAATTAATTATAAACTTACAGTTTTTATGAGTTTTTAGTCTAAGCAGCCATGGATTTGAGACAAAAAATAAACAAATGCATTGTTTTCAATTGTCATTTAAAACTAAATTTGGATTAGAGTAGTAAATTAACACAAGAAACGAAAAGGTAAAATGTTTTAGTTTTAATTGACATTTAAAAACAATGCATTTGTTTATTTTTTGTCATAAATCCATGGCTGCCTAGACTAAAAACTCATAAAATCTGTAACTTTATAATTAATTTTTACGTTTATTTAAACAGCTAGAACAATCGTTCCACATGATTTAGATGCAGAATATAAATATCTATAATATTTACTTGAAGCATTTTCACATAATAATTAAGTAACGTCTGCGCAAAGAAAAATTGAATTCCCATGTTAAACGCCTGTCTTGTTTTTCGATTTACACCCTTCCTGTACATAATATGATCAATAAAAATATTATTAATATATTCTGTTATAATGACAGATGTCACGTGTCACTCTAGGAATATAAATTTTAACATTTTTGTTTTATATATCATGGTGCTTTGTAAATGACTAATCGCAAAAATATGACTTTTATTTTGCCTCTATTGCAAACGGAATGCAAGTAAGCAGTGATTTTTGACACTAAATGCAGTTTCTATTCTGAACACATTATATATATATACACACACATTCTTCTAAAATTATTAGGACCGAAATTATAGACATGTAAATTAAAAGGATTAATTAAAAAATGAGGCACTTGGTTTATAAAAGATAAATGTAGAATTTGTTAACATTAATTTATGTTTTAAGTGCTACTGGCTTACACCTCAGACTTACCTATCGAACGCGTTGCTAAGGTACTAGACAATTGCTTCAGCCTAGAAAAATATAGGATAGGAAATATTTCAATAAAATGTTCTCTCATACGGTTGTCGTATTTATTTACGCTGTATTCATAAAAACAATTTAAAAAGATTGCACTGCCACCATATATAATAGATTATTTATATAAGTTTTATTATACAATAGTACTTTGTACATACGTCACATATATTTACAATTCCAAAATAATTATGAAATTCTTAAAGATAATATACTAACACACTGCTGTTGGGTTTTTTATATGAATCTTTACATGTCGATTTAACGCACTCTTTTCAGTGAATTTTTTGTTGCAAATTGAACATTCATATTTTTTGATACCACTATGAATCAATAAGTGTTTCGTTAAATTTACTTTTTGTCTGAATTCTTTACCGCAAACAGAGCACTTAAAGTCTTTAATATCTCTATGAATTTTTTCATGTTCTTCCAAATATCTTTTTCTAAGAAACTTTTTATTACAAAATGAACACTGAAAATTTTTAGTTCCAATATGACCTTCTATATGTTGAGCTAAATATCTTTTAACAGAAAATGTCTTTGAACACATAGCACACTTAAAATTTTCTGCGCTTGTATGTATCCGTTTGTGAATCATTAATGCAGATTTAGAAGAAAAGGATTTATTACATGTTGAACAATCATATTGTTTCACACCGATATGTCTCTTCATGTGTAAATTAAAAAAATATTTTCGACGAAATATTTTATAACAAATATAACATTTATAAAAGTTTCCAAAAACTTTCGTTTGATCATTGCTAGTACATATTTGTTTTTCATCTTGAATAAAACTACACAAAATAGCTGTGTCATTTTGAATATATTCAATATCATATTTCGGTAGAGGTGACTCCATAGGAACTTCAGTTGTTTCGAATTGTTCTTCAGGACATTCTTCCTTTATTTCTTGTTTTAAAGAGAGGATCTCTTCTTCGTCGTATTCACTGTCCTTCGCGGATAGTTCGCCCTGTTCGTCATTTACTTCTATTTTAATTTCGGATGATATTTTATATCCCTTTTTATTATTATCCATGCACATTTTCTTAAATTTGTAAAAAGATTGAAGAGAAAACTGACAAATGGAACATATGTGCAGGGAGTCGTCCTCTTCTGGAGTTATCTGAAATAAAAAAGTTGTTCTTAAAAAATGCGAATGAATGAAAAAAACATTTCAAATGCTACAATCAATGGAAGATTATTGAAAATATAGAAGCAGTAATTATTTGAAGAATCATCCTGGGATACAAAGACACACCAGGTTAAAGAAACTAAAACAGGATTTTGCTATGAACGGCTCGTATTTTATAAATGAAATAAATTCCTCGCATACTTTATCCAAATACCAATCCTATTAGGTGTGTTCATAAAGTAATATAGGAATTTAAACTTGTATTCCTTTCTACACACTGTAATCATTAATCAACATAAAAAAGAAAAACTGTACATTTGTAACTGATCTTCAGACTGAAAGCGTCTGCATATTAAATTTGAAACTCAGCTGATGTGTAGTGGAGTGTTTTATATTATGGATTCGGAAACATTATTATTAACTGTACTCAGTTTGGCTTGTTTTCATCGACACAAATGTCAAACGTTTCGTTGATTCCTACAATTTTCTCCTTGAAACAGTTATGTTCCATTAAATTATCACATTTATAACCCAAACCCATCCACAATATCCACATTTAAATAAATTGTTCTCCATTGTACATAAAAACTAAAGTGAACCACAACAAAATTCAAGCTTATCAATGGTTGTCAACAAAATATCCAAACAAACTTGCTGTTGCTGTGTTTATACGCATGCGTCAAGCAATCCGTATCCGTGAAAAGTTAAAATTAACCAACTTTCGTCCGTTGCGTTCTTACTACGGACCGATGTATGAATTTGCCATTGTGATTGGTTACAAATGATCACGTATACGTGAATACGGATGCATGGGGGTGCAGTAGGAGTGCCAAAGCATCCCTTCCCTTCGGCCAATAACAATAGGGTCCTCCAGTCTATTTTTTTTATTATTTTAAATGAAAGTTTGTTTAATTTTATAAACAATTTGTAGTATTAAAAAGTCATAATTGTTTTTAGTTCAACTGCATTTGATTTTTAAAGAAACCTATAGCTATCTTTCTCGCACCAGTTTCTGTAGTAGGCTGCGCGAGAAAGACAGCAATCGTTGTGACGTAGATGTATAGATGCTTAAAATCACTAATATTTTAAAAACTAACAATCTTTAAAAAACTTTTATCGTCTCAATCATGATTTCTCCTTACTAACTTTTTACTTTTTTTCTGTTATGGTGGAGGATCCTATTTTAGGAGACTTTTGTTGAACTTGACGCACTCCGTTATATGAAAATGTTTAATTCATACAGGGTGTTAAATAATAAGTGCCACAATTTAAGATGGCATATAGTACGGACCAAAATGAGTAAAAAAAGCTTAATAAAGATGGGTCCCATCTTCAATAGTTTCCGAGATATAAGGCAATGAAAAATGAGTTTTCTCGGTGTTTACCTCTGCTATCTAGAAAACTGTAAGAGTTACGACGTTGATTAAATGACACATTTTGTTTACTTTTTAGAGGTAACCTTAAATGTGTTTTTGTTTTTTAAAAAATCGAATAATTCTACTAAGACAAAAGTTGTGGTTATTAGAAAGTGAAAAAAATGTTTTATATAAAATGTTATTGTTTTTTATAGTCTATTTATTGGCATAGACAAAATTTTGTTCAACCACTATATTAGTGAGTTTTCTTCGATTCAAATACAAAATGTCCTTTTTCTCGAAAACAGTTGAAGATCGGACCCATGTTGATTAAACTATTTTTACTCATTTTGATCAGTAATATAAGCCCTCATAATTTGTGACACTTATTTTTAACACACTGTATAATATTATATTTTATAGTGAAATACATATAACAAGACCACTTTGTCGTAAAATGATTTAGCAATTGCACGAACAAGCCAACAATGGTAATTCTAAACTTGTGGTTGCCGATCCTTAATAACAGTACCGATCCTGGAATAGCCTGCTGTTATGATTCACTCTTCGACCAATATTTATTGTTTCCAGAGCAATCATTTTTATGAGAAAAAGGTTAAGAGTGACTATAGCGTGAGTATTTTTTAACGTGAAATATTGGGTTTGCCATATCCATGTATTTGCCCGTTCCATTTAAAATGAAACATATTTCGGGCACAAGGTGCACACAGTATTTTTTCTACATCTAAATTTAATTTTTAGAAAACAGGTATAATTATTTAAACAAAATTAACCTCTAATGACATCTTGTCAATGTGACAGTTAACCGTTGAATTTTCCTATGTTATGATTTGACATTTGATTGACAGCAATGTATTTGTATGTCTCATTTTAAATGACACATGGGGAATGAATTTGACAGAAGTATTATATTTAAATATTAATTTAGCCGAGTCAGAAAATCACTCGGGCACAAGGTGCACACTATATTTTTTCTACAACTAATTTTAATTTAGAATGCAGGTATAATTATTTAAACAAAATTAACCTCTATTGACGTCTTATGAGATGTCAAATTCGTTCCCTGTTTTAAATGGAACGGGCAAATACATTGCTGTCATCAAATGTCAAGTCGTAACCATAGATATGACAAACTCAATGTTTCATGTTAAGAAATACTCACGGTATCATTAAATTATAAACCATTAAGAATGCGTGTTTTTCTTAGTTACATGGTATTTTAGTTTTACCTAATTTCCTGCTCTCCTATTTATTTTACGGAGAAGGGCAAAAGTTAAAATTAAAAGTTGCGTATGAAACTGTTTTTGCATCTTTTATTTAGCCTTTGGTTGATTTACAATTTAAAGAAAATCAAAATTTCTGTTAATTCGTAGCAATAGCCTAAACATTTGTTTTCTTTTTTGTGTTCGTAAAATATTTTTAAATGTCAAACTATCATAATAGAAAATAAATCACGTGTTTTACGATTTATTTTCACCACCCACCATGATAATATAAAAATACGTTCCTCATTCGAACAAATAGTCTTTATTTAGTTTATTTTATACAAACAAATAACAATATGAAACAATATTGTTTCTAGAACGCCGTAATTCGTGACTATTGCTACTAATTAATGTAATGGAACTTTTCATATTTCTTTTTAAAATTGCGAAGATACCAAAAACAACTTTCCATTCTATAGTTTTTGCCATAAAATGAACAGGAGTAGCAAATTGCATAAAACTAAAATATCATGTTAAAATCCCTATGTATACCGTTTCGTATAATTATTTAAGTTTTATATTTAAACATATAACAAAAACGGCAATCATAAATTATGTCAGTGTTAATATTTATTAGATATAAAGAAAAGATACTTACATAATCGGGAAGAACATATTTAACAAATTTGTTAAACAGACTGTCTTGATCAGTAAAGGAAAGTTTTCTTAGATTTCCATCTCGTAGACACATGAAACATATGTAAGGCAAATATTGCATTTTGTAAAATAAATATTATCCCTATTTTCACAAAAGTATCACCAATGTGTTTCTATAATTGCCAGACCTAATGTCTTAAATACCTGTTCAGTAAGCCAATATAAGGGTGTATAGTAAGTGGAAGGGGAAAATAACGGTGTTCATGAAATTTTATTGGTTGTACGCTTTGTAAGTTTCTTGAATACAATAAATTACATAATTTCTCTCTTTATTTTTAAAATGAAATGATAGAAGAAAATGAATTTAGTTTTATGGTTTATCAATAAGAATTTAGCAGCCAACAGAAAAAAAAAACGATTTAAGCTAATTAAGTATAATATTTATGTAATTGTACAGGAAAATATAATACAAAAGTTATATTAATTTTATTTATTAGAAATGTATTATACGTTTACGAATAATTCTGATACGATTAAATTCTTAATTTATTCATAAACAAAAGTTATACAGTTACGGGGGTAACACTAGAATTATTGGGAGTGCGAGATATATAATCATTTTTTTTTTTTTTAATTTTATTTAATTTTGTTCAAAGTATGTACTAATCCCCTTCAACAATAATATATTTCACAAATCTTTCTCCCTCTTATTAAAATCTAATCTAATCTTTTTTTGGACTGCTTTCAATATAATCTTATGATTTGTACTATTGCAGCGTCATTGCCTCCTTCAGACGAAAACATTCCACAATGTTATTTTTTTTTTTTTTTTGTAAAATCAAATAAATATGGCGCGTGTTCTATTACTGGTGTATATATTTTATTTTGTCAAAAACTGCAGAATATGCTTTACGCTTAACTCCATGTGTAATGTGGTTATTATTATAAATTATAACACAGGTTCAAATCCCGGTGGCTGGCTTTTACAATTTATTTCGAATATTATAGACTGTTAACTATATGTTAATTATAATAAATTTACTCTGTATTTGATATATAGGTCACAACTTTATTTAATCCAAGTACCTAATTTGCTGATTACCTAAATGAAAAGAATTTTTTAAACCAACTGAATATTTCGGGTTAATTATTAATCTTAAATATATGATACTGATGCTGAATTCACTCTATAAAAGTTGAAGAATAAGTAATTGTGTAGAAGTCACTTTTGTGGGGCGGAAGTGGGAAACAGTTCTGCATTGCTGAAAACTGATATAATTGCATATTTTCTAAATATTACTTATTAATAAATACTATACAAGGGGACACTGAAAAACGGGCTACTCAAAATATATTTTTTTATTTATAATTATTTAATTTTCTTGCTTTATTTGTGAACTAGGATTAATGGCTCACAAATCATGGTATTTGGCATGAGATAGCGCACCCGGTTTGAAAGTGCCATTAACCTTTTATATTTCAAATGGGACATGCTATATATTTTTATATATTTAGAATCTATGTAAAGTTACAAATTCACCGATATGCTTGAAATACGATATGAGACCAGGCAGGCTGTGAAAACAGTGGAGATAATACTGAGTAATATTTAAGTTAGTTGTTTAAACCGTAAGTTATTTTTGTAAGATTTTATATTTTGTTACAAAAAATGATCAGTTTGTTATAACATACCTGATGTGGCTTACCGGGATAATTATTTATAATTTTATCTTACGTTTTTGTAATTTACTTCTTCAATAAAAATACACTTCAAGCATATTGTTGAATTTTTATTCTTTTACTTCGATTCCAAATATGCAAAATTATATAGCGTGCCCCACTTCATATATGAAAGTTAATGTCACGTCCGATTAAACCAGAAAGCGCTACCATCATATCAAATATTATAATTTGTGAGCCGCTAAGCCTAGTTTATAAATATATCAAGAAAATTAAAAAATAATTATAAATAAAAAAGTTATTTTAAGACACACATTTTTCAGTAACATTCTGTAATACATTATAATTCATATTATAAATAATTTAGTTTCTTTTCACTACGTAGTGTTACACGTAACAAAAGAAAATTATTAATCATTTTTACCTTCCGTCGTCTTTCTGTAAGGAAGGTATTGTCCTTGGTCAAAAAAATCGGTGGTGACGTTTTAATAAAGAAACACGTTTTGGAGTCCCTTGAACACGAGTTTACTATTTTACGATGATGCGTGATTAGATTTTGGTTACAATTGGTCAACCGGAAGTACCACATTTACAACTTTTAAGTTTTCCTTGAAAAAATCGCAGTTAAATATAATTTTTTAACATTTCATGTTATTATAAATATTAAAGATTATTTTATTCTCTATGCGCTTTGACAGCATTTTATATTTCATATTCAATGGATATAGAGTTAAAGAATTATAAAAAATAAAATTTCATAAATCATGCAGCCAACTATTATAGCCATGAAAACGGCTACTATATTACGAAAATTCTGTTTGTCAGTTGTCAGTGTCAAGTACAATTTACACGGTATATTCGTGAAACGATTTTACTGGAAATGTATAATCTTTTGCAAGAAACTTTGTGTGGAATATGTACAAAATACATACGAGTAAAACTGACGGAAGGTAATGTACTGGTCACATCAGTTTTTTAAAAATTTGCTTACCTTATATTAAACATTATCTCATACATGAAGCTATATAATTTTATTCCTATCATTCTAATAGCCGTGTTATGGTCAACACTGAAAGTATAAATCTGTAAAAAAATCCAATATGGCCAGCACATTAACTTCAGTCAATTCTATGTATTTTGTACACAATCCATACAGAAAGTTAATTGCGGCGTTTAAAGTAAGGTCCAGCTTAAAAATGATTTTTTTTCTTAAAGTAGTCTATAATTATATTATATTTCCAGGCACATTATAACACAAACATACAATGTAAATTGCACTTGATACTGACATCAGTCAATCAGAATATAGTATAGGCTAGGCGATATTACTTGGCGAGTAATAAAGGATTTCACTGTGGTTACGGTAAAGGTACAAAATATAAATATAGCCGTTTCCATTATTACAGCATAGCTGGCTGATTTATGAAAATAGCATGCAGCAGTGGTTTTAGCATTTTGAGGCAGCGCTCACGCGATTTTCACGGTTAGAATATGGTGACGTGGGGAATCTTACTTAGGGCATGGATGTTTGTGTTGGAGTACTTTCATAATTTTCTCCCCATCTCTGCGCTGTGGCACAAGTAATGGTTAAGGAAAAAGTTCGAAGAGAATCTCACCCCCATACATATCACCGCTTAAATACTCTGTATATAAATACATGTAATAATAAATTATATAAAATTTGGAGTTATCGCGGCCGAAATTATCGTCACACACACATACACACATCATCGTAAAAATAGAAAACCTTATTCTAGGGACTCCAAAACGTGCTTATTCGTTAAAAACTTACCATCGAATTTTTTGACCAAGGTGACGAAAGGTAAAAACTGACAAAAAACATCTATTTTAGTTGATTCATAAAAAATTATACATAAAAGTTGCAGCTTTCGTTATGATTTTGTTCACTATTTGCAGAAAAATAATGTGGTTCAAATATTTTTTTGATTCAAAATTATATTGTTTTTTACCTCTCGCTAAGAGAGGTATTGGAATCATGCTAAAAGTCGCATTTCCAGATTTTAGAGTGTAAACACGTTTTAAGGTCCCTAGAATCCGATTACAACATTTTTACAATGATGTCCGTGTGGTAACAATTAGACAACCGGAAGTAATATTTGCTTAAAAAAATTCTAAATTATTTGATGTAATTCTTTTATAAGAATATGGAAGAAAAATTATATGGTATGCTTAGTTGCCGAAAAAATATTAGAAAAATTTGCAGTTAGAAGTATGTGTCCCAAATATTTTACCTCATTGTTAGGGTCAAAGTTCTATTTGCGTATATTTAAAGAAGAACGCAATACGACCGAATATTATTTATTGAAAAAGAATATATTTCTCATTCCAAATAATCTAATTTAATTTAAATATTGTTTATACTATATTTGATTTTCCTTTCATTACAGCCATCATTGTTATCAAAGCATTCCGCTTCACGACGAAAATTTCTGAATCTTTATTTAGCTTCTTTGGGCCAGAAAATACTTCTTTTAAAATAATTCATCTGTATACTATGTTGCAATGTTATGCAAAAATCCTATTTTTTAAAAATAAATAAATAAAATAAATCAGTTGCAACCTTGTTATTCTAGACCCGCAATTTGTTTATTTAGATTGTGTACCTATATGTTACGGTTCATCTAATAAATCCGGTTTGAATTTTTACGCTACAGTACATTTCAGATGCAGATATTTGTATAATATCGGAGAGAATGCCTGTACCTCGTGATTATAGAAATTACTGCCTGACCCGATTATAGCATTACAGGTGCAGTTAATCCAAAACTCTTGGAATATTATCTATGAAACCGTTAAATATATACCCTACAAATATCGACATAATCTCGAAAATTCTAATTTGCAGTACCATCATTAACTACCCTTGCATTTGTAAACTTTATTCAAATTTTTACAATTTATACTTCTACTAAAAAAATTTAAAAAAAATATTTTTTCCCACTACCGATATCGTAAGTTGGTTATAGGATGTTGTTGGTAAGGATGTTGGGATGTATGTTTATTTTACCGTCAAGTGTCAGTTTCTATTAACGACGGGATATAAGTTACTCCATTACATCCCTACGTAACTACCTTACATCCCTCTTCGTGTTATATATTTGCTTATTGCCATATTTTATGATTTTAAATTTAATTTCTTTCAGATTATCACCATTTCATAAATATTTCTATTTAAAGATTACTATTGACGTGTCAAATGTGACAGATGACAGCGTGTTTCTTCTTAAAATTTTCATGGAATATTAATACCTTGTTTTCAATATATCAATTTTCAACGGCATTCCTTGATATATCTTGCAGTAAAAATGAGCAGGTAAAAAATAAATCATCGGGAGTGGAGAAAATCTTATGCAATTCAAGAGGTAAATATCGTTGACTAATCTCGGATTATTGTAAAAAAATATTCCTCCAACAAAATTTTACTGGTTATAATATTTTTATGGGTGTCGTGAAACTATTAAAAAATAAAAATTCACAAATTATAATTTCTATATTATGCGAAGTGAAGTGGAAGAAGGTTTCTAGACTGATTTGCACGTTGATAAGGATGAAAATGAAAATTCCGCATCAATAAAACCAAAATTTTTCATTATTTCAATTTTCAAATCCACGTAAAATATCTTTATTCATTTCTGATGTTTTAAACTCTCATTATTAATTCAATAACAACAACAACAACAACAACAACAACAACAACAACAACAACAACAACAACAACAACAACAACTATAAGCTATAAGTAACTATTTATTTGAAGCGTATAGATGCAAAAGCAGATATTTGACACGTAACTATACTCGCCGTCAATTTAGTATGGACTGATGTTCAACTTTTTCCCTTCTCCGAACATATCCCTTGCCCTGTGGTGTTACCGCTTCTTCCTAACTTTCAACATTGCCCATAAATTAGCAACAGTGAAGAAATCTCCAGTCTATAATTATTTGATGGCAAGTATAGTTTTTAGTAAAGCGCAAAAACCCTATCAAAACCTTATAAGCTAATCAATTAACTTACAGTTTTCATAGAATTTTTCTTATTATTATTTTAATAAATTAGGTGTTTTATACTAAAAAGATATTTTGTTTATAAATTGACATGTCTGGTTTTGCTGCTAAGATTTGAAAATGTCTGCTTATGCATGTTATAATAATTTCGTTATCCATGTTGATACTAATTTGTTTACTATATTATCATCCTCTAAATATCTAAGGTTAAGAAGCCTAACAGTTTGAAATGTATGTTTTGCTTCTGAAGTTCAAAGATTCGTATCATTCATCAATTTCTGATATGAATAACTCATTTTATTACATAATGTCAAATGCCTGCATTTGCATCTATACGCCTCATTTTGTTATGTTTTTATATTGAAATATAAATAAAAATGTATCATTTGATCTAACACACAAACGGTTCTGCATTATAAGCACGATTTCAAATCTTACTACAAATAAAATATATGGAAATTTGTGTGAGTCTGTACCAGCTATATTGGGTTTCAGTAATCCTATAATAAGCTATTAGAAATATTTTACAATAATTACCTACTTTACAGACTTTAGTCTTAAGAATTGGATTAGTTAAACCTACAGGTGCTGTTTTGTTCTCAGAAAATTCAGCAATGCTTTTTAGACTAAAGGAGTACCTATCCTTTGTAGGTAGTATGTTTCTGCGAAAATATGATGTGGGAAGCTAATATTTTATTTGCAAACAAATGTATTTTTATAAACATACGAAAATCCATGATTATGTAAAAGAAGTAAAGGCAAAATTATAAATGAACAGACAAGCTTTAATCATTCTCCTTAATGAAGTTTCTGGAAACATTATAAAATTTATGTAATAATTTATTTTTTATTTTTTGGTTACTTAATTACCACAAAATTTCTTTATACAAAAAATCAAGTTAGAAAAACATTTACTGACATACATATATTATTTATATTTGTCATTTTATATAATTATACAATTTTACGTTTTACATTTTATAGCGAAACTAGTCATCGACTACTAAATATATTGTGAAACTAAAAACCGTGTATTTCAATATATTAAAATGAATAATAAGTTTCACCAAGTAAGAGCTGAAATAATTAAAAGAAATTATATAAAGGAATATTGATAAGTAATTTATAGTTGAATATTAGTGGTATACTAAATATTTTTACAGTATTTCCATGTATAAATGTTTAATGTAAAATAACGTCCTTGAGAGTACCAATATATATTTTTTTTAAGAAAACAGATAATTCTCCCATTTTGTAAGAGCATTTAAAGAAACAGTGAAAAGTGGAAACTATAACATATAATCTATCTCGTAAGACTATATTGTTTTTTTTTTTTGTAGGGCTGAAACGAGTAGGTATTCTTTTTGGCATCAAAGAGTATCTAATTCTCCTAATTTAATGGCTTATTAAAATATTTATAAAAATATAATGCTATTTGACCGTTGTTACAATTTATTAAAAAAGCTATCATGGAAACGCATACAGTGACCGAGTTGGTTAGAATAAAAAACTGTAATAATTATTTATTAGTTCTAATCCCGCCTGGTCCATCTTTTTATTTTACTCGTTATAACAAATTATTAAACAAATTACAAAATTAAAACATAAATTGTTTGGTAAATCAAATATTAGACTTTTCGTATTGTCAATTTTTGATAGTCCAATGGATTTTTCATTATAAGGTAGAATTAATGTGATTAAATTTGCCATTAGGGGAAGAGTTTACGAGAAATTCGTGGTTTTTTTCTGGTGGAATATATCCTCTTGTATTACTTGCATTCCATGAACAAACTAGAAAAACAATTTGAAATTTAAGAAGACTAGTTACATTTGAAGAATATAAAAATACAAATGACTTCGTTATAAACAGCGACACAGAACCGAAAGTATTGGCATTGGCATTTGTATAAAACAACCAAAAGTTGAGTTCTATGGTGCTTAATTGCTGAAGAAGCTAAAAGTAATCCAGGCAAGTATTGTGTATATTAAAAAACACAAGTAGAAAAATTACAAAAATCAGAATCATCAGGGAATTAGTGGAAATGATATGTAAGCACGCCAATTTTTACCTTCCGTCACCTTTAGGTAAGGAAGGTATTGTCTTTGGTCAAAAAATTCGGTGGTGAGTTTTTAATGAATAAGCACGTTTTAGGGTCCCTACAATACGAATATACCATTTTTAAGATGATGTCTGTATGTGTGTGTGTGTGTGTGTCCGTGTGTGTGTGTGTCCGTGTGTGTGTGTGTCCGTGTGTGACAAATTTTTCTCCGACGATAACTCCAATACTACAATTCTAAAAATTATAATTCTTTCGTATTCCTCTTCGCTACATCCATATGAAGAGTTGATTAGATTTTGGTTATAATTAATCCACCGGAAGTACCCTTATTTGAAGTTTTTAACAGTTTTTCTTAAAAAAATGCAGTTAAATATTATTTTTTGACATTTTGTTATTATATATATTAAAGAAAATACTCTTCTCTATACAGTTTGATTATACATTTTCCTTCCTATTCAATAGATGTAAATTTAAAGCATTATAAAGAAATTAATTTTCAAAAATTAGTCAGCTTTGCCATTTATCATGGAAACAGCTGACATAATTATTCAAGAAAATTTAATTGACAGATGTCAGTTGCAAGTGCAAAACCAAATATGGAAAAAAGTATAGGATCTAAAATTGGTATGTCATATTGTTGCTCGCAAGTGCCACGCAGAGAAAGGCCAAAGAGAAGATGGAAGGACATTAATTAGTGTAGTTTATGTTATAATTTTATTGGATTTATAGAACCTTTTCAAATGAACTTTTGGTATGGAATTTGTAAGTAATAGTATGTGTTTTTACATGATATTATATAGAATCTGTTCCAAGGACCTTTTGGTATGGGATTTGTACAAAATACATGGAATTGACGGAAGGTCTTGTGCTGGCCACAACAGATTTTTTTTTTGTGAATTTATGTTCAACATAATAAAATTTCAAAAATGATATCCACTGACGACGTATAGTCCGAGACACGAAAAACGAGTTATGAAAAATATGTTAGCACAAATCACTGTCCAATATATGCGTTCCGCTTAAATCCACAAGAAATACAATTAATTTACTTTCCGCATGTCTAACTAATATAACATATAACAATTGCCCAAATAAGTTTGAAAGCTACGCAGCCTTTCTTATATTGGCAGTTGATCTGTGCAATTTGTGTTCGTAATAGGTCCTGTCTTGTTTTGCACTCGGATCACGAGCGTACACAAATAAGTTAGAAGCACAAAATTACTGTAATAATTTTTATTTGACACGCCGTGTATGAAATATCACGATATGAGCATTTCTTTCCCTTACCCCTCAGGTCAAGATTCGTGTCCCGCACTATATGTACAGTGTGTCTGCTGTAAGCGGGCCACCATTGCTAACTTTCTTATTTGAAGAGATAGAAAGACGATTAAATGGACAAAGTTGGGCGATATTATAAATGGAATGCCATGTTGAAAATGGTGCCATTTAAAAGATTTTTATTATCTGAATATAAAAGTTCATTATCACTATGCCTCTGAAATTAAAAACAAAAGAGTTATTTCAAGTTGAAATTTAAATATTTTATTTCATATTTTAATACACATATATCATTGTTGCTATGGAAAGAACAAAAACAAATAACGAAATTAATTATTATCTCGTAAACTTAAAAAAATTGTTCAAAATGTTGATCATTTCTTTCACGACAAATGTGTGCTCTTTTTATCACAGATTTCATTGTTTCAGTCAACATCCTTTTTGATATTAGAGCACAGGCAGCAGTAATTTTGTTTTTTAATTCATCAACCGTATTCACTGATCTTTGATATACTTTATCTTTAATAAAACCCCAGGCAAAAAAATCTAGGGGCGTAAGGTCTGGTGACCGTGCTGGCCACGGAACAGGGCCATATGTGCCAATCCATTTTTGAGGGAATCTATCATTCAAATAGTGCCTCACTGCTAGCGCATTGTGTGCTGGAGTATCATCCTGTTGAAAGAACTTCATATTTCGTGCAACGTTTAATGGCATATTATCAAGATAGTTCTCGAAAGTATCTTGAAGAAAATGTAAATATACTTCTTGAGTCAAACTTCTTTCAAGAAAATAAGGGCCAATCAAATATGTATCTAATACACCTAACCAAAAATTAACACCGAAATGACCTTGAAAACTTGTCTGTTGGGTCCAAAAATGATTTTGATCGCTCCACCGATAATGAATATTACTGTTAAAGAAGCCATTTTGCGAAATATAAGATTCATCGGACCATAATGTTTGATGGCTAATTCTATAATCCCGTCGATGCTCGTTTAATATCCACTGGCAAAATTCAAGCCTTCTTTCAAAATCACGATCTTGTAAATGATGAATTTTACGACATTTATATGGTTTGAATCTATTTTTCTTCAAAATTTTTCTTACCGAATCTTTATTAACGTTAGTATTAGTTTCAATTTCTCGTAATGATACTTCTTCAGTATTTTCCATTTTGTGGTAAGTATACGCCAAAACATTTTCTACATTTTCTTCGTTTTCTGTCACTTGATCACGTTTTATTTTTTCTTCACGTAATTTAGCGGTTTCTCTGAAGCGGATTTCAATTTTCCTAAAATATGTTCTATTGGGTTGAGGTCTATTAGGATATAGTTCTAAATACTTTTGCGCACTGGCTACAGAATTTTTATTGCACTTTGCATAAACAAAAAGCATATCAACTAATTCATCATTAGTATATTTTTCCATTTTGTTGACAGCATCTATCAATAAAATGTTAATTGTTCTTTGTTTAATGTTAGTGTCTATTGTTTCCATAGCAACAGTGAAATAAAATATTTAAATTTCAACTTGAAATAACTCTTTTGTTTTTAATTTTAGAGGCATAGTGATAATGAACTTTTATATTCAGATAATAAAAATCTTTTAAATGGTACCATTTTCAATATGTCATTTCATTAAAAAAAAATATATAAAAATTAAAAATATTTCCAATTTTAAATGGCACAAAAGTGACCCCTGTGGTGCAGTCTCCACACCAGCTATGAGTGTCCGTGAGGTGACGCCTGGGAAAATATATCGTCATCATTACCGATGTCTAAATGGGTAATATGCCGTGATGATATATTTTATTATATATATATATATATTTTAAAAAATGTTATTTTGTTGAATAAGTCGCGTATTTGATGTTCAATTGTTTTGTATTTTCCACCGTTAAATTTGTCGTATAATATCGCCCAACTTTGTCCATTTAATCGTCTTTCTATCTCTTCAAATAAGAAAGTTAGCAATGGTGGCCCGCTTACAGCAGACACACTGTACAAATAATTAATGTTTTAATTTTAAAATTTATTTAATTATATATTTTATAACACAAAATAATTTTAAATAAAGGTTTATACAAATGACAATAATGCACTAAAAATAACACACTAACTTTATTATTTATAATTATATTAAATGATGTGTAAATTTAACATAAATAAAATTAATATTTATACAGAGTGCCATATGCATTTAACATGGGATAAAAGTTTTTTCTAAATATTATCTGTCCTAAAACGCTATGTAGTGATTTAAAAATAGAGATTTAAAGAATAAAATTCTGAAATTTGGGTGTCAAAATTTTTTAATTTACACATTTGATGCCTCAGTAAATTTAATTTAAAGACGTGGTAAAAACAAATTTATTATGCGTTATTTCAAGAAGATACAAATACATACTTTTGACAGATTAAATTTTAGCATCCAAAAGTTTTTTGTGTAAATATTTATTTAAAAACAAATAATATTTAGCAAGAACTGTTTTCCCATTTTAAACACTTATGACACAGCTTCTATACCTTTTCAACTTCGATTTCAGAAATAGTAAATTCAATTTCGGAAAAAGTAAATTAAATTTCAGAAAAAATAACTTCAATTTCAGAAAAAATATATGAAAATATCAATTTACCTTTTCCGAAACTGAATTTACTTTTTCTGAACTTGAATTTATTTTCCGAAATTGAATTTACTTTTTCTGAAATTGAAGTTGGAAAGGTACGCACTTGCATTTGCGCAGTCTAAATATAAATACGCGTGTACTACTTTTATGTTTGGAATGAATGCATTTTATGCACAAAACATAATAATATAATATAAATATCTTATATCATAGTTACTATCTCAGAAAAATGCAAATAAGTATACATTTTTAATTGACCGCCATATTATTACAATGTACAAAATATAATTTCAGTATTAGGGCAAAATTGGTATGGGTGCTACGCACCCATATTTTTCCTTTCTGTGACGTAGGTACACCCACGTGGTTTACGCTCCTGGTTTTTAATAAATTATAAGTAACAACGGTCAAAATACCTTTTTTTAATAATTTAATTATAAACTCTTCGATGCCAAATTAAATAAGCTTTCTAACCATATCAAAAACTGCAAGTTTAGTCTTACGTCGACAGATGATTTGAAAAAAAATATTTTCCCATGTTAAACGCCCATGCCATGGTTTCCAGTGCTCATCATGTATAAATATAAAGAATGATAGTCGCAAGTTCGGCACCAAGAATATTTAGTTGATTATAAGGAATTCTATTGTTATTCCATAAAGTAGCTAATTTTGTGTAAATGTTCAATATTGTTTTACATGTTTTCTACTTCATCAGGGAATAAAATAGGTTTAACTGTATTAGTCACTTGGCAAAAAACTAAAATCAGAAACATCCAACTGTTAAATTTTTCAAAAATTAATGTTTGAATATACATATGTTATTAATATTAAATGAATTTAAAAAAGTTATAAGAAATTTTGACAGTTGAAAACACTTTTCGTTGGACGTTTCTAATATTAGCTTTTTTTGCCAAGTAACTAATCCAGTTAAACATGTAACGAAATATTGGAAATTTAAATAAAATTAACTACTGTATGGAATAACAACAATATAATTCCTTATAATCACCGTCGGGAAATCCGTTACTATATTTTATCTATCAACAAGTACGGCTTCCTTATTTAGTTTATTTTGAGAGATACAAAAAAATATTAGTAAGCAAAGTTAGAATTGTTGAAGAATTTGTTATTACGTCCGGTTTTAGCGGAAATGGGCACAACTTTAAAAATCGCATAAGAAATCAGTGTTTTTATATTTTTTCAGAATGTACATAAAATTATGTAGTTTCACAGCGTTACCAAAATATCATAGCTTTACCTCAACCATTTTAAAAATGGTGACCATTTATTTTCAAGATAATATCTTACATATTATGTATTAATAACATTCCGTCCAAAGTAAAACATAGCAAGATATAAAATAGTTATTTACATTATACGTGCGGTAGGTGTTATTTTACAATGCAAGGTTTTATATTGAAGCACGATGCGCAGCGGAGTGCTGCAATAAAACCGAGCGTTGTACAAATACCTAACCCAAACATTATGTATTAAATCTTTTGGCCGAGATATCTGTTAAAATATGTAGTTTCTATAAATTTTGCTTGTTAACCTTAAACGATAGTTGTGATCAAGCTATCTACATTAAGATTCGCACTATTAAATACATTGTTCAATTAATTAACGACTTTGATTCATGTACAGAGTTAAATATCCATGCTTTTTTGAGAGATTGTGACATAGACCAAAAATTTGCACTTTGATTATTTGATTTATTTAAGAATGTCTATGTTGAAAGAAAATTAAGGTAGGTATATTATTTTGTACATATATCTAGTTCTAGCTTCAAAACAGATTACATGAATGATTTTAATGTTACGCACTCTTTTCGGCATTCTTTATTAAAATGAATTTCATACATTTGAAATAAAATAAATAAACAATTCTCATCAATCATTCAACAAAGTCTATCATTTGAAAATTTTGACATTGCCGATGCTAACAGATGGCGTTGGCAAATTTAATTAAAAGAAATTCAGTTTTATTTATTTATTTATTTAATTATTATTATTATTATTACTAAACGATGAATTGTGGTTACTAGCGTGGGTGTCTATTACTTTATTCGGTACGGTAAAGTCAGCACAAGTGTAAAATCGCAACTACCATAGATGTCAACGATGTGTGATTGTTATGTTTACAATTCAGGAGGACAAAAACAATTTTATTACCTTTTGAGGTAGATTACAGGGAACTTGGGAATCTGATCATATGATATATTTGTTATTTTTATTGGTTTTGGATAATATATGTTGATCTGTTTGGTTAACATAATAAAATATTTATTACAACTCGGCAACAGGATTTCTGAAATCTAATGTAGTGCATTCTACACGCCAGCAAAGAGTGTCTGTGATGTGACGTCTGGTAAAACCCGCACGGTACAAACATATCATCATTACCGAGATCTATGCACATAGCAGATTGATACATCTAAGCTGGGTCATATGTTGTGACAAAGTAAATCGTATGTAAATAAGGATGTAACTGAATAAAATAGTAGAAAAAGGTATGGAAACATACATTATTCTGGCCACTTGAACACATTTTATAGAATTTCTGTCCATTATAAATAATTTGATGACATCCAAATAAGTTCGTACTATAAACTAGAATGTTAGGGATTATATGGATATTTGTATAATATCCATATTTCTAACGGTATTAAAGATAATATTCTCTGAGTTTCGAATTGATTGTACCTGTATTGGATACAGGCAATAAACTATAATCGCTGCTTTGGTTGCAGGTATACCTGCAGATTCACCTTTGTTAGAGACTTGTTACTGACTTTTAGGTGGAGTTGTATCATTACGACCGGCTTACACATATTTTAATTAGGTAAAAAATAAAGAGTTTTACATTATGCCTTTACGTTAAGATCTGTATTTGCTTACCAAACCGTTCTTTAGGTGTTAAGTCCCCGACCTCCATACTGGTTCTGTGAAAAAATGTATTGATTTTTTTTTAGTCAGCCATGTTTATATATCAGTAATAAGATAATAATAATAATAATAATAATAATAATAATATATATAATATAATTTATTCTGTATATAAGATGTACAATCTTTTGCAAAAGGTTGGCGACAACATATATTTAATTCATTCAATCTTAATAGTACAAAAAACAAATATTCAAATTAATAGACATAATACACATAATACCATATTACAATCTGTTTGCAAAGTTGCTAAATAATTTGTAGTTTAAATAACAAACAATATAAGCAAAATACATCTTTGTTTATATTTACTAACAGAATTTTATCGTTCATTTAAAATAAAGTGCCTTTTAATAAATGAGAATTTACAATGTAACGCATTTCATCATTCATTTAGGATAAAACTTCTTATTTTTAAAATGTTAATTATGTAATAGAAAATATTATTGAGCTTCACTATTGATAAGTTTTCAAATATTTTATATATTTCGTTATTGTTATTTATTTCAGACATTACAGAGTTTAAATAAATATTTCTGAAAAATATATAAATGGGACATTCTATGAACAAGTGGTATAACTTCTCGGGTTTGTGGAGATTGCAAATTGTACATTCGTTTTCTAAATCTATTTTATATTTAATGTTTTTGTAGGTAATTATTAATAATTTCATACTCATTAATCTTATCTGAATAATAGTCCGTATTTTGTGGATAGATAGATGAAATTTAAATAATTGTCAGTTTCCCCATTAGGATTCAACAATTTATAGTGCTGATTAAAATTTGAATGATTTGCCTGGTCAATATCTTTATTTATAAGAGTTAATTTATATTTATCCAAAATATCTGCAATTTGTGTGTTAGATATTGTTTGTGTATCCTACAATTCCTTAAAGCCCAATTCAATCATAAAGTGTTTGATTTTAATTTATCTATTTCTAGTAACCTATTGAAAATAATTTTTGTAAGTTTTGCATCATCCATAAATGTAATTTTTTTCCAGTAGTTAAAACCCGCGCCCATATATTTACAGCTATAGACGGTACACCAGTTTCAAGTCTAAGTAAAAAGTTTGGAGTATTTCTTGGACAGAGAAAAATTGATTTTAAATAATTAAGTTGACACTTTTCCAAACAATGTACTAAGTTAAGTCCCCAAATTTCCGATGCATAAAGAGCTGTGGCATTCACTACCGTTTTCATAAGCTTTAATTCTTCCGCCCAGCCTGAGGATTTTCCTCTAGCCAGAATAGTTTTAGTTTTTTGTACTGCAACTAACCCTTTTTTAACATTATCTAAAGCTGCATTTTTAAAGCGTCCTGACGTGGAAAAGGTTATTCCGAGATAATTAAAGCTTGTAACTATTTCTATTTTTTTATTATTGTAAATAAAAGTAGGGTCTGTTCTTGGTTTACCGCCTTTATGAAAAATCATAATTTTCGTTTTATCTGTGTTGACGTTTAACTTGCTTACCTCACAATATTTATACAGTATTTGTAACTTTTTTCTGATATCAATGACTGAGTGCCCTAAAATTGCCAGATCGTCTGCATAGGCTAATATCATTAGATCGTTTTTACTGTCTATACTAACTCCATTAAGTCCATTTGACCTAAAATAATCCTCTATATCATTAATAAACACCGCGAATAAAAGTGGACTTAACAATTCTCCCTGAAGTACACCTTCAGATATCTTTATTCTATCAGACAGATTATTTTGAATTTTTATTTGTAGTTCTGCTTTATTGTATATAGACTGAAATATTCTTATAATTTTGGTAGAAATACCGGATGTGTATAATTTTTGCCACAAAATATTGTGGTTTATGGAGTCAAAAGCACGACGGAAGTCTACAAAAACAGTATATACGCTGTCCTTACTTCTAAGATGTATATGGATGGTAGATGAAAGACAGAAAATGTTGTCGGTTGTACCCCTCCCTTTTCTAAAGCCCATCTGATTTTATTTTAATATCTTATTCTCTTCTATAAAAAATTGTAATCTATTGTAAATAATGCGTGTAAATAATTTACATATACAGTTTATAAATGCAATGCCTCTATAGTTTAGTGGGTCTTTTCTATCACCTTTTTTGTACAGTAAGGTAAGTTGTAATGTTGACCATTCTTTAGGTGTTTTACTTTGTGTCAATATTTCATTAAACATATTTAAGACATAATGTCTCCAATTTGCTGTTAAGTTCATATAGAATTCGTTACCTACTCAGTCTGGCCCTGAGGCCTTATTTAATTTACAGTTTGATATACTAACATCTAATTCGTCTAGAGTTATTTGAGAGTCCAGAGAAGGGTGAATACAGTCATAAAATTGTATATTTTCATTAAAGACTTGAGAGAAACTGCTTTCGTAAAATTTTGTCTATTCGGATAATGAAATTTCATTTGTAAATGATTTTTTCGGCTTTAATGAATTTACAATATTCCAAAATTGTTAGGTGTTATTAACTAACCTTAATTTTTCTTTTATCTCTTGATAATAAATTTTCTTATTTTGTTTTATGGTTTTAAGTAAGTTTTCTTACAGTCCGAATAGTTATAGTCTTAGAGCCTTTTTTGCTATTTTTTTGTTAATAATAATAATAATTAATAATAATTATTATTATTATTAATAATAATTAATAATAATAATAACAAAAATAATAACAATAATAATAATAACAATAATAATAATAATAATAACAATAATAATAATAGTTAATAATAACAATACTAATAATAATTAATAATAATAATTAATAATAATAATAAATAATAATAATAACATGTGACGATAGGCCCTTTCGTCCAGCAAGGGTTTTCCTTCCTTTTGTAAATCTGTAGTAGCACCGTCACAGTTAGATTGTTTAGTAACGTGTTTTTGACAATATGCGTTGCTTAGTTATTGTTTATGTATTGTTTAATCTGAAAAGTAAGATGTATTTGTAATATTGGTAAAATATTTAATGAAATACGTACCTGTAAAAGAAAATATCCGACCGTCATGATGTGAACAGACAATAAAAACATGTGCACAAGTCACCATAACCACAATTGTTGTTGTTTTAGCTACAAGTAAATGTATTTTATGTAAAAATAGCATTGTGGATATTTGTAATTTAACTTACAATAGTGTTGTGAATCAATGTAACTCTCGTTTACACATTTGATTGCATTTTTGTATTTGTTTACTTCTGGAATAATCTGACATTAGTAACCTTGCAAATGTTGACGAGTCCGTGATTCACAACATGATCGCGCGTGGCGCACCGCACATGGGAATGAAATTGTGTTTTATTTGAAACAATATTTGTAAATTGTTTGATGCTGTAAAATGGAATTAGGGTAAAGAAAAGTGACCAGAGAATTTGTGTAAATTTTATAAAAATATTATTTATCACTTGAGACAGTAGCGACCCCCTGTACTAAGTAAAATCATCCCCGCCGCAATTTTAATGAGAAGTACCGTTAGTTTGGGTTTATAAGCCGCTGCAGAGGTCCGTGAAGCCAGATCGGGTTCGCCCGTTCTCAGAGTCGTGGCTAGGATTCTGAATAGGTCCTCCTAAACGCCTCTAGAAAAGAGAGTCCTGAAAAAGGCTCCTTCGAACCGCCGAGAAGTTGAGTGCTGTGTGTCAGCCGCCGTCCGTCAGAGGAATCCGCCGCGTGTAAAGGCTGATTCCGCCGTGTACATCGCGCCGCTGATTGTCCGCTAGAGAAATTCTTAGTTTTTCTAAAGTAAATTTGAATACGCGTACTTACCGTGGTAACTCTGGTCACAGTTCTGCAAAGAAGGGTGATGTATTTATTTATTTATAAACTGTGTGTCTTTGTTTTACATATCTTCGTATGTTACAATATATTTATTTAAACTACACGTATTTTTCTGTTGATATCAACCAACCCTGTGCCCTCACCTCCACTAGGCTATCCGAAGGCACGCTCCTTTTGTACCGCTGTAAAAATGGCGCCCGAGCATACCGTTCATACCCAGGAATTAAAGGAGCACAATGATGACGTCATTCATCGACCTCCGAGGTGGCGTTGTCACAAACAATAATAATAATAATTAATAATAATAATAATAATAATTAATAATAATAATTAATAATAATAATTAATAATAATAATTAATAATAATAATAATAATAGCAGTTTATTCATCGATATGTTAGGTACATGTATTGAATACGTCAAATAATATTAATAAATTTAAATATTACATACATATGTGAAGAGAATTAGTAAATAATAGGAAATGTTTTCAGCATTGAGCCCGATCAGGATTATCTGTAAAAAATTCATTTAAAGTGTAATAGCTTTTCTCTATAAGATAATTTTTAAGAAATTTTTTAAATTTAGTTTTATTGCATTCTACCTTTATCATGATGGGCAGTTTATTGAAAACCTTTAACCCTTGAACATTCGGTAAAGAATTTAGAGTATTATGTTTTATATTCGGAATATAAAATAGCTGTTTTTGTCTAGTATTAAAAGTGTGAATGCTGGAACTAACTTTAAAATTATTTTTATTGATAAAAATGTATAAACAAACTTCAAATATATAAAGAGACACTAATGTAAGAATTTTTAAATTTTTATAAAGAAGTCTACAAGAGTCATTGAGGGAAACACCGGCTATGATTCTAATAATTCGTTTTTGGATGATGATCACACTATATGCTGACGATGACGCTCCCCAAAAGCAGATACCGTAGCGTAATCTTGATTCTACTTGGGCGTAGTATAGTGTAATGAGTTGTTGTTTTGTAAGAACACTACCTAAATGCCAAAACTGGTAGCATATTGGTCCAAGTTTTGAAACAAGTTTATCAGTATGATTTTTACCATTTAGATTTTCGTCGAAAATATAACCGAGAAAGTTACCATTATTGGATCGTTTAATTTGATTCTCATTAATTTTGATATTCATATTCATATATTCAACGATATAATAATATCATACCCTTACATTGCGAAAAATTTGATAAAAATTAATTCAAAGTTAATATTTCATTTCTATTTTGTCTAAGTAATCTGAGCAAACATTCAATCAATAAAACAATAGTTATTTACGATATAAGTGGGGTATAGACATTATTAACGTACGTATTGTGAATTACCCTACGAGCCCGTAGGGCGAGTTAGGGTAATCACATAGTGCGTTAATAATGTAGTACCCCACGAATATCGTACAAAGTTTTATATATCACCGTTAAAATGATTTCAAAATAGCATCATTTTGATAAAAAAATAAATTAATCAAGATGACGATAGGATCTATTTTGTTTGAAAATCACAGAAAAGCGTTAGTAGTCTATGATCGTGTCTCAGTTACCGAATAACAACAAACTGTTATTCTAAATAAATTTTTCTAATGTCAAACCGTTTTGTTGTGATTTTCGAAAATGAGTTTGCCAGGCTGTTCTTCTGAAGAAAAAACGTCCGATGTGCCCGTAAGTATTGAGGAAGAAGCAAATAATGTAATATCCGGACTTGTCCCATCAAAATCTGGAGCCAAATATGAATTGGCATTTAAAAAATATGAGCAGTGGTGCATTTTGAAAAACATAGAGAACATTACCAGCGAAAAGGCATTACTAGTATATTTTAAAGAACTAAGTAACAGCCAGAAGCCCTCATCCCTTACTACTCGATGCTGAAGACGGAAATATCGATCAAGAAGCGCATTGATATAAAAAAATATGTCAATCTCACAGCTTTGCTGAAAAATATAGCAAAAGGTTATAAACCTAAAAAGCCTAAAGTTCTAAACAGAGAAGATACTGTTAGATTCCTGCAGACAGCAGGGAACGAGAAATATTTATGCATGAAGGTTAGTCATATACAAGGTAATCATGTATTTTATTGGTTGTAACGTATAATAATTTTCAGGTTGTTTTGATTTTTGGTTTGGCGGGTGGATGCAGAAGAGAGGAGCTTACATTTCTGAGGATAAGCAACGTCATAGATGAAGGATCATGTTTTAGAGTCGTAATTCCGGATACCAAAACTAATACAAGTAGAGAATTTTTTATAACGGTTGGAAATATTGATGGTTTAATCTAGTTCAGACTGTCAGAAATTACGTGAAACTTCGTCCTAAAATTTGCTCCAATGATCGTTTTTTTCTGGCATACAGAAATGGTCGATGCACGAATCAACCTATTGGGATAAATACAATAGGAACCATGCCGAAAATAATTGCAGAGTTTTTGGGGTTGTCTGATGCAAAGGAATTTACTGGTCATTGTTTCCGGCGCACCTCCACTACAATGTTGGCAAATGCAGGAGCAGATCTCCGCGACATAAAAAGGCACGGTGGATGGCGTTCTGATTCCGTTGCGGAAGGCTATATACAGACTTCCGCTGAGAATAAGAAGAAAATCGCTGTCCAAATTTTGGGGAAGAATGGAGCAGTTTCATCCGAAAAATCTGATGCCACCGTCTCGGTTACTAATTCTAGTTGTACAAGCACACAAGTAAAAACGGCCAGTGTTAACGAAGGTGTTAATTTATATAACTGTTCAAATTGTGTTATTAATATTTATAAACAATAAATAATTATCTTTTCTTGGATTTGTAAGTTGTCAATTTCATTACCGCACTAGTGTGGTAATAATTTCATTAAAGCACTCATTGGGCTAACAAGTCCATTACATAACTAAAATGAGTGGGATATGGTATAACTTATCCCACGGTGATATATAAAATAAATTTATTTTAGTTTTATTACATGCAAGTAAGCAACGATTTTCGCAACAAATTCAACTTTTAAAATAAATTTTTTGTTTTATTGCTTGAATGTTTGCTCAGATTACTCTTAGATACAGTAGAAATGAAATACTAACTTTGAATTAATTTTTATCAAATTTTTCGCAATGTAAGGGTATGATATTATTATATCGTTGATTTCAGAACACAATCCTCTATTTAATGAGTGAATAAAATATATATATATAATGCTATTTAAAAAATATAATATTGCCCTATAGTTTGAGTACCACTGGATTTATGATAATAAAGTTTATGTTAAAATGTGTCCCCCTCTATCCCTTACAAAATATCCTAATCACTAATATAAATATATATGATAGGTAATTACGACTGTAATTAGTTAAGGAAACTGGATAGTGGGTTTGACAGTCAATTTGTAGGCTTCAGTGTAATACACTCTTTTTAATTTGTCAAGCTTTCGGTTATATTTTTAACCATCTTCAGGACACTGTAATACAATAATGAAATACGTACAATTTGTTTAAGAATTAAATTTGGTTATTTAGTACTCACATTAGTTGAGATTTTTTGTAGAATAACAGCATTTACAGACATGTAAATTTTGAAACATGCACACGCGCATGGTTTACTAAAATAATGCGTCGAAATAACTGAATTACATATTAAAATCTTTGGCCAAAATAGTTATCACAGTAAAATTGATAAATTACAAACTAATAAAGCAAACAATTTTGTTAAAATAATGTTAAACTTTTAAAATTGTGCACAAGTTGTCGACGTAAACACGTGTACAACACCATTTTGTGAAAATTAACTGTCAATAAAATCCACTAAAACATAGAAATAGTTGTTCCTAAAAAGTGTGCGTTCAGTCGTTACATGTTATTTAATAGTAAATAAAAGAAAATGTTTTTAATATTTTTTGAAATTTAACCCGGATCTAGGTGTGGTGGATTGTGAATATTATTCGACAATTTTAACAGGTAAGTGTATATATGGCTCAGTCCATCAATGTCTGTCCGTTTGTTTATGGGGTTTTCGGTATTATTTATATGAATCATTTCTAGAAATGTTCGTTTATATAAATTTTGTTCTTTATCTAATATTTCAGCTTCATCGTATAACATTTTGTGTTTGAATTTATTGCAGTGTTTTGCCAAAGCACAAGCTGTAGGTTTAAGTTTAGTGTCACTTTTGTGAGATGTTATTCTACTTTTGAGTGTTCTACAAGTTTGTCCTACATATTGTGCCTGGCAATCAGCACAAGAAATACGGTATACTATATTAGATTGATTTTGTGTAGGAGTTTTGTCCTTTAATTTTGAAAATATTTTGTTAACTGTTAAGCTACTTTTAAAAGCAATTTTAACCGCGTCATGTTTGAGAACTTTCGTTATTTGAGGTGTAAGATCTGGTATGTATGGTATAGATGCATATTTGAATTCTTGTGGTTCATTCTGTTGATCTTGTACCTGATTTTGTTGAGGTTGATTGTTAGTATTAAAAAGTAAGTTGTTTATTAGATGTTTCGGGTAACCATTGTTCAGTAATACATCACGGAGTCTGTGTAAGCTTTTATTGTGAAAGTTGGGATGGGAAATACGCAAGATGCGACTTTTAAGACCAAGAATAACATTTATTTTTGTACGTTTAGGTTGTTCTGATAAGTGGTGGATGTACCTTTGTGAGGCTATTGGTTTGGTGTACCAATCTGTTTTTAGGTTGCCTCTTTCATCTCTAATCACCAAAGTATCAAGAAATGGTATACATAAATTTGCTTCTATTTCTATTGTAAATTGAATTTGGGGGTGGTAGTTATTGAATATTTGAAGAATTTGATCTGCTTTGTCTGCAGGTACCGCACATATGTCATCCACAAACTTTTTAATAAATGGTAGTTGAAAGTCTAGTTTTGGTATGCATTCATCGAGGAGTGTATCCATGACATATTGGGCGATGATGGGGCTAATAATGGCACCCATTGGACTACCAAGTAATTGTTTGTAAAAATGACTATCATATGCGCAATAGCTGCTAGAAAAAACAAATTTAAGTAAATCTAAAAAATCTTGTAGATCTAAAGTCGTGTAGTCTTGTATTTGTTCCCATTTTATGGTTATACTGTTTACCGCCAGCTCCATAGATATATTACTGAACAATGAAACAACATCAAGACTAATTAAAACATAATTATCAGGTATTGAAGAATTATTAATAAAATCAGCAAATTCGAATGAGTCTTTTGTATAATAGTTGTTTTCTTTGTTATAAGCTATAGTAAGAATGTTGGTGAGGAATGAAGCTATTTTAGAATTAGGCGCGTCTATTGAAGCTATTATAGGTCTAAGTGATAAGGTACTTTTATGAATTTTGGGTTGACCATAAAATTTAGGGGCATTCGCATTATAAATTGTTAACGTTTTAGCTATTTCTTTGGTGATCTTATTAGCATTCTTCAACTTGCTGCATGTTGCAATTCTGATGTTCGTTTTCGCCCAAAGTTTGAGTTGCCTGGTTGTTGGTAGGCCATATCGTTGCGTAATCATTTGGAAAAAACGAACATCAGAATTGCAACATTTACGAACAGAAGAATCTTTTTACTCCAATGCCGAAGACAAGGCATCATGCCAATCCACATCACGCACAATGCAACCATAACACCAGCCACCACCTACACACAGGATCCTAGAAGTGTACAACAACTAGACAAGCTATACTACAGGTTAAGGAAACAATTACTTAACATTGAAATAGACAACACTATTAGACAACTTTCAAAATTCAAAACAAATCTTTTAGAATTAGAAACTCAAATTTTGACAAAACTACCTAAATACTTATTTGACAACTACAAACATCAACAGAATATAAAATTTAATATACATTTTTACAAAATTAAACAAAAAAATCGTACAAAATTTAACAATCTTAAACAAATAGAGCATAACAGGATACAAACACAACCTAAGTGGTTTAAAAACCTAACCGATACTCAAATTCCAAATGATGTACAAACAATTTTAAGTCTTGGACCAAAATTCTGTATAAGACCTTGTACTAAACAAATTTGTGTTCGTAAACTGTTATGTGATATTGAATATATTATTAGCAGCTTCACAGAAAGCAACAAAAATGTATGTAGGGCTCAGGTCACCAATGTCTTGACAAATTGTTTACAAAATGATCATAAAATCAATAATTACTTTCAATACTTATTACACAATGCCAAAAAGTTTTTGAATGAAAACCCCCACCTTATTGTTTTGCAATCTGATAAAGGCAATGTTACCTGCGTGATGAAAAAAGAGGACTATCATAACAAAGCACTTGAAATCTTGTTGGACACTAATTCTTATAAAAAATTTAATCATGATCCGACTAACACTATACAGCAAAATGCTAACAAAATTATCAGCAAGTTGAAGAATGCTAATAAGATCACCAAAGAAATAGCTAAAACGTTAACAATTTATAATGCGAATGCCCCTAAATTTTATGGTCAACCCAAAATTCATAAAAGTACCTTATCACTTAGACCTATAATAGCTTCAATAGACGCGCCTAATTCTAAAATAGCTTCATTCCTCACCAACATTCTTACTATAGCTTATAACAAAGAAAACAACTATTATACAAAAGACTCATTCGAATTTGCTGATTTTATTAATAATTCTTCAATACCTGATAATTATGTTTTAATTAGTCTTGATGTTGTTTCATTGTTCAGTAATATATCTATGGAGCTGGCGGTAAACAGTATAACCATAAAATGGGAACAAATACAAGACTACACGACTTTAGATCTACAAGATTTTTTAGATTTACTTAAATTTGTTTTTTCTAGCAGCTATTGCGCATATGATAGTCATTTTTACAAACAATTACTTGGTAGTCCAATGGGTGCCATTATTAGCCCCATCATCGCCCAATATGTCATGGATACACTCCTCGATGAATGCATACCAAAACTAGACTTTCAACTACCATTTATTAAAAAGTTTGTGGATGACATATGTGCGGTACCTGCAGACAAAACAGATCAAATTCTTCAAATATTCAATAACTACCACCCCCAAATTCAATTTACAATAGAAATAGAAGCAAATTTATGTATACCATTTCTTGATACTTTGGTGATTAGAGATGAAAGAGGCAACCTAAAAACAGATTGGTACACCAAACCAATAGCCTCACAAAGGTACATCCACCACTTATCAGAACAACCTAAACGTACAAAAATAAATGTTATTCTTGGTCTTAAAAGTCGCATCTTGCGTATTTCCCATCCCAACTTTCACAATAAAAGCTTACACAGACTCCGTGATGTATTACTGAACAATGGTTACCCGAAACATCTAATAAACAACTTACTTTTTAATACTAACAATCAACCTCAACAAAATCAGGTACAAGATCAACAGAATGAACCACAAGAATTCAAATATGCATCTATACCATACATACCAGATCTTACACCTCAAATAACGAAAGTTCTCAAACATGACGCGGTTAAAATTGCTTTTAAAAGTAGCTTAACAGTTAACAAAATATTTTCAAAATTAAAGGACAAAACTCCTACACAAAATCAATCTAATATAGTATACCGTATTTCTTGTGCTGATTGCCAGGCACAATATGTAGGACAAACTTGTAGAACACTCAAAAGTAGAATAACATCTCACAAAAGTGACACTAAACTTAAACCTACAGCTTGTGCTTTGGCAAAACACTGCAATAAATTCAAACACAAAATGTTATACGATGAAGCTGAAATATTAGATAAAGAACAAAATTTATATAAACGAACATTTCTAGAAATGATTCATATAAATAATACCGAAAACCCCATAAACAAACGGACAGACATTGATGGACTGAGCCATATATACACTTACCTGTTAAAATTGTCGAATAATATTCACAATCCACCACACCTAGATCCGGGTTAAATTTCAAAAAATATTAAAAACATTTTCTTTTATTTACTATTAAATAACATGTAACGACTGAACGCACACTTTTTAGGAACAACTATTTCTATGTTTTAGTGGATTTTATTGACAGTTAATTTTCACAAAATGGTGTTGTACACGTGTTTACGTCGACAACTTGTGCACAATTTTAAAAGTTTAACATTATTTTAACAAAATTGTTTGCTTTATTAGTTTGTAATTTATCAATTTTACTGTGATAACTATTTTGGCCAAAGATTTTAATATGTAATTCAGTTATTTCGACGCATTATTTTAGTAAACCATGCGCGTGTGCATGTTTCAAAATTTACATGTCTGTAAATGCTGTTATTCTACAAAAAATCTCAACTAATGTGAGTACTAAATAACCAAATTTAATTCTTAAACAAATTGTACGTATTTCATTATTGTATTACAGTGTCCTGAAGATGGTTAAAAATATAACCGAAAGCTTGACAAATTAAAAAGAGTGTATTACACTGAAGCCTACAAATTGACTGTCAAACCCACTATCCAGTTTCCTATATATATATATATATATATATATATATATATATATATATATATATATATATACCGTTGTGACTTCCGAAAATGGAAGTGACAACGTTTCCCTATGTAATTTTATTTTTTCTAGCATTATAAGGCAAAACAAGTCTAAATACGAAAATTTTGTTGGAAGTCAAATAGTACCCCCCATACCCTCAAAATTGTCACTTTAGTTCAAGCGTTTACCTCTGGCGCTGTAGTCGCTATTTGTGACAGGTACGCACAGTGCGAAGTTACTTCCGAAGTGTATATAGCACTTGAAGGTATTTAGTCACTTCCAAAACTTGGCAACAGTGTATTGCAGTACGTTATTGTAGTTTATGGAAACTCTTTATTAATATAATAAATTTTTATTAACAATTTACAATTAAAAAAGTATTAAAAATTAATAAGTGAAAAATTCAAAATAAAATGTAAAAATAATTACCTGTGTTATCTATAGCACATACGCAGTGTTTCTGTGAATTAATGATTATTTTTAGCATCTGTTTAAAAAATAAGTATTAATAACAAATAACAATTAAATATCTCGTTATATATTAAAATTTATTTGTGATAATTTTTAACAAGTTTCTAAATTTCAATCGAAGTAATTCTGTTAAGATGATTTATTAATTTTTAGCAAGTTTTTAACATTCTGTAAGCAATAAGCAATAAAATTTCAGGTGACAATTAATTTTTTTGTCATATGTGAGTATTCGCGATTGGTGAATTTTTTTGACAAAGTTGCTTAATTTTACAACTAATGCCCGGTTTCAAAAAAATATGTTAAAAAATTACCATCTTTATATAATTTTTAATAAATAGAAATGAATTTTGCACGTGTCATTTTACTGTTTTGTAAAGTACTACTTAATTTGGTTGGATGAAAACGTATTAATTTTTGAACAAACGGTTATAAAACCAGACATAAATTGTAAAAGTGCGGACATTAACTTATTTACAGTCTTGGAGGTTATTACAATTTTAAATAAGTCCCAATTACATCATGTTACTTACAAAATATTTTTCTGTAAATGAAATTTGTAATTTTCATTTGATAAGTAAAACCAATAACGTGAAATATGTATATAGTTAAATATTAATTATTAGCGAAATTGTTCTCTAATTGAGTGCTTCATTTTCCTACCTTCTCCACAAGGGAACAGTCCACGCTGCCGAAAACCGTACCGCCGAAAAGCCAAATTGCCGAATAGTCACAGTGTCGAAATGTCATAGTGCCGACACTTACCCCCACCACCATGTCCATAGCGTCGAAACCTTCAATGTCCACACTGCCGAAATGTCATAGTGCCGACACTTACCCCCTCCACATTGCTAGTAGTGTAGACCAGATAAATGTTCATAGTAGGTAAGAGCCGGCCAAAATCAGTACAATATTTATATAATAGATGGTACAGGCATTGCAGTGCTAAACAAGTTTCTCGTTGTTTTCTTGTAATATCAATATATAATTTATGAATTAAATATTTATTATGTGTAAATACTGAAAGGCAGGCAATATATAAATATGTTAAAATAACTTTCCTGGTTAATAATTGGAAATACGCTTGGATAATAAGCAGTTTAATAATTAATAAAAACTACATGAATTGTACTCTAAGGGTTAAGGCCACATAAATTTAAAAAAATGCTGTTTGGTTTGCTTCCGTTTTTTTGTTATTTTCTGCATTCATAGAAGATTTGAAAGTTGTGAGAATTTGGAACAGACGTGTGACGTAGATTTAGAGATAAGAAAATTTAACTCGAATATTTTAAAAACTACTTAATAACTCTACAAATACTGTATATGTTTCTCTATATTAAACAACGCATAGTTAAAGTATAATAGTTATAAGTACAAGCTTTGAAAGTGTTGATTGCAACAAAGACTATTTTACTTATAGTTCAAAAATATTGATTACAAGAAGGAATCCGACAATATTTAAATACAAGTATTTTGCTAAGATGCAAAGAATCAAATACTTATGATATATAATATATATATTAAATATACTTCCCAAAAAAAACTATCAGAATGTCACTGAAACTGTTGTTTTTTGACACTGACATGTATCATTTGCAAACTATGTTATAAACATTGGAATTTGTCAACTGGTTTCCTTAGTGCCTTAGCCTCTGCGATTAGATTACTATATAAATTATAGTGTCTTTATCTCTAAATCTATACAAGATATAATAAAAATTTTATGTGTATTAGATGGAGAATTTTATGTTCTTCAATTTTTAATAAAAAGAAAACTCCCAAAAATTTATATTTAGAAGAATTTTTCTAAGAAACTACTACTTCCGGTTGTTCAATTGTTACCAAAACTTTTCAGCTCTTCCCAGGAATGTCAGATTGAGATTTTTTAAGTTTTGTAATTTTCGAGGAATCGTGTCTACAACATCCAGACATACATACACACACACGCACACACACACACACACGTATACACACATCCACACACACACACACACACACTCACACACACACACACACACACACACACACACACACACACACAGAGAGAGAGAGACATCATTTAAAAAATGTTATAATCGGATTCTAGGGACTTAAATCGTGCTTAGTCAATAAAATCTGAATATGCGAATTTTAGCACGAATCCAATACCTCTCTTAGCGAGAGGTAAAAAGGCTCAATTTATCAACTCACACCATAATTTTCTATGAAAAATACGCCGATCCAGGTAGTTTTTTTTTTATATGGGTCTCTCAAACCCGGCGCTACTTCCCGTGTCACATACATAAGCAAAAAATATTATCAATAGTGTTCATTAATAAAAATTTTAAAAAAATAAATACTGGTTTTAGTATATTTATCCGTGTATTATTTATTTAAAATAATCACAAAACATCGACATAGTATAATAATCCGGTGTTGTAAACCGTTGCCTTTGCCACGCCTCTCAAATTACAATATAAAAGTAAAGATAAATAATAGAATGATATTTGAAATATATGATTCTTCAGTAAATTATCCAGATATAACAAGAACTTACATTCTTTTTACCTCTCGCTAAGAGAGGTATTGAATTCTTGCTAAAAATCGTATATCCAGGTCTAAGTGAATAAGCACGTTTTACTGTCACTAGAATCCGATTTTAACATTTTACGTATACCTTAATCTGACATTAATGGGAAGAGCTGAAAAGTTTTGGTAACAATTGAACAACCGGAAGTAGTAGTTTCTTAGAAAAATTCTTCTAAATATAAATTTTTGGGAGTTTTCTTTTTATTAAAAATTGAAGAACATAAAATTCTCCATCTAATACACATAAAATTTTTATTATATCTTGTATAGATTTAGAGATAAAGACACTATAATTTATATAGTAATCTAATCGCAGAGGCTAACGCACTAAGGAAACCAGTTGACAAATTCCAATGTTTATAACATAGTTTGCAAATGATACATGTCAGTGTCAAAAATCAACAGTTTCAGTGACATTTTTTCTGGGAAGTATATTTAATATTTCTTATTGTTTTATTAATTAAATATTTGAAATTATAGGTAAAATTGTGGTAAAATGCATATATCCATCAGAAATACCGCCAATCTGGTTAATGAATTGGAAGAATCTCTGACATTTAGAAACTTCCTCATACAATGAAAAATAGATATAATTAGAATTATATGTATGCAGAAGACATGTTAAATACAATAAAAAACAATATTTGGGTAAAGTTCTGTAATATTTTATTATAAAACGACGGTTCGAAAGCGAAGTGCAATACTATACTTATATAGCCTAATATGGAAATGGCGAGAAGTCTTGTGCTGGCCACAACAGATTTTTTTCTATGAAAACGAACATATTACATAAAAAATCTGATGTGGCCAGCACATGACCTCCCGAAAATTCCATGTTTAAAATAGTAATGAGCTTTAAGTAAAGTATCTTTTTCCGTTCTGGTTGATCGTTTATAAACAAAATCTAATTTGTTGTTTTAATAAATAGAAGTCTGTAATACGAAATTAATTTCGTGCCAAAAATAATCGATTATCATGGGCCTATAGCGCTCACCATCAACTATAACAGTTCGACCTTCATCATTTTCGAAAAAGTAAGTTCCAATGACGCCACCTGACCATAGTGCGCACCAAACAGTCTCATTTTGACATGTAATGGTACCTCGTAAAACACATGAAGATTTTCGTCTGCCCATGTCTGGCAATTTTGCTATCATCAAACCCAGAGAGGAGAAAATGTGCCTCACCAAAGAAAAAGATAATCCACGAAAAATCATCATCAACTTCCAAGTGCTCTAAAAACGCAATCTGTGTAAATTCTTTGCCGTACATGATCCATGTCGTAAATGTGTAGTTGTAAACCAATATTTGACATTTTGAAAACACGTACTTATACTGACAGATTTATATTTACAAATCAAATATATTTCTACTTAATTCTTCTTAACACGGTTTCATTATTAATGTAAATGTGACAGTGACATTTGTTTAAATACGTCAAAATTTTATTAAAGTAATATGTTTTTGTTTGTCGCATGGGTCAGATGATCTACAAAAATAAATTATTTTATAAATTTATATTTAAAGTTATTTAAAGTTTTTTACAGTTATATTATCGTAGAATTGAAGATTGTACCATTATATTATATTTTTAATAGTAAAAGTTGCTGAAAAGTTATATTCAATGCAATTTTTTCAAGAAAAACTGGTGAAAGCTTGTATAAGTGATACTTCCGGTTATCTGATATACACTAAAAACTAATCAACTCTTCCCACATTAGTATAGAATGGGAATACAAAATTTCAAAATTTTCTGATTGATAGTATTTGAGTAATCGTGTCCACAGGATCCACACACACATACACACACACACACACATACACACACACACACACACACACACACATACATACCCACAGACAACATTGTAAAAATGTTAAAATCGGATTCTGGGGACATCAAAACGTGCTTATTCACTAAAATCTCTATATGTAGGGTAGCGGGAGGTAAAAATAAAACAAATAAAAATTTAACTTTCGAAAATGTAAACCAACAAAAACGTTCGCAGTAGGTATGCTATAAAATTGTTCGGCTCTGTCAGATTGAGCGCCACCTCCGAAGGGTTAATAGGCCCATAAACCATAACAAAAAATAATAAAATGTACACTTTATCCTTAAAGTACTACTCAATAAATAACGATTAAGATAAAAAAAACTTTTTTTTAATAATTACTTTGCGAGATATTTGAATTTATTTCCAGGCCACAGATGAAGTCACACTATTGGCATCTTTCTCGCGCAGGCTACTACAGAAACTAGTGTGAGAAAGATAGGTATAGGTTTCTTTAAAAATCAAATGCAGCCTCAAAATTAAACGAACTTTCATTTAAAAATATTTTTAAAAAATTGGTTTATGGGCCCATTTATTATTATTTTATGGTAATTCTAATTTAAAAAATCAGGATATCAATATATTTCAGAGATTCTCATACATTTGTAATTTATATAAAAACCGGTATTTTTTACAGTTAGTGCTGTTTACATATTCCTATTATTTCTCAATCCATTTTTTCTAGTTCTCTTATTTCCTTTGCTTCATTATCATTTGTTTCTTCTCTCCAACTTTTCCGTGGTTTTTCACATTTTCTTCTATATTCTGGTACCCAATTAAAAATTCGTTTTGGCCATCTATTTTCTTTCATTTGACATGTACATGGCCTGGCCATATCAAGTAAGTTATCCATTTTGAATTCTTGAATCTAGAAGTTATGACTTCTTCCGCTTGTATTGTTCGTCTTACTTCCGTATTTGTTCCACTTTGAAGTATTGATATTCGTGTACTTCTCAGAAAATCAATCCTTCGAGCTTGAATCTCTGATCTACCACTTTGTGTTAATTTCCAAAAAAAATTATCCGCATATTATTATTAGGTTTTTGTATAGTGACTTTATATACATAATGTAGCTAAACTCCGCGAAATTTGAATTCAAATGATATGATAACTGAACAAAATTCGTTAAACAATTCATGAAAGAGCATATTAAATGGAAACGAAATATTATTTATTTAAAAATACACCATCAAATCATAAATAAAGGTATTATATAATGTTTTTGTATAATTCATCTCTACTAATACAAATATTTACATACAAATAACAAATATGTGTACGCCTTAAAGTTTAAACTATACTTTTGATTCTTCGAAATATGCTAGTTTTAAAATATTGATGAAATTTCCTTTGTTAGATTCATTCTAGCAATCAAAATCCTTTCAACAATTTTACAATTATAATTTGCAAGATAACAATGCCAGGAAATTATCCCTTTGGTAGGATATTTATTTTACTTTTTTATACTAAATTTTATTGGTAAATCAGGGAAATTCAATATCGACAGAAAAGAAAAATAAAATTATCTCATTAAGATTTCAGAATTATATATCATAAGTATTTGATTCTTTGCATCTTAGCAAAATACTTGTATTTAAATATTGTCGGATTCCTTCTTGTAATCAATATTTTTGAACTATAAGTAAAATAGTCTTTGTTGCAATCAACACTTTCAAAGCTTGTACTTATAACTATTATACTTTAACTATGCGTTGTTTAATATAGAGAAACATATACAGTATTTGTAGAGTTATTAAGTAGTTTTTAAAATATTCGAGTTAAATTTTCTTATCTCTAAATCTACGTCACACGTCTGTTCCAAATTCTCACAACTTTCAAATCTTCTATGAATGCAGAAAATAACAAAAAAACGGAAGCAAACCAAACAGCATTTTTTTAAATTTATGTGGCCTTAACCCTTAGAGTACAATTCATGTAGTTTTTATTAATTATTAAACTGCTTATTATCCAAGCGTATTTCCAATTATTAACCAGGAAAGTTATTTTAACATATTTATATATTTTTATGTGCTGAAAAGATCACCTGCCTTTCAGTATTTACACATAATAAATATTTAATTCATAAATTATATATTGATATTACAAGAAAACAACGAGAAACTTGTTTAGCACTGCAATGCCTGTACCATCTATTATACCGTGAGTATTTTTACCTCCCGCTACCCTTGGTAAGGGAGGTATAGGGATCGTGCTAAAAATCACGTATCGAGATTTTAGTAAATGACCACGTTTTAAGGTCCCTAGAATCCAATTTTCACATTTTCACGATGATGTCTGTATGTGTGTATGTGTGTGTGTATGTATGTGTGTATGTATGTATGTATGTGTGTGTGTGTGTGTATGTGTAGGGATTTTGTCTTCACTCTAACTCAAATACTATCATTCAGAAAATTCTGAAACCTTGTATTTCTGTCCTATTCTAATATGAAAAGAAGCCATTAGATTTTGGTGTAAAACGGATAACCGGAAATGGCACTTTACTTGAAGCTCATAATGGTTTTTCTTCAAAAAATATCATTAAATGCCATTTTTTCGCATTTTATGTCTTATAAAAATTAAAGATTATTGAATTTTCTACAGGAATACATTAATACTTTTTCTATATATTTTGCAGATAAATTTAAAAATAATTTTTTTTATTAGTCCCGAAGCCATGAAAAACATTTGCATTTTTCAAATGAATGTAACTGACAGTAAATGTCACTTTCAAAAAACTAATCACTTCAAATTAATAATAGTGACATTTTAAAAAGAAAATAGTAAATAAATCAATAGTTTTATGCATTGGAACAGTTTGCAGCGTTAGTAAATACGTAAGTATGTATTTAAATGAATAAAAATGGATAAGAAAGTGTGGCGAAGGAAGATTGTTGCGTAACTATTATTGTGGTCCGGATGGGGTTATTCGCTACCTAAAATCGGTCACTTTAATATGTTCTTATGTATGAATGCTATGATGGATAAGGCGAAAGAAGAATGATGTTAAAGAGTGAAGTGAGTCAGCTGAGCTCTTACTCTTATCCCTTTTCTTATTGTTACTATTGTTTCCGGGTATTTGCTAACCCCCTAAGTGGGAATCGCGTGATTTTATGTACGTATGTATGTATGTATGTAAAATTTAAATAGCGGGAGGTTTTGTGTTGGCCACATCAGATTTTTTAACGTGAAACATTGTGTTTGTCATATCCATAGTTACGACTTTTGACATTTGATTGACAGCAATGTATTTGCCCGTTCCATTTAAAATGAAACATAGGGAACGAATTTGACATTTGATAAGACGTCAAAGAGGTTAATTTGGTTTAAATAATTATACGCATTCTAAATTAAAATTAGTTGTAGAAAAAATATAGTGTGCACCTTGTGCCCGAGTAGTTTTCTGACTGGGCTAAATTTCTTACAATATTTAAATATAATACTTCTGTCCCATGTGTCATTTTAAATGAGACAGACAAATATATTGCTGTCAATCAAATGTCAAATTATAACTTATAGGAAAATTCAACGGTTATCTGTCATATTCACAAGATGTCATTAGAGGTTAATTTTGTTTAAATAATTATACTTATTTTCTAAAAATTAAATTTGGATGTAGAAAAAATACTGTGTGCACCTTGTGCCCGAAATATGTTTAGTGTTCTCGAGTGGTTTTCTGATTCCGCTAAATTTCTTACAATATTTAAATATAATTCTTCTGTCAGATTCGTTCCCTATGTTTCATTTTAAATGGAACGGACAAATACATTGCTGTCAATCAAATATCATGTCGTAACCATGGATATACAAACCCAAAGTTTCACATTAAAAAATACTCACGGTATAAATATTGTACTGATTTTGGCCGGCTCTTACCTACTATGAACATTTATCTGGTCTACACTACTAGCAATGTGGAGGGGGTAAGTGTCGGTACTATGACATTTCGGCAGTGTGGACATTGAAGGTTTCGACGCTATGGACATTGTGGTGGGGGTAAGTGTCGGCACTATGACATTTCGACACTGTGACTATTCGGCAGTATGGCTTTTCGGCGGTACGGTTTTCGACAGTACGACATATACTCCTCCACAATATACAAGAAGTAAAATTTTTTTACCTCTCGCTAAGAGAGGTATTGGAATCATGCTAAAAATCGCATATCCAGATTTTAGTAGATAAGCACGTTTTAAGGTCCCTAGAATCCGATTATAACATTTTACGATTATGTCCGTGTGTATGTGTGTGTGCGTGGATGTATGTGTGGATGTTGGATCCACGATTTCTCAAATACTTTACGATTTAAAAAATATTTAACTGCAGTTTCCTCAATTTGACATTCCTGGGAAAAGCTGATTACATTTTGCTAAAATTGCACAACCGGAAGTAATAGTTTCTTTAAAGAAATCTTATTTTTTGAAAATATGTATGTTACATATATTGAAGAACATAAAATTCTACATCTGAAATTTTATTATATCTTGTATATATTTAGGGATAAAGGCACTGTAATATATAGAATAATTTAATGTAGTACATCGCAGAGGCTAAGGCACTAAGGAAACCAGTTGACATATTCAAATGTTTATAACATAGTAATGTTTATAACATAGTTTGTAAATAACAGGTGTTAGTGCCAAATTTCAACAGTATTACTGACATTCTAAAAGCTTTTTCTGGGAAGTACATTTAATCTTTCTTATTGTTATATTACTTAAATATTTAAAATTGTAAATAAAATGCATATATCCATCAGAAATACCGCCAATCTAGTTAATGAATTGGAAGAATCTCTGATATTTAGGAACTTCCTCAGACAATGAAAAATAGATATAATTAGAATTGTATGTGTGCAGAAGACATGTTAAATATAATAAAAACAATATTTGGGTAAAGTTCTGTATTTTTTTTTTTTGTTATAAAACGACGGTTCGATAGCGAAGTGCAATACAATACTTATACAGGGTGTAAATTTTAAAATGGATCATTGGGCTGTAACATAGAAAAACAGTTTTTTAGACGTCGAAATTTCTATATTAATTTATTGAAAAAATAATTGGTGCCTATTACAATTTTTTTAATACCAAACACCTTCCATTTCTGTTTCATATAAAGCCAGAAAATGAATTTAAAAATTTGCGAAATTAAGAAAAATATCATTAGCCATGAAACTAACAGTAACAAAACATTGCCATTTTTTATTAACATGATAGGGGACAATTAAAGATTGAAGTTATTAATTTATAAACTAATACAAAATAACACAAAATAAAGTAAACACTATGATATTTATTTAAGAAACAATTATTATTTATTGTAACAAGTATTTACAAATTAAAGATGATGTACATGTAGTAAGTATAATAAGTTATAAGAAACGAGAAAAAATGCAAATTACGAGGTAACAATTAAAACCATTTAATAATTTGTAATTTTTCTTCATGAGACAAATTACCCATGATTTCTTCTTAATAAAACGAAAATAATAATAATTTAAAAAATAATGTGTATAAAAAGTTTATTAATGAGCGTCTCAATTGTTTTGTTTTGTTTCTGTCAGTTTCACGGCTATTGATATTTTTTCTTAATTGTGTAAATTTTTAAATTTATTTTCTATATATGAAACAGAAATTTAATGTGTTTGGTATCAAAAAATTCGTAATATTTTTCTTTATAAATATGCACTAATTCTTTTTTCAATAAATTAATATCGAATTCGGCATCTAAAAAACTATTTTTCTATGTTATAGCCCTATAGCCGTTTTAAATTTACACCCTGTATAACATAAAATGGAAATGGCGAGAGGTATTGTGTTGGCCACAACAGATTTTTTTATATAAATAAATAGTAATTTGACAAATCTTTACAAATTTAATAAGTTTAAACCATCAAGCTTTAGAGTACCATCATTTCAATTACTACTCGTAGCTATAAATAAATTTCAGTTTTTTTATTATTATTTTTTACAGTAGATTTTATCACACTTAAATATTATATGTGAACCCCAAAAGTTGTACAACATGTGTATTGCTGGATGTAAGATAAATATGAAATATTTTTCATTACATGAAACGTCTTTCGTCTTTGATATTTTATTTTCTGATTGCTCAAATTCTGCATCATCTTTGGACTAGGTTTTTTTTGTAAAGTAATTAATTTAATTAGTGACTAGTAAACATAACACCTTAAATTTGTAAATTTAAAAGTTGGAATAACTGTGTCATCTGTTGTTAATATATACAATAAATACAATTTTACGGTTAACTTTTAACCTGGCCATAAAGTTTTATGTTATAGCCCAAAATAAGGTATATCCCCATTTAATAAGCCCTTATGTCGTACATTGTCCCAGATTACTTAGAGTTGAAGTTGACTGGTTTGGAGCGGATCTGCTGCCTTGCAAACAATCTAGTATTTTTTAAATATTTTTTAAATAATATAATAGACCAAATAGGGCACTTAAATAGCACACAAATAATAATTTTTTGTAAAAAAATCAGAATTGGGCATGCATGGTGGTTTGGAGCGGTTCCGCTAAGACAACAAAATTATGATTGTTTAAACAAAGATAATAGTCCAAAATTCGACATTGTGGCACTTCATTCAGACAGAGTGAGACCCTTATTCATCATATACTTTATTTGGTGTTTTGCTGATTTGTGCTTGCTAGTTTAGCCGATATGAAATTTGGCAACGCTGCGGAAGTCAGCCCTACGCTTCAATATCTTGTATATAATTACAGCGATGGAAGTAACTTCGTATTTTTAGTATGTGCAATTGTATATAAATTTCTAATATAATATTTTCTTACCCCTCTTTTGAAAACCTTAATTTAGAAGTTCCCCTAAGCCTATATATATAATTTTTAAAAATATATATTCATTAATTAATATGGAAGTCAGGACGCCCTATCAACGCCACGGAAGTGACTCCTTAACAGGTATCAATATATATATATATATATATATGACAGAATACATCCCTGAGGTACACCTGTGTTATTTACTATAATAATAGAATTAATATTTTTAATAATGTTATTTTCATAGTTATTAATGGAAACAAATTGTCGGCGATTTTCAACAAAAGACCTGATCCATTCTAAGGGTACACCTCTAATTCCATAAGAGAAAAGTTTGGTTAGTATCTTTGACTGACAAACGCAGTCGAAGGCTTTGGACAGATCGCAAAAGATACTGATTGGATGTTCACCTATATCCATTTTATCTGCAATATATTGCATAGACTTGTGAATAGCATCTAGCGCAGTTCTGTTGGACCTAAAACCAAACTGGTCTTTATTTATAATGTCATTTTTGTCCAAAAAAAAAAAAAATGTATTCGATGTAGAAATGCATATTCAAACACCTTGGAGAAAACAGATGTCAGAGATATTGGCCTGTAGTTATTTAAGTCACACTTATAATTTTTTTATATATTGGAATGATTTTATTTACTTTAAGTTCTTCGGGAATGTTTCCAGTATTAAATGATAGGTTGACTACGAAAAGAACTGGTTTGACAATGGTATGAAATAATAATTTTATAAGAAAGTTGGAAATGTCATCAGGGCCACTAGATTGTTTATTTTTCAATTTAAGTTGTATTAGTTTAATAAGTTCGTCTTCAGTATAGGGATGTAGAAGAAAACTGTTAGGTTGCGTTAATGCTGTTACTGTTGGGATACTCGATTGCCCATGTTTGGGTATTTGGTTTATAATATTTACTGGAGAATCTCTAAAAAATATGATAAAATTATTTGCAATTTCAAAAGGATCATTTATTGTTTCATTTCCTTTTTTTATTGAAATGTTTGTTTCAAGTGATTTGTTGTTCGTATTGCTATTTATAACTTGCCAGATACTTTTTGTTACATTGCTAGAAGAAAATATCTTTTGTTGAAAAAAGCTTCTCTTAGTTTCTCTAATTAATCGAAGGTGCTTCTTTTTTTCCTCTCGGTAAATTTCCTTCCACTTATTGTTAGATTTTTGCAAATGGAACAGATCACGTAGTTTTTTGCTAGAATTTTTTATTTCATGTGTACACTATACTTTTGTATTTTGGTTTATTTTCTTTGTGTGTATAGGAATTTTTTTATTAAAATAAAAAAGAAATATATCAATAAAGCTTTTAAACGCTTCATTCATATCTTCTTTTAAATAAACTTCATCCCAATTTTAATTTTCAATTTCATTTGCAAAGTTGTTAATATTACTATTATTGTAATCTGTAAAAGCTTTCTGGAGAAATGAATTACTAGGAAGATGCATATAAACAAGAACTGTGCTATGGTCTCAGATAGTATTACTTTGTACTGAACAAGAGATATTTAAATTAGTAAATAGGTGATTAAGTTTATTGTTACCTCTGGTGTTTGAATTAACAATATTTTTGCAGTTGAATTTTGATAAAAGAGTGCATAATTTGTTGTAGACGTCAACATCTCTGATCGGGTCAATATTGAAGTCACCCTTTAATATTAAAAAATATTGCTGCTTTAAGACATGACTTAGAATAGAGTTTAAATTTGAAATTAAACGATTACATTCTTCAAAACTTACAGAGCCGGGTGTTCTAAAAAAATTCAGCAGAATGTAGGTGGTTTTGGGATTTGGGCCATTTAGCCCCACATATTTCAAAATATTTCTCAGTGCAATACCTTTCTAAGCCTAGAGGGGTAACATCAAGATTTTTATGGCTCCATATTCCAACACCTTCCCCTTTGTGGTTAGTTCTATAGAAGCTAGAAATACAATTCAAGCCTGGAAAGTTAAATACATTTAAAGCATTATTATTGCAACCTGTTTCAGATAAACAAAGAAAATTTATGTTATTAGTGTATTTTAAGATATATTCTGATCAGATTAAATTTGCTTTGTTGAAAGTCAAAATTTGACAATTTAAAAATAAAATTTCACTATTATTTTGTTTTCTAGTGTCTGTTAATGTCACTTTGCTGACGCATTTTTCTGTCTCTTTTGAAGAAAACGAGAGATATAAGCTCCCTGTGGCCATTTTCAGCACATAGTATTTTTTCAAAATTATCTAGGTTAACTATAACTTTAAAGGAGGTGTAGTGTTGCGGATATTTAGAGATCACTTCCTCGCATTGAATTTCAGGAAATTCCTCTTTGAGGTGTTGCATTATTTCTTCGGGTTTTGTATCAGGTTTTATACGAGACACAAACACAAATGACTTTCTTGGAGCTACTGAAATGTGGTTAAGAGTTCGAGAGTTCCCAATTACTGCAGGTTTTGATTTTCCTTTATTTGTTGCCTGTTTTTTACCACTTCATTCCATGTTGTAGTATCTTCAACATTATCGTCAGCTAGTTTTGTTATTCTATAATTATTTGTTAAAATTTCTGTGGCATCCATTTTGTTTGTTTTGATAACTGAAATATTGAATTCGCTTTGTGTAGCGGTAGACACCTGAACTGGTGCCTCAATACCTGTATTTGTTAGTGATTTTTTAGTTTTGTTTAGTTTAGTTTTTACTTTATTTTCGTTTTTATTTACAAATGACTCTAGACGAACTGTTTTATTAGCTTGGGTTGCAAGAAATTCTATTATTTTAATTTTATCACAGATTATTACACTTTTGTCATGTATGATTACTTCTAGTTGCTTTATTATTTGTTTTAGATTAGATACACTAATTCTATACGCAGCTCATTTAGTTCACTTACAAGAGCAGGAGTATGTTGGCAGGCGTCCTCGAATTCGTCATCACAACGTTTTGTTGTTGAGTCCTTTATTAAACAAACCTTTCTTTTCACAGCATGTTTTATGAAAAACACTGTCACAATTTTCACACTGTATTAAATTATTCAATGCTAATATTTTACATATTTTGCATGTAAATTTCTGATTTTCATTGTTAGTTGTTTCTACCGCATGTTTACCATTCGCCGCCATCTTTGTCAATCAATACATTTTTAACTAAAACAACCAGCTAACTTCGAAGAACTATAGCAACACTGTTATTATCAAAATGTTTCATGAAATAGATTCAAATCATATCTTAACATTTTCCTTTATGTCTGTATTCATTATTAATTAATTTGACGAAGGAAAAAGTTTTACTAAAAATAAATGAAAATATATGACCTATTTGCCCCAAGAATTAACTGTTCGAGAGGCATATAACCAACTCGGAAATGTGACGCCACAAATAAATTTTTAAAAAATCTGTTGTGGCCAGCACAATACCTCTCGCCATTCCCATTTTATGTTATACAAGTATTGTATTTTCACTATCGATCCGTCGTTTTATAACAAAAAAATCTGATGTGGCCAACACATGACCTCCCTCCAATTCCATGTTTAAAATGGCAATGAGCTTTAAGTAAAGTTTAACTTCCGATTGATCTTTTGTAAACAAAATCTACTTTGTTGTTCCGATATATAGAAAAGTTTGTAATACGAAATTTGAATTATATTTTGTTTTTCCTGAAAAATCTGTTAGAGCTTCAAATTAAGTACTACATCCGGTTTATCATATACAGTCAAAATCTAATATATATATGGGGTTTCGTGGCCGCGTGCCTGAGTGTCTGGTCGCGAACCTGGGGGAACCGGGTTCGATCCCGACAGACGCCAAATATTTCCAATTTTAAATGGCACAAAAGTGACCCCTGTGGTGCACTCTCCACGCCAGCAATGAGTGCCCGTGAGGTGACGCCTGGTAAGCGCCCACACGGTAAAATATATCGTCATCATTACCGATGTCTACATGAGTTGTAGATACTGGCACACCCAGAAATGGGTAATATGCCGTGATGATATATTTATTTATTTTATATATATATATATATATATATATATATATTATTTAATAATTATTAAATACCAACTTTGCGAAGTTTTGGATCATTAATACATTTTAAGGGAAAAATCATCACACACACACATTATTGTCAAGATCATCACCAACTTCCTTAAGCTCTAAAAGGCAATATATGTAAATTCTTCGCCGTACATTATTCATTTCGTAAATGTGTAGTTGCAAACTATTATTTGACACTTTGAAATCACGTTCTTATTAAGAGCTGTTTGATATATAATCCTGCAAACATCAAACTTAAATCGAATTATCCTGTATATCTAATATTTATGTATGATGGAAAATATATAATTTTTACAAACCTTAATATCATTAGAATCATAATTAAACTACTAAATTCTTCTTAATATGGTTTCATTTTTAATTTTAATGAAAACTGCTTCAGTGACATTGACATTTGTTTAAATATGTCAAATTTGTTATTAAAGTATTGTTTTTGTTTGACGCAGAGGCAAAGTGATGTACAAAAATAAATTATTTTATAATATAATATAAAGTTATTTCAAGTTATTTTCTAAATGCTATTATCGTAGAATTGAAGATTGTGCCATTATATTCAATTTGTATTGGTAAAACTTGCTAAAAAATTATATTCAATGAATTTTTTACAAGAAAAACTGTTAAAAGCTTGTATAAATGATACTTCCGGTTATCCGATATACACTCAAAACTAATGAGCTCTTCCCACATTACCATAGAATGGATATACAAAATTTCAAATTTTTCTGATTGATAGTATTTGAGTAATCGTGTCCACATGATCCACACACACAGACACACACACACACACACACACACACACACACACACACACACACACACAGACACACAGACACACACACATACATACCTACAGACATCATTGTAAAAATGTTAAAATCGGATTCTGGGGACATCAAAACGTGCTTATTCACTAAAATCTCTATATCCGATTTTTAGCACGATCCCTATACCTCCCTTACCTAGGGTAGCGGGAGGTAAAAATTACAGAACCTTACCCAAATATTGTTTTTTATTGTATTTAACATATCTTCTGCATACATACAATTCTAATTATATCAATTTTTCGTTGTATTGATATGAATTTTACCTGTCGCTAAGAGAGGTATTGGATTCATGCTAAAAATCGCATATCCAGATTTTTTTATTTATTTATTTTTTCTTTAAAAAACCTCTCAACAGGATTAAATCCTACTCGTAATTACTGAGTAGGTTCACATACACCAACATCCATGCTTTAGCGAGGATTCGAACCCAGAACCCCGAGCACAGCACTCATGATTAAGAGGCGTTGCTCTAACCATTGAGCCACCGGAGCGTACAATGTGTGTGTGTGTGTGTGTGTGTGTGAGCGTGCGTGCGTGCGTGTGTGTGTGTGTGTGTGTGTGTGTGTGTGTGTGTGGATGTTGGAGGGACGATTACTCAAAAAATATAAGACATAAGACCAGTTCAACTATGAATTCCTCAATCTGACATTCATGGCTAAAGCTGAAAAGGTTTTGGTAACAATTGGCCAGCCGGAAGTAGAATTTTCTTAAAAACAATTTATGTTACAACAAATATTAAAGAATATAAAATTATCTTTCTTGTATAGTAAACATTTTTATTATATCTTCTATAGATTTAGAGATAGAGAATTATAAATATATAAAATAATTCATTGTATCCATCCCATGGAAACCAGTTGAAAAATTAAAATGTTTGTAAATAACATAAATGTCAGTGTCAAAAATCCAGAGATATTAATGAAAACTTTTTGTGGGAAGTACATTTAATATTTCTTATTTTATCATTCATTAAATATTGAAAATTATTGATATAGCTACCGCACGTTAAATTGAGACTGTTCCTGAATGCGGAAAACTTAAAATTCGTACTTGGACAAGTCGAGATGTAACAGTAATTATAATATATTTATTACAAGGAAAAGACTCAGTCAACAACTAAAATTGGTATAAATAAAAACGGAATTCATTTGTGAGCCAAAGTATGTACAGTAGAAGGTCAACTAAACACGCGCTTGCTATACATATATTTCATCATATACCTTTCAGAATTACCGCCAATCTCATCTATGAATTGAATTAATCTCGTACATTTAGAAGAGTAGGACGAAACTTGTTCATAGAATGAATTGAAATATAAAGATGTAATTAGAATATTTTGTGTGTACCAGAAATGTTAAATACAATATTTACAGCCTAATTTGAAATTGGCTTTTTTCGTTATTTCTAAACATTTCTTCAATTTACCCACATCAGAGAATATATTACACCACATTTTTAAAGCCAACAAAAACGCCGATAAAAAATAATTAAATAACCGAAAAATATTTTTTTGAATAATTCTGAGGATATCAATTTTTTAATTTCACATCAGAATAAACTGCAACAAGTCATTGTTACAAAAATTGTTCAAAATTATTTCCTCCTGCAGCCATACAAAATGCAACATATTGTATCAAACTCACACACACGCCCGATGCAATGAATTTTGTTGCCTTACTACTTCCGCACAGTTCTCAATACGTTGCCTCAATTCTGCGACTGTTTCTGGTTCATTTTGATTGTCATAAACTAGAGATTTTAAATGTCCCTATAAATAAAAGTCCAATGGATTAAGATCTGTTGCCCTAGGAGGCCATGATACAGGTAGGTCCACCGCGACCTAGTGATCAACCTACAAACACTTCATTTAAATGTTGCCGAACATTTCTTGTAAAATGCGGTGGTGCACTCTCATGCATGAAGCTTGTTGACGCACATTTAAAGGAACATCTAATAATTCTGGTATAATTATTTTGAAGAAAATGTAAATAATTATTTCCATTCATTCTGTTTGGTAATATGTAGGGTCCAATTAATGTACCATTTACAATTCCTGCCCAGGCATTTAAAGAAAATCTATGTTGAAAACTACTTCTCACTTCTCATAACTACATACGGAACAATGAGCATTATGAATGTTGTGAATTCCATCTTTTGTAAAAATTGCCTCACCATTGAATATTATTTTTGACGTAAAATTAGCATTTAAGCTTGTTATTCAAACAATCACTGACAAAATATCACTCTGAGAGGATGATCTTGTGGAATTAATGCATGAACTCTTTGGAAATGAAAGGGACGAAAATTATATTCTCTAAGAATTCTCCAAACTGAGCAACGAGACACTTCACTCATAGCACGAGATATTCTTCGCGTACTGATTGTAGGTTCAGCGGCCACAATTTCCAAAACTTCATTTTCAGCATTGTTGCGTAATCTTTGGCGGCCTCCACCTCGTCATGTATTTCTCTATAAGGTTCCCTCATCACGAAGACGTTTTGTAATCCTCACAAACATTTGGCGATGTGGACGATGTCTTTGAGGATAACGCTGTGCATAAATTCGCGCTGCTAATTCGTAATTTTGTGCCGCTTCTCCATACACTAATAACATCCACTATGTCACTGTTGCTATACATTTTTCTCAAATTTCTCCCACATCTTACCTTTTCAATACCTTATACGAAATCAAACTAGGTGCTCAAAAAAAAAAAAAAATATTTGTTCAAAAATCATTACGCAATAAGGCATTAGACATAATAATTAACAAATGATAATTTGTAGGCAGTGTTTATACTTCTATTTCATTAGTAACAAAATTATAAACCAGTGGCACTAAAAATCTTCGCTAGGAATGAACTACCCTTACTTTTGCGAATTTCCAAAAAAATCTTTTTGTTTTATAATCAGTATATTAAATTATATATGTATATCATTAAAGTTTCGTGCAGAGGTATAGAAACATCCTGTATATGCTGAATCTAAATAAACAAAGGACGATTTCCAATTAACTTTTGCATCAAAAACTAATTGGGCCTCATCATTTTACTTAAAATACCGTATAATAATAATAATAATAATAATAATAATAATAATAATAAAAAAAATAATAATAATAATAATTAATAATAAGGATAAAAAGAATAATAAGAATAATAATAATATTATTAATAATAATAATATAAAAATAATAATAATAATAATAATAATAATAATAATAATGATAATAATTGGCTATGAAAAATTAAATACTATGATGTCGCCCGTCAATGAGATTAGAATTTCTGGTTTTTAATGACCCGTAAATTTAAAAAAGTTATGCTAAGATAAAATTAAGTAATGTATTTTGATATTTACAAACAATTTTGCTTTAAATGTGTAAATGTACTATAATTTTTGAATTTTAGATTATTATTATATGACACCTGTCAATCTTGTTTTACCATATTTCAAATAAAGAATTTAGTTTATATTTTAAACTTTATAGATAATTAAAATTCTAATGTATCTTTATAAATTAAAAAAAATTATTATACAATTATTAATTCTATATAGGTACATTTTATATTCTTTACATATAAATATTGACAGACATCAGGTATTTTAATGATAAGTGACATTACAGAAGTTATATGCAAAAAAAAAAAATACATGATTAAACTACATGAGGTAGATTCTAAAGCTTAGAACCTATACGGGGAGTGGCGATTCTGTGTCCTCACGCCACAAACCTGGCAGTAGGTACAAAATGCAAACCCCTTTACTGGGTGATATGTAAAATATATGGTGAACACCAGAAAAATGCGCTATTCAGGCGGGGCAGGATATCAGGTTGACCCTGTTCGGAACCGTCGTGATGATCTGAAACCTGGGACTGAGGTGGGTGAAACACGTGGCCACTCAGCCAACTAATACGGCAATGAATACGGCTAATTATATTAGTGATTCACCCGATGGCCATGTAGCTGAGGATGTTGATGCCCAGCCCATACCAGAGGGATTACAAACGAGAAGAAAACGGTTAAAATGGAGTGCCGAAATTAATGAACATCTCGTTTATATTTACTTTAGCATGACTAAAGAGATAAGAGACTGAGAAGATATCTAAGAAAGACATACATAGCGGATCTATGCAAAAGCTCCCAGAACTATAAGGAAGAACTATACAAAATATAAATGATCGAATTAGGGCGTTCTTAAGAAACAATAGAATACCAGCTGAAAAATTAAATGCAAATAGAAGAAGAGTAGAAATAGAGTTAGGCATGCGTATCGAAGTAGAGGAAAATGTAATAGCACGCGAGGAAGAGGAAGTAGCACAACAGGAAGAAGATAACCCAGCAAACAAGTATTTAGGGAAAATATGTACAAATATAAAGGTATGAACCCGAAATATAGATGAAGAATACCAAAACTACGCACAAATAAAAATACCAAAGACATAATTGTGGAAGTAAATAACATAATAGACACATAACAAATTAAACAACTTTAACTGACCTGCACGATCTGGTTTATGTAGGTGCATGTACTGTAATTAAGCTCCATGAAAGAAATTGCCAACTAATGAAGTAATGAAGAGAATCAAGGACAAGAATATCCCAGGCTGGGAGAAAAGATTAACGATTCAAAGGGATAAGCTTAGAAAATAGGTAGGAATTATGGAATAAGTTATGAAAGAAGACAACAAAATAATTTATTCATGTTTCTAGAAAGGAACTTTTATAAACAATGTCAAAAACAAGCAGAAGATCGTATACAAGTCGCCTCTATCCCAGCTAAAGAAAAAATAAAAGAGTATTGGAGCACACTGTGGGAAGATGAAGTTAGTCACCAAGAAGTAAATTGGATAAGAGAAGAAAAAAGAAAAGCAAAGAACATAAGAACCATTTATCAACATCAGATAACAACTGAAGAAGTAATACAAGTGTTACTAAAAGCACAGAATTGGAAAGCTCCTGGTCCCGACAAAATACAAAAATTTGGCTAAAAAATTTTACCTCAATACATAAACCACTAGCAAAATGCTATAACAATATGCTTGAAAATCCGCAAACTACACCTGCCTTCCTCACAGAAGGCATAACTTACCTCCTACCCAAAACAAAAACTCCATCAGAAAGTCCTGACAAATAAAGGCCTATTACTTGCCTACCGACCATGTATAAAACTCTAACAGCAGTATTTGCCAACAAGATCTACACCCATTTGGAGATGAATAATGTACTTGATGAAGAACAAAAAGGATGTCGAAAAAACTCAAGAGGATGCAAAGAACAACTTACCATTAATGCTGTTATAACAGAAGAAGTAAAGAAGAATAAACGAGATCTGCATGTTACCTACGTAGACTATAAAAAAGCATTCGATAGTGTTCAACATTCTTGGTTGAAAGAAGTAATGAGGATATATCAAATAAATGATAAGATCTGCAAACTATTAGAATACTGCATGGAAAGTTGGAAAACTAATCTGCAACTTAATGTAAACAATCAAAAAATAAATGCAGGAAACATCAATATAAGAAGAGGCATTTTCCAAGGTGATTCCCTGAGCCCCCTATGGGTTTTTTTTTAGCACTTAAACCACTTACAGCAATGTTAACACTAAAAAAGGATATATGTTTAAAAATACAAGAGTTCAAGTAAGCCACCTTATGTACATGGCGATATAAAACTTTACGCAACCTTTAGAAATGGCCTAAATATGTTAATTGACACCAGCATGAAATTTAGCAAAAATATAAACATACAATTTGGGAAGGATAAATGCAAACTACAAGCGTTTATTAAAGATAAATGGGTGCAACAAGAAGACTATAAAACAACAAGTGAAGAAACGATAAAGGAAGCAATAGAAAGTGGTGAACTGTATAAATATCTTGGTTACGATCAATCTCTCGGTACCGTGCACAAAAAAGCAAAAGAAATGATAAGTAAGAACTATGAAGAAAGAGTAAATAACATCATGAGATCAAAGCTAACTGCACGAAATAAAAGTAAAGCAATTAACGCAAATGCCGCGTCAGTCTTGGAATACTCATTCGGAATAATAAGGTGGAGAAAAACAGAACTAAATAATCTAGATATTAAAACAAGAACTATTTGTACAAAATATAGAAGCTACCACCGAAGAAGTGCATTAGAAAGGGTTCATTTGCCAAGAAAAGTCGGAGGTAGGGGAATACTGTCATTGCCTCAGAGACATTTTAAGCAAATAGAAAACCTACGCCAGTATTTTTACAACAGAGTCCAGCAGGCTACATGCAGCAGTAAATAAAGCAGATCGCAATTACACGCCACTAAAACTAAGTAACGAAGATTACCATCCGCCAGAAGAGTGCAAGACCAATAAACAGCTCATTGAACAATGGAAATCAAAGCCCATCTATGGTATATATGTAGCACTGCTAGAAGATAATAATGTAGATAGTGAAGTTCCTACTGCTTGGTTAAGAACTAGTAATATTTTCTCCGAGACTGAAGCATTTAATTTAGCTATTCAAGATCAAGTAATCTCAACAAATTACTATAAGAAGGAAATCATGTAGTTAGTAGATATTACCACTGATAAATGCAGGCTATGTAGAAAAGATCACGAGACTATAGAACACGTCATTAGTGGATGCGAAAAACTTGCATATGAAGAATATCTGGTTAGACACAGTAATGTAGCGAAAATAATACATCAAGAGCTACTATTCCAATACGACAAAACAATTACCAAAGAACCATACCATAAATTCATACCGGAACCAGTAAGCCAAGGTGAAAAATATTTGTTGTATTGAAATAGAATAATCAATACCGATAAAACTGTTGACCACAATAGACCTGATATTGTATTAGTGGATAAAGTTAAGAGAAACACAATGATAATTGATATTGCAGTGCCGTCACCATATAACCTAGAAAAGAAAAAAACAGAAAATTACAAACTACCTGCCACTTACCCTACAAAAGGTGGGGAAAAAACGATTTTAACATATGTTGTTTGGGTGGAAACGGGGATGAAAAATTCAAATTTGTGACCTTGGGGAGGCGTGAGCCGCCAACTTAGATCAAAGGTGCAAAAAATGAGTTTTTCGCTTTTATCTCGAAAACAGTGGCCTGTATCAAAATTTTGCAAGAATACAAGCTCGCTACTTTTTGTACAAAAAGGGTTCTTGTATTTTTTACTAGGATGAACTCTCAAAGAGTTATGTTCAAAAATAGGTAACCAGAACAACAATTTATGAAAGAAGATTTAATCACTCAAAATATACACAATATTAATTTTTTAATACTTAGTCTAATAGATTTTGTTATTTGTAACAATTTATATTTGCCGTGGCATCAAAAGAAGTAATTATCCATGATTTTTAAATAATTTTTGTCAGCGCTTTTTCACAAATTCATCAATCACTCTGATCCGGTTAAAGATACGGTACCGCGGTTTGAAAATTTTAATTCAGTTTGGTATTCTCCTTAATTAAAACATAAGGCTGGCTTGGTACGAAATGCGTTTCTTGTAGACACATAGCTAAAGGGTTATTATCTGCAAGAAGTGTTTTGAGATCACAATAGTGGTAAACGCATCCTCTTATATCCCATTGGATGATGTTCTCTATGAAAGTAATGAAAAATAAAGACGACGAGAAAAATTAAAAAAAAAATATTTATTTCGCTTTCCCCTTCGGGCGTTCTTTACCTATCTTGTTTGCAGGCTGAGATGTTTGCGAAGAGGCGGAATAAACTGAGGAGTCTCCATCGGAAGATAATCCTCCCTCTTCCTCACCTCCCTTTCTCTTGTCCGACATCTCGGATGGTGTTGGGCTGCTCGCCCGTTTTAGGGGGTACACGTGGTAATTTTACCATGGGTTTTGGAAAAATGTCTTTAGTGACAAAGACAGTTTCCAGAGCTGCTACCAGGTGTGGTAACAGCTTTTACCAGGTGTGGTAACAGCTCTTTTACAATGGCCGTAGTGTCCGTCTTGATTATGGTCCCTCTACTAGTGGCTGCTGAAAATGAAACTCCTGGAGTACGAGTTCACACTACGAACTTGTTTCTCGCTTCAAAGTATGGTATGTTTCCGTGGTTTTTGATTTCCTGAATTGCCATTTCTTGCTTAAAGATTGGACAATTACGAGATCTTGCTGAGTGATTACCTTTACAGTAAACAAACTGTAAAGGTTCCTCGCAGCTTTTGCCTTCGTGCATCGCCTTCCCGAATACGCATACTTGAGCGTTTGTGCACCTAGTGGACGTGTACCCAAAACGCTGACATTTAAAGCATCTCATAGATGCAGGTATATACAGTATGGCTCACCCCCACCACTATCAACTTTTAAATCTTAAATGGCAATATACCTCTTGTGACATATCAAATGAAAGCCCTTGAAAAATACTATACAGGCATGTCAATAAATTGATATTTGAATAAACCGTTTTAAAGTTAGAAACAATAATGTAATTTTAATTTAATTTAAAAACTTATATCCAATGCTCAAATTGAGGGCTATTTACACCTACATACTGGTAAAACCTATTACTAAATGCTATTTGCACCCGCCGAAATGTTTCTTTTGGAATTGCTTGACACACTCTTCTTATTCTGTTTCCCAAATCTTGAAGATTAACAGGTGGAGATTTATAAGTAATTGATTTTAAATATCCCCAAAGAAAAAAATCGTTGGGTGCCAGATCAGGGGACTTAGCGGGCCAATCAATTGGCCTCTTCGACCAATCCATTGTTTTTATTTTTTCATTTTGTCATTTCCATAGCACTGCATGCATTAAAATATTATAAACTATTGTTTTTAACTTTAAATTCATTCAAATATCAATTTGTTGACATGTCTGTATAGCATTTTTCAAGGGCTTCCATTTGATATGTCATAAGGGGTATATTGCCAATTAAGATTTAAAACTTGGTAGTAGTGGGAGTGAGATAAGTGAATTAAAAAAAAACAAAAATATTAACAAAATGTGGCCCCCTAGATATTAAAACATTTCGCGTAAACCGTGTATGTCTATCACAATATATATATATATATATATATATATATATATATATATATATATATATATATATATATTGATACCTGTTAACGAGTCACTTCCGTGACGTTGATAGGGCGTCCTGACTTCCATATTAATTAATGGATATATATTATTAAAAATTATATATATGGGCTTAGGGGAACTTCTAAATTAAGGTTTTCAAAAAAGGGTATGAAAATATATTAAAAATTAATATACAATTGCACATACTTAAAATACGAAGTTACTTCCATCACTGTAATTGTATACAAGATATTGAAGCGTAGGGTTGACTTCCGCAACGTTGCCAAATTTCATGTCGGCTTAACTAACAAGCGCATATCAGCAAAACACCAGATAAAGTATATGATGAATAAAGATCTCACTCTTATAATATTGTTGTATTGGCTGTAAGTCTGCGTAACCTCCGCAAACCATGTATGCTCAATTCTGAATTTTCTACAAAAATTATAATTTGTGTGCTGCTATTTAAGAGCTAGATTTGGTTTATTATATTATTTAAAAAATATTAAAAAATACTAGATTATTTGCAAGTCAGCAGATCCGCTCCAAACCACTGAACTTCAACTCTAAGTAATCTGGGATAATGTACGACATAAGGGTTTATGACGCAGTTATTCCAACTTTTAATTTTTCAAATTTAAGGTGTTATGTTTACTAGTCACTAATTAAAATAAATACTTTACAAAAAAAACCTAGTCCAAAGATGGTGCAGAATTTGTGCAATGCAGAACATATCAGAAATTAAAATATCAAAGACGAAAGACGTTTCATGTAATGAAAAATATTTCAAATTTATCTTATTTCCAGCAATACACATGTTATAAATTTTTCGGGCTCACATATAATAATTAAATGTGATAAAGTCTACTGTATAAATAAATAATAAAAAAATCTGTTGTGACCAGCAGAAGTCTCGCCATTTTCATTTTATGTTATATAAGTATTGTACTGCACTTCGCTATCGAACCGCCGTTTTATAACAAAAATATTACAGAACTTTACCCAAATATTGGTTTTTATTGTATTTAACATGTCTTCTGCACACATACAATTCTAATTATATCTATTTTTCATTGTATGAGATCCTAAATGTCAAAGATTCTTCCAATTCATTAACAAAATTAGCGATAAATGGATATATGCATGTTACCTATAATTTTAAATATTTAATTAATAAAACAATAAGAAAGATTAAATGAATTTTCGCAGAAAAAACTTTCAGATTGTAACTAAAACTTTTGATATTTGACACTGACATCCGTCATTTACAAATTATGTTATAAATATTTGAATTTGTCAACTGGTTTCCTTAGTGTATTTTAGTCTAATCGACTTATTACATCCCGTTATTCTATATATTATAGCGTTTTTATCTCTAAATTTATAGAAGATATAATAAAAATTTTAAATATGTCTGATGTAGAATTTTATGTTCTTCAATATTAGTATTATCAAAAATTTTCAAAAAATAATATTTAGAAGAATTTTTTTTAGAAACTACTACTTCCGATTGTTCAATTGTTACCAAAACCAAATGTCAGATTGAGAAATTCGTAGTTAAACTGGTTTTATGTCTCATAGTTTTTGAGTAATCTTCCCTCCAACATCCACACATACACACACAGACAGACATCATCGTAAAAATGTTAAAATCTGTTTATGTGGACCTTAAATCGTGCTTATTCACTTAAATCTGGATATGTGATTTTTAGCATAAATCCAATACCTCTCTTAGCGAGAGGTAAACTGAAAATCATATATAGCTACGAGTAGTAATTGAAATGATGGCACTCTAAAGCTTGATGGTTCAAATTTAGTAAATTTGTACAGATTTGTGAAATTACTATTAATTTATATAAGAAAAAATATCTGTTGTTGCCAGCACAATACCTCTCGCAATTTCTATTTTATGTTATACAGGGTGTAAATTTTAAAAAGGGTCATAGGGCTATAACATAATAAAAATTAGTGCATGTTATAAAGAAAAAAATTACGAATTTTCTGATACCAAACACATTACATTTCTGTTTCATATAAAGCCCGAAAATAAATTTAAAAATTTGCACAATTAAGAAAAAATATCAATAGCAGTGAAACTGACAGGAACAAAACAAAATAATTGTTGACTTGAGACGCTCATTAATAAACGTTTCATACATGTTATTTGTTAAATTATTATTATTTTCGTTTTTTTAGGAAGAAATCATGGATAATTTGTCTCATGAAGAAAATTTACAAATTATTAAATGGTTTTAATTACAATAAATAATAATTGTGTTATTTTGTATTAGTTCATAAATTAATAACTTTAATCTTTAATTGTCCCCTATCATGTTAGTAAAAAAATGACAATGTTTTGTTACTGTCAGTTTCATTGTTAATATTTTTTCTTAATTGACAAATTTTTAAAATTATTTTCTGGCTTTATATGAAACAGAAATGTAAGGTGTTTAATATTAAAAAAAAATGTAATATTTTTCTTTGTAATAGGCAACAATTATTTTATCAATAAATTAATATAGAAACTTTTGGAGCTTAAAAAACTGTTTTTCTATGTTATAGCCCTATGACCCGTATTAAATTTAACACCTATAAGTACTGTATTGTATTTCGCTATCGAACCGTGGTTTTATAACAAAAAAATTACAGAACTTTACCCAAATATTGTATTTATTGTATTTAACATGTCTTCTGCACACATACAATTCTAATTATATCTATTTTTCATTGTCTGAGGGAGTTCCTAAATATCAGAGAATTCATTAACTAGATTGGCGGTATTTTTGATGAATATATGCATTTTACCTACAATTTTAAATATTTAATTAATATAACAATAAGAAAGATTAAATGTACTTCCCAGAAAAAGCTTTCAGAATGTAACTAAAACTTTTGATTTTTGACACTGACATCTGTCATTTGCAAATTATGTTATAAACATTTGAATTTGTCAACTGGTTTCCTTAGTGCCTTAGCCTCTGCGATGTACTACATTAAATTATTCTGTATATTACAGTACCTTTATCTCAAAATCTATACTATAAAATTTTTAAATGTAACTATTAATTCCGGTTGTCCAATTTTACCGAAATCTAATCAGCTGTACCCACTAATGTCAGATTGAGGAAACTGCAGTTAAATATTCTTTAAATCATAGTATTTGAGAAACCGTGGATCCAACATCCACACACACATACGCACACACGGACATCAACGTAAAAATGTTATAATCGGATTATAGGGACTCTAAAACGTGCTTATTCACTAAAATCTGGATATGCGATTTTTGGCATGATTCAAATACCTCTCTAACTTTTACTTCTTATATATTATGGAGAAGGTATGAAAATGAAGCACTCAATTAGACCTCTCATTTGATACCAAATACGACATGGTTCTGATAACCTTAAGCAAAAATCAAAATCCGATCGAACTGTTAAATTTTAACATTTCTGCATGGCAGCTCTCGACGATATCCCTCATTTGATCCCAAAAACGACATGTTTCTGACAATTTTATGCAAGAAAACAATGACATGGTTCTGACAATTTTAAGCAAAAAACAAAAGCCGATCGAGCTGTAAAATTTTTGACATTTGTGCATTGTATAGCAAAATGACCTATTACCAGGAAATCAAGGTGAGTTATTCTTTACAAATTTCAACAATTTTCATTAATATCTCATTCGTACAGGTGAGCAAAATTTTCGCGATCGTCGTGATGAAACTATAGTGAACTTACCTGTTTAGCAGCTAACGCTAAGAGTCTTTCAAAATATTTATTTCCTGCCCACGCAATATGCCCACCCAAACTGCCCACGCAACCTGCTCACCCAAAATGCCCACGCAACCTACTCACCAAAAATGCCCACAGAACCTGCCCACCCAAACTGCCGCACGCAACATGCCCACCCACATTATCCACTAAACTTACCCACGCAACATGTCTCCCTAAACTGACTGTTTTAACATTTCTGCATGGCAGCCCTTGACAATACCTCTCATTTGATACCAAACTCGACATGGTTCTGACAACTTTACGCAAAATACAAAAGCCGATCGAGCTGTCAAACTTTTAACATTTCTGCATGACAGCTCTTGACGTTACCTTTCATTTAATACCAAACACGACATGGTTCTGACAACTTTAAGCAAAAAACAAAAGCCGATCGAGTTGTCAAATTTTTGACATTACTACATGACTGCCCTTCACATTACCTTTTATTTGATACCAAACACAACATGGTTCTGACAACTTTAAGCAAAAAACAAAAGCCGGCCGAGCTGTCAATATTTTGACATTTCCGTATGACAGCCCTTGACGTTACCTTTCATTTCATACTGAACACGACATGGTTCTGACAACTTTAAGCAAAAAACAAAAGCCGATCAAGATGTCAAATTCTTGACATTTTGCATGACAGCCCTTGATGATACCTCTCATTTGATACCAAACACGACTTGGTCCTGAGAACTTTAAGCAGAAAACGAAAGCCAATCAAGCTGTCAAAATTTTGACATTTCTGCATGGCAGTCCTCGACGATACCTCTCATTTGATGCCAAACACGACATGGTTCTGACAATTTTAAGTTAAAAACAAAAGCCGATAGAGCTGTCAAAGTTTTGACATTGGAATGTTTGTTTTTTACTTAGTTACTTATGAGATGTTTGGCAACACTCCTGGCAACACTTTAGAAATGCGCTGGAATCAAGGACATGAATCTTCAAAAATTATAATTTTTAAATATAATGTTTTAGGCCTTTTTAACAACTGTGGAATAACCGCCCATTGTCATAATTTATGTTTATGAATTTAACTTCTTTCAAATTGTCCCCATTTCATAAGTAATTCCACTTATATTATCTGATTGGCATGTCAAAGAAACGTTCTTTGTCTTAAAATTTTCATGGAGGACTCAGATATTTTGTTTCAAAAAGCCAAAATTGCACCTTTAAAAATGTTTTACACAAAAACTATGCACAGTACAGAAAAATGACCTATTACTAGGAAATCAAGTTGTTATTCTCTACATCCTAGAAAACTTTTCATTAAAATCGCTCTTACCGTTTAGGCAGTAGAGGCGAACAAAATTTTCGCGATCGGCTTGATGAATTCAAATATATATATAGGGTGTATCAAGATAATGGAACAGTGCATTTTATTCGTGTATGTGAAAAGATACAGAAAAAAGTGATCAAGATATTTTGTAAGGGATAGAGGGGGACACATTTCAGCATAAACTTTATTATCTTAAATCCAGTGGTACTCAAACTACAGGGCAATATTATATTTTTTAAAATGGCATAATATGTATTTTATTAAGTCGTTAAATAGAGAAATACGATATTATTATATCGTTGAATTCAGAACAAAATTCTCTATTTAATGAGTTAATAATATATATATATAAATATAATGTTATTTAAAAATATATAATATTGCCCTATAGTTTGAGTACCACTGGAATTATGATAATAAAGTTTATGCTAAAATGTGTCCCCCTCTATCCCTTACAAAATATCATAATCACTTTTTTCTGTATCTTTATATAATAATAAACGGCACTGATCCATTATCTTGATACACCCTGTATATATAGAGGTTAGATTTGATCACGACTGATCAGTTAAGTAGAAAAACAAAATGTTTCACAGATGTTGAATAATACCCTTTAAACGTACATGTCAAGCTTTCGGAATTACTTTATTCCTTCTTCAGGACAGCTGGAAGGTACAACCACAAGTTACAATTTTGAAAAATGTAACAGTACTTACTACTTTGTGAGGTTTAAATTTTAAACCTGTGAAACATTTTGTTTTTTTTTGTTGTTTTTTTTTATGGTACGTGGTCACTTCATATACGGGAATTTGCTCAACGCTGTGAGTTCATATATAACGTTGTGACTTCCGAAAATGGAAGTGACAATGTTTCCCTATGTAATTTTATTTTTTCTAACACTACAAGGCAAAACAAGTCTAAAAACGAAAATTTTGTTGGAACTCAAATAGTACCCCCTGTTCCCTCAAAATTGTCACTTTAGTTCAAGCGTTTACCGCTGGCGCTGTACTCGCTATTAGTATCAGGTATGCACAATACGATGTTACTTCCGAAGTGTATATAGCATTTGACGGTACTTAGTCACTTCCAAAACTTGGCAACAGTGTATTGCAGTATGTTATTGTAGTAGTGGAAACTCTTTATTAATATAATAATAAATTTTTATTAACAATATGCAATTAAAAAAGTATCACAAATTAATAAGTGAAAAATTCACAATAAAGTGTAAAAATAATTACCGCTGTTATCTATAGCACATACGGAGTATTTCTGTGAATTAATGATTATTTTTAGCACCTATTTAAAAATTTTAGCCAATAAGTATTAATAACAAATAACATTTAAATATCTTCTTATATATTAAAATTTATTTGTGATAATTTTTAACAAGTTTCTAAATTTCAATCCTGGTAATTCTGTTAAGATGATTTATTAATTTTTAGCAAGTTTTTAACATTCTGCAACCAATAAGCAAAATATATCAGGTGATAATTTATTTTTTTGTCATATGTCAGTATTCGCGATTGGTGATTTTTTTTTTGACAAAGTTGCTTAATTTTGCAACTAATGCCCAGTTTTAAAAGGGTATGTTAGAAAATTATCATCTTGTTATAATTTTCAATAAATAAAAATAAATATCGCACGTTACATTTTACTGTACTACTTAATTTAGTTGGATGAAAACGTATTAATTTTTGAACAAACGGTTATGAAACCGGACATAAATTGCAAAAGTGCGAACATTAACTTATGTACAGTCTTGCAGGTTATTACAGTTTTAAATAATTCCCAATAACATCATGTGACTTACAAATTATTTTTCTGTAAATGAAATTTGTAAATTTCATTTGATAAGTAAACCAATAACGTGAAATATGTATACAGTTAAATATTAATTCTTAGTGAGGTTGTTCTCTAATTGAGTGCTTCATTTTCCTACCTTCTCCATAATATATAAGAAATAAAATTTTTGTTTTTTACCTCTCGCTAAGAGAGGTATTGGAATTATGCTAAAAATCGCATATACAGATTTTAGTGGATAAGCACGTTTTAAGGTCCCCATAATCCGAATAAAACATTTTTACGATGATGTGTGTGTGTGTGTGTGTGTGTGTGTGTGTGTGTGTGTGTGTGAGTGTGTATGTATGTAGATGTATGTGTGGATGTTGGATCCACGGTATCTCAAATACTATAAGACTTAAAGAATATTTAACTGCAGTTTCCTTAATTTGACATTCCTGGGGAGGGCTGATTAGATTTTGGTATAATTGGACAACGGGAAGTAATAGTTCTTTTTTAAAAATCTTGTAAATATTATTTTTTGAAAAATGTATATTACAAATATTGAAGAACATAAAATTATACATTTGATACATTTAAAAAAAATGTATCTTATATAGATTTAGAGATAAAGGCACTGTAATAATATAGAATAACTTAATGTAATACATCGTAGAGGCACAAAGGAAACCAGTTGACAAATTCAAATGTTTATAACATGGTCTGTAAATTACAGATGTCAGTGTCAAAAATCGACAGTTTTAGTGACATTCAGAAATCTTTTTCTGGAAAGTACATTTAATTTTTTTAATGGTTTTATTAATTAAATATTTAAAATTGTAGGTAAAATGCATGTATCCATCAGAAATACCGCCAATCCAGTTAATGAATTAGAAGAATCTCTGATATTTAGGAACTTCCTCAGACAATGAAAAATAGATATAATTAGAATTATATGTTTGCAGAAGACATGGTAAATACAATAAAAACAATATTTGGGTAAAGTTCTGTAATATTTTTGTTATAAAACTACGGTTCGATAGCGAAGTACAATACAATACTTATACAGAGTGTAAAATTTAAAACGGGTCATAGGGCTAAAACATAGAAAAACAGTTTTTTAGACTCCAAAAGTTTCTATATTAATTTATTGCAAAATAATTGGTGCTTATTATAAAGAAAAAAATTATAATTTTTTGAATACCAAACATCTTACATTTCTGTCTCATATAAAGGCAGAAAATAAATTTAAAAATTTGTATAATTAAGAAAAAATATCATTAGCCATGAAACTGACAGTAACAAAACATTTTCATTTTTTACTAACATGATAGGGTACAATTAAAGATTAAAGTTATTTATTTATGAACTAATACAAAATAACACAAAATAAAGTAAACACTATGGTTTGTTCGAACCTACAGTTCTAAGCAGTTCACGAACTAGTGAGCATGCGCATTTCACTTAAAAGCGTTCGAACTCTGTAGTTCTGAAATTCGAAATTCTGAGAACTACCAGTTCGGCGTTCGAACAGGCTGGAACTTTGAATTCAAATTCTCGTGGAACGGTTCTACCAGTTCGAGCAACGGAGCAAGTATTTCAAATTCTAACCATGCGTAGTGAAGTTTTAAGATTCTATTTGACGTTTAGAAGGCTATATAGAAATAATAGATTAATATACGTACCAATTTTATTAATTTTTTTTATTAATAATTATGTTGGTTAAGGAAAATTTCATAAGTATGTATTGTCTGATATTGTTAAGGTTAAATATTTTTAATATACACGAAAAGTTACAGGATTGTAAGACGTTCGTTCATATCATTAAAATATTAAAAATTCTTTTCACAATCAGCGACACTGTAATAATATTTATTTCGTTTAAAATATACATTTTCATTCTTCGTATTGTATTTGTTTCTACTTTTAACTTTTACTTTATACATATATTCACTTCGATTTTGTTGTTCATGCTTTATACTCCTCTTGAGGATTATGCACGTTCATTTATTATTACGTACAATTGAAAATTTAAAATATGATATTTACAATTATGTATACCGAATTTATATTTAATTATATGTATATTTTCTCCTTGATCGCACATTTTAAAATAATTTTCGTTTACTAAAACAAATGTATGTGACAAATTATAACCAATATGAGCGTTCGAACCTGTCCATGAGAGAACAGTTCTGAATTCACTTTCTTATATGCCATGCGCAGAACTCCTAATTCTGGAACAGTTCCGAATTGATGGTTCGAACAAACCTATGGGTGGTAGTATGGACAAGTGATTAAGGGTGATTAGCTATGAGATGACTAGCAGTGTTTTAGCGCTGTGAATCGTTTATGGATTATTTTAGAGAAAAATACTTCAAATAGCAGTTATAGAAAAATTAATTGTACACAACTTTTATTTGAAGTATTTTTCTCTAAAATAATCCATAAACGATTGTCAGTGCTAAAATACTGCTAGTCATCTCCTAGCTAATCACCCTTAATCACTTGTTCATACTACCACCCTATGATATTTATTTAATTAACAATTATTATTTATTGTAATAGGTATTTACAAATTAAAGATGATCTACATGTAATAAGTTATAAAAAACGAAAAAAACTGCAAACTACAAGGGAACAATTAACCATTTAATAATTTGTAATTTTTCTTCATGTGACAAATTATCCATGATTTCTTCTTAATAAAACGAAAATAATAATATTTTAACAAATAATGTGTATGAAACGTTTATTAATAAGCGTCTCAAGTCAACAATTGTTTTGTTTTGTTTCTGTCAGTTTCACGGCTATTAATATTTTTTTTTTAATTGTGCAAATTTTTAAATATATTTTCTGGCTTTATATGAAACAGAAATGTAATGTGTTTGGTATGAAAAAAATTGTAATTTTTTCTTTATAATATGCACTAATTATTTTTTCAATAAGTTAATATCGAAACTTTTGGCATCTAAAAACTGTTTTTCTATGTTATTTACTAAATTTTAACCATCCAGTTTTAGAGTATCATCATTTCATCATTTTTATCACATTTAATTATTATATGTGAACCAGAAAATTGTATAACACGTGTATTGCTGGAAATAAGATAAATTTGAAATATTTTTCATTACATGAAACGTTTTTCGTCTTTGATATTTTATTTTCTATGTTCTGTATTGCACAAATTCTACATTATCTTTGGACTTTTTTTGTAAAATAATTTATTTAATTAGTGACTAGTAAACATAACACCTTAAATTGGTAAAATTTAAAGTTGGAATAACTGTGTCATTTGTTGTTAATATATACAATATATAAAGTTTTATGTAATAAATGTAATAGCCGAAAATACGGTATATCCCCATTTAATAAGCCCTTATGTCATACATTATCCCAGATTACTTAGAGTTGCAAACAATCTAGTATTTTTTTAATATTTTTTAAATAATATAATAAACCAAATAAGGCACACAAATCATATTTTTTTGTAGAAAATTAAGAATTGGGCATGCCGCAGACTTACACCCAAGATAATAGTCCAAAATTCGACATTGTGGCACTTCATTCACACAGAGTGAGACCTTTATTCATCATATACTTAATACGTGCTTGCTAGTTTAGCCGACATGAAATTTGGCAACGTTGCGGAAGTCAGTCCTACGCTTCAATATCTTGTATACAATTACAGTGATGGAAGTAACATCGTATTTTAAGTATGTGCAATTGTATATAAATTTTTAATATAATATTTTCTTACCCCTCTTTTGAAAACCTTAATTTAGAGGTTCCCTTAAGCTCATATATATAATTTTTAATAATATATATCCAATAATTAATATGGAAGTCAGGACGCCCTATCGACGTCACGGAAGTGACTCCTTAACAGGTATCAATATATATGTAGGTTGTAGGATAGAATTAATTGAAATACACACAATTAATATAGTAAATAACGTGATTTAGTTTATCCACGCACACTTGTGTAGTTTCGCTCGGGTGGCCAGTGGTACCTATTTTTTAATTCCCACAACTCGGCCTTCATGAATGTTCTCCGTCCCGGTGAAATAGTTACCGTGCCTGGTTCTGGGATCTCATTCATTGTCTTAGGCCAACGCTTCACTTAGTCAACACTAGACGTTTTTCGTGTAGGCGCTCTCCATTTGTACTTTACCCTATGTCGCACCTGTCGTGTGGATTCATTTCCATCATTCTGTAGCAACTTCTTTGTCTCTTTTTTATTATCATAGTACTTCCTAATTTTTATTTTTTTGTTCTTTATCTCTCCCTGTCAGTCTTTCTCTTTTTTTCCACAACTTGCTTCTTTCTTCTTGTATAATTTTATTTATTTTCATGTCTTCTTTAGTTCGTATTCTTGATTTTTGGTTATAATTCGTAATTATCGTCGTTGTCGGATCCTTCGTAATAATCTTTAAATGAGTTAAATCTATCTTGTTGCGGTTGTTTTCTGTTGAAATATTTATCAATGGGTTATCTTTAATTATCTTCTTGATCTGTACTTCATTCTTTGTAATTTTTATGTCGGCTTGTTCTAATATACCACTTAAAGTTAGTTTTTCGTTAGATAATTCAGGAACATCGATAAGTACATCTTCTCGGAGTAGGCTTACTTCAGCTCCAGTGTCTACCAGGGCCAGGATCTTTTCTTCATTTATCTTCACTGGTATTTGACTAAGAAATGTAGATCCGATATGGTTTAGAGTTGCGGAATTTCTGATATTATTAATTTTTATTGTTTACTGACTCGAAACTTGTGCATTTCTTCGTAATATGCCCGAAAGAATTGCATTTGAAACATTTCAATTCTTTTCCTTTGACGGGCAACTATTCGATTTGTGCCCTAGTTCTCCACATCCAAAACATCGTGGATTCGTTTTTTCTTCTTTTGGATGCCTGGACATCGTACTTTTAATATATTTCTTTTCAGCTGTAATATCTTTTATAGTCTTTTCTTTTATTATTGTAGAAGATGAACAGTGAGAGTTCCAGCTCAAAATGCAACCCGCAATACATGTTTCCCTCCAGGTAATCTGGTTCAAGGTTCAGTCGTTAAGAACCCCACACCAACCTCACCCTTTACTCGAGGTGTCGGTCCCCACGAGCCCCTCCTGGTGGAGCCCCCCAACCCGTCCCTCATTAGCTACGGCCTTCCCCCAACCCAGATATTGGAATTTGATTGGTCGTGACGTCACACAGTAAGCGATCCCCATTGGTCCGCAATCCCCGCCCCCCTCACAAGCGTGTTGAAACCGGTTTTGACGCGCGTGTTGAAACCTGTCCAAGGTTTTCCCAAGCCAATGACCTGTTTAAGGTTACCAACTTTGCTCGCAACGTGGGAACGCGCTTGTTGAAACCTGTTGAAGGTTCCCAAGCCAATAAGGTTACTAACCTCTTTCAAGGTTTCAAGATCGATGTGCGAACTGCGCATGACTAAGAATTACTTTATATACTAATATTTTTAGAACAAAAGAACTTCGCAGCCTTGCTACATTGTTGTTAGAAGTTGGTACGAGTTATAATGTTTTAGAAGAAGAAATCGCATGTCTTCCGCAAGAATTTGTAATGCTTTATGCAGACAAACAAATTCAAGAACAGTGGCCAAAATGTCCATATTCTTGGTTAACTAATACACAATTTCAACAATATCAATGTTGCTGGGACCACTCTTCATCTTGGGACAACTACGGAGAAGAAGATCAGCCAGGTGCATCAATAATATTAAAAAAAGATTGTAATATGTGTAAAAATTGAAAATGTAAAGTTTATAATTGTAAATAAAAAATGTGTTAAATATAATTTTTGTTATTATTTACTTAAATATTATTTTCTTGTTATAGACATAAGTGGTGTATGATCGGGTATTGAGATGGTTGCTGGAACATGCTCGAACCTTGAAACAAGTTATTAGCTTAGGAACCTTGATGCAAGTTTCAACATGGTTCAACAGACACCGTGAGAACCGGTTTCACCTTGAACCTGGAAACAGGTTATTAGCTTGAGAACCTTGAGACAGGTTTCAACTAGCGCGTTCCCAAGTACCTTGGAAACTTGTTTCAACATGCGCAAACGAAGTTGCTAACCTTGAAACAGATGGCCAGTGGTCTCAACAATACTAGTATTGTTGAGCTCACTGTTCACCTTAGGACAGGACAGGTATGGAATGCCGTTTTATCATTTATTCCCACATTTTAAAACAGTCATACAAATTAATGTATCGAAAAAATAAACTCTCATTAAAAAGAAAGATTTAAACTGATTGTTGAATTAAAATGTTTGTTGATAATATAATTACAAATTTTTCAAACAAACATTTTACATCAATAGTCAACACACAACTTTCTTTTTAATATTAGTTTAATTTTATGTTTGTTCAATTTATATGATTGTAGTTAATCTCTAAACAAACGTAAAAATTCAAGTATCATAGAAATGAAGTAACATTTATATGAATGAATTAAATTGACTCTTTATTTTCACGACACATGAATTAAAACGACTGTTTATTTCTATGATACTTGAATTAAATTGTTTGTTTCATTCTATGATACGTGATTTAATATGATTGTTGATAATTATATAACAATCAATTTAAAAGGCACTGTCATATAAATTCATGTATAGTAAAAATAAACTCTTATTAAAATGAAAGATGTAAATTGATTGTTGTATTAAAATTTTTGTTGATAATATAATTACATAATTTTCTAACAAACATTTTAAATCATCGGCCAATACAAAAAAATCTTTTCAATAATTAAAAAAAGTATCGTAGAAATGAAGTAAACATTTATAGGAATGAATTAAATTGACCCTTTATTTTCACGACATATGAATTAAAACGATTGTTTATTTCTGTGATACTTGAATTAAATTGTTTGTTTAATTCTACGATACATGCATTAAAATGATCGTCGATAAATTTAAATGTGTCAATTTAATTAGCGCCGTGGTGTCTATTTCAAGAACTATTTGTAATTCGGTCATTCTTTAACAGATGGCTTTACATATGAAATATATGCTTATGCGTACCGAGTGAAGTTATAAGAACTATAAGATAGCTATAGGCCATAGCCTTTCGGTCATTTTTATAAAAAATATTTTACTGTGCTCGCAATCGAGCGTCACTAATAAATTACAGATATACACAAAGCTACAATATGTAGAGCCATCTGCGGAAGAATGACTGAATTGCAACTAGTTCTTGAAATAGTCATGACGGCGCTAATTAAATTGATACATTTAAATTTATCGACAATCATTTTAATGCATGTATCGTAGAATTAAACAAACAATTTAATTCAAGTATCACAAAAATAAACAATCGTTTTAATTCATGTGTCGTAATAATAAGGGTCAATTTAATTCATTCCTTTAAATGTTACTTCATTTTTACGATACTTGACTTTTTACAATTATTGAAAAGATAGTTTTGTATTGACTGATGATTTAAAATGTTTGTTAGAAAATTTTGTAATTATATTATCAACAAACATTTTAATACAACAATCAATTTACATATTTCATTTTCATAAGAGTTTATTTTTACGATACATGAATTTATATGACCGTGCCTTTTAAATTGATTGTTATAAAAATATCAACAATCATATTAAATCATGTATCGTAGAATTAAACAAACAATTTAATTCAAGTATCACAGAAATAAACAATCGTTTTAATTCATGTGTTGTGTAAATAAAGGCTGCATTTAATTCATTCATATAAATGTTACTTCATTTCTATGATACTTGAACTTTTACATTTGTTTAAAAAATATCAACAATCATATAAAATGAACAAATATAAAATTAAACTAATATTAAAAAGAAAGTTGTGTGTTGACTATTGATTTAAAATGTTTGTTTGAAAAATTTGTAATTATATTATCAACAAACATTTTAATTCAACAATCAGTTTAAATATTTCTTTTAATTTTAGTCTATTTATAAGATACTTCAAATTCATTGATTGTTGATATTTTTTAAAACAATCATATATTTTCATGTATCAGAAAAATATACTAAAATTAAAAAGAAATATTTAAACTGATTGTTTAATTAAAATGTTTGTTTATAATATAATTACAAGCTTTTCAAACAAACATTTTAAATCAACAGTCAACACAAAACTTTCTTTTTAATATTAGTTCAATTTTACGTTTGCTCAATTTATATGATTGCAGTTAGTCCCTAAACAAACGTAAAAATTCAAGTATCATAGAAATGAAGTAACGTTTAAATGAATGAATTAAATTGACTCTGTATTTTCACGACACATGAATTAAAACGATTGTTTATTTCTGTGATACTTGAATTAAATTGTTTGTTTCATTCTACGATACGTGATTTAATATGATTGTTGATAATTTTATAACAATCAATTTAAAAGGCACTGTCATATAAATTCATGTATCATAAAAAGAAACTCTTATTAAAATGAAAGTTGTAAATTGATTGTTGTATTAAAATGTTTGTTGATAATATAATTACAAAATTTTCTAGAATTTGTTAGAAAAATTTGTTATTGTATTATCAACAAACATTTTAATACAACAATTAATTTACATCTTTCATTTTAATAAGAGTTTATTTTTATGATACATGAATTTATAAGACAGTGCCTTTTAAATTGATTGTTATAAAATTATCAACAATCATATTATATCACGTATCGTAGAATGAAACAAACAATTTAATTCAAGTATCACAGAAATAAACAATCGTTTTAATTCATGCGTCGTGAAAATAGAGTCAATTTAATTCATTCATATAAATGTTATTTCATTTCTATGATACTTGAATTTTTACGTTTGTTTAGGGACTAACAACAATCATATAAATTGAATAAACATACAATTAAACTAATGTTAAAAAGAAGGTTGTGTGTTGACTATTGATTTAAAATGTTTGTTTAAAAAATTTGTAATTGTATTATCAACAAACATTTTAATTCAACAATCAGTATAAATCTTTCTTTTTAATGAGAGTTTATTTTTTCGATATATTAATTTGTATGACTGTTTTAAAATGTGGGAATAAATGCTAAAACGGCATTCCATAGACAGGCGTATTAGTAATATTTAAAAATTGTAAAATGTAATATTTTAATTTGAAATGTGTTAAATATAATTTTGTTATTATTTATTGAAATAGTATTTTCTTATTGGTACTTACAATCGTTTTTTATTAATAAAATATTTTCAAAACTCTGAAATATAAAAATAAAAACACTAGCATATTATTTATTATACATTTATTTATAAAAGTATGAATATAACAATAATATTACAGAGTATAAATACAAATATTACTAACTACTACATACATTAATACTATTAGAAGTAAAATTCTTTATTTTTTGCTCTAAAGCATAACTTATAATTGGTGAATATTTTAAAATTTTTAACTTAAATCGTTCGCGGTCTCTTGCATGTTGTTCCCAGATTCCTTTTCGAGCATTTTAATACGCAAATGTCCATACAATCATTAGATGCACTTGTACCTCCTCTTTAAATGTTACACTTATGTAAATCCTCCGTTGTAATTTTGTTGAAACGTTCTCCCAAAAAGGAGTTGAATTCTTCAGATTCAACTAAAATTCGCTCACCATATGGAGTTTTCCTCTGCTTCAGCGACAAAACTTTATAATTCTGACCAACTTCTAATGATGTAGGGTTACGAAGTTCTTTCAGTGATGCTAGTTTGTTTACGTTGGTGATAACAGTAGATGATGCCATGTTTGCGCTGATGTTGTTTGTGATATTCTCTGTCTGCAACTGCTGTTCTCAAAATATTGTATTGGTATATAAAGTGATTCTTAGACATTACCATTACCAGTTAGGTTTTTAGATATTTAAAAAAATTGCCGCTCTCGCAAACGTTCAATATGATTGTAAAAATCATTGGTATCATAACCTTCATTACACAATATTCTTTCGTATTGATCAGCACTTATACAGAAATTTTCATTAAATATCATATTAACATTTTTCCATCTTATTTCATATTTTCTAATATTATATATAGGTTCTAATTCTCCCAAACTTATTAAATATTAAGTAATTAATTAATATTTAAACCTTCAATATTATCATTTACTGGAATAGGGAAAAATATTTTTCTAATAATGCATTGTACACCTCAATAACTTTTAATTCATAATTATAATCAAGATAAAGGTCATCAAACCATAAAAGATCTATAGCGTCATGAATATTTTTTAAAAAGTATGTAATTACCATCTTTAAAAGTTGTCTTATTTAAGAGAGGTATCTACACGCTTCTTCGCACCACTATTTTCAGACAAATTTCTTTGTAAAACTTTCAAACGAATAGTAAATATCTAAAAATTTATTGTTTTCACAAATTAGATAAAAAGAAAGATTTATCATGGACAATTTGAAATTTATTATAAAAAATAGTTTTCCCTCAGCAGTCCATTTAATTTCTCTAAATGGTCGTCTTTTATAACTTTGTAAAAAATTGTTCCAAAGGAGGAGTTGAATTCTTTACATTCAACTAAAATTCTGTCACTATTCGTGGTGTTCTTCTGCTCCAGCGATAAAACTTTATAACTCGTACTAACTTCTAACAACAAGTTCTTTGAGCGACACTGGTTTGTTTATATCTGAACCGATAGATGTAGCCATGATTTCTGCTGATGATGTTTTGCAATATCAACTGCAACTGCTGTTCTAAAAATATTAGTATAGAAAGTAATTCTTAGTCATGAGCAGTTCGCACAATCGATCTTGAAACCATTGGCTTGGGAACCTTGAACAGGTTTCAACAAGCGCGTTCCCACGTTGCGAGCAAAGTTGGTAACCATGAACAGGTCATTGGCTTGGGAGAACCTTGGACAGGTTTCAACACGCACGTCAAAACCGGTTTCAACACGCTTGTGAAGGGGTGGGGATTGCGAACCAATGGGGATCGCTTACTGTGTGACGTCACGACCAATCAAATTCCAAGATCTGGGTTGGTGGAAGGCCGCAGCTAATGAGGGACGGGTTGGGGGGCTCCACCAGATGGGGCTCGTGGGGACCGGTACCTCGAGTAGAGGGTGGGGTTGGTGTGGAGTTCGTAACGAGTGAGGAGCGGCGCCTGCACTGTAGGCAACCTTGAACCAGGTCCCCTGGAGGGAAACGTGTATTGCGGGTTGCATTTTGAGCTGGAACTCTCTCTGTTCATCGACTTATTGTATATAATTTCATTGTATCATCGATTATTCCGTCTATGATATACTGAATGATTACTTCCGGTTCTATATCTGCTCGATTTCCAATCTGTCTCATAATTAGTGCATATTCTTGGATCGTTCCTTTCGATTCATTAACAGTCGATCTACTTCGGCACTGCTTATTTTTCCTCGAATTCCTCTTTTAATATCTTCTTTAGCTTAACCCATGTTGTCACTCCTCTCTCGGCTTGAATCAATGTCTTTGCTAGACCATCTAGGGATTGCTTTGCAAATATCAGTTTTTGCAAATCAGTCCACCCTGTTAAGTTAGCTAACTCCTCGAATTCTTCCAACCATTTTTTAATAGGATACCCATCCTTACCGTTGAATTTTCTAATTATCCCTTCCATATCTCTAAAGGATACTGAGAACCCATCGTTCTTTGGTGTGTGCGTCGCTTTTATGGCTTCATGTTTACCTGGATTTTCGATATAACAATCGTCGTGTGAGGTAGATGTCTCTCTTTCGTTCGCTTTATATCTTCGTGTCGCGTCATACTTCCTGCGTCTTCTTATTCGAATTTTTTCGCTATTTTGAGATAAAGACTCATCGTCTGAAGAATTGGTTACCAAGGGCGTCTTTGTTTTCGATAAAATTTCGTCATTCACATTGTGTGTTTTCATTATTCGAATATCTTTGTTCTTCGTCTTTCTTCTTAAATCATCTTTACTATTAGTCTTTTTTACTTCTTCTTTTTGTCGAACTTGAATGGTATCTTCTTTGTTACAGCTATGTTTCTCGATTAAAACTTCTTTTCTTTGTCCTTCTTCATTATCTTCTTCTTCTTCTTCTTCTTCGCTCTCTTCTTCGTCTTCACTTCCTGCTTCTTTAGTTTTCTCGATGTGATATAAGAATGATATAGTAAAAATTTTTAGGCAGAGTAGTCACGTCATCAAAGTTTGTAACTAGATAATGACGTCACGAAATTAGTAGGTTTACATGGTACACTAATTTAATTTTAGAAAATAATTGTATTTACCTGCAATGCTAATTTATGTGATCAAGTTAATTTATTTAATAGTCGAATAATAATTGAATATTATTGTAAAATGTAATATATTTACAATTTATTGTATTGAAAATTCGGTATAGGGCACACCGAGTCGGGTTTCAGAAGGAATACGGGGAGTGAATGAAGCACTTGATGAAAAATAAGAAAATTAATGTTAAATGACATTGAATATATTTTTAAAACAATTGATTTGATTTTATTTAGATTTACAATGGGGTATTCCACTCAAATTTTTTTATTATTTGAAATAAAACTTCATTCAGTTTTGAAGCAATTCACAGTATTAAAAAAATTTAATTGTTCCTAGTTTAACAGTATTTTATTTTTGAGGAATCAGTGTAACGTCACATTTCCCCTATACTTGTCTTTCTCACACACACTGCTGAGTACGCTGCGAGAGAAAGATAACAATTGACGTCAATTTTCCCTTTTAGCAAATGTGAAGTATCTCGTAAAGTAATTATTTAAAAAATGTTTTCATTGTTTTAACTATTATTTATTGAGCCATACTTTATGTTAAATTGATTATTAAATTTTTTTTTTTGTTATGGTGCAATACCCCATTCTGTAGTGTTATGGAAAAGTAAAGAGTAGCACTATAAATTCGATTTATTGAAAATATAATTAAAATAACATTTAAAAAATATATTATATTTGATTGAAAATACTCCAGTAATACAATTTACAATTATTAAAATTAACACAAACTAAAAACAGAAAAGTAACGAACAAATGACAGCAGACGCTTGACAATTCCGGGAGAAACATGTCATGTAAACGTTTAAATATTGAAATCCAATAGTACCAACATGTGGTGAAAAAATGAACTATAATTATTTTAAATAAATTAAAATTCATTGAAAACATTATGTTCGACTTTAAAATAATTGTAAATTTAATTAAAATGTACTTTACTTATAGTATGCAAAAAATAGTATTTATTTTCTTCGTTTTCCTAAACATATACAATACTACAGTGTTTTTTCATTTTGTAATGAAATGATGACGTGACTACTCTGCCTAAAAATTTTTACTATACCACTCTCTTTCACCCTTCGTCTTCCGATCCAGTATAATCGATATTCAGAATATGACATATCGTCACCAAATCCGTAAGTGTTAAAATTGTTTCAATTTCTTCTATCTTCGCTTCGAACTCTTCTGATTCTTCGTCGAATGGAAATCCCTCAAATTTCTTTAATTTACTTCTATTTAGTCGTGCATCTTTTCCAAATACAATTGTACATAAGACTTTTAGAGATTTTGCATTACCGTTAGTTATATTCCATTCTATTGTACTGTTATCTGCTAGTGAAGTCATTTTAAACGTTTTATTCGTATTACTTTACAATCTTTTTTCAGTATTCGCGTTAAAAAAACGATTCGCACTTTTTGGCAACTGTCAATTTCTCACACTCCACGTCGCCCGATATTTTAGCACGTTAACATGTAATAACAATATGCACGTTCCTTTTGTGAATGATTTTATATTTCACATGCATACAGTACCTTTATTCTTGAAGCCACTAATCACTTTATATTATTTCTACTCGTTCAAAGTTCACACCTCGGTTGAACCCCCAAGTTGTAGGTTATAGGATAGAATTAATTAATTAATTGAAATACACACAATTAATATAGTAAATAACGTGATTTAGTTTATTTAGATCGATATTCAAACAATTTTTTACACATCAAATTTTTAACGTTCATTCACTTTGACGTCTCTGACTCTCTTTTTTTCACCGTCCACGCACACTTGTGTAGTTTCGCTCAGCTGGCCAGTGTTATCTACGTTTTAATTCCCACAACTCGGCCCTCCTGAATGTTTTCCGTCCCGGTGAAATAGTTACCGTTGCCTGGTTCTGGGATCTCATTCATTGTCTTAGGCCAACGCTTCACTAAGTCAACACTAGACGTTTTTCGTGTGGGCGCTCTCCATTTGTGCTAGCATTAAGGGATAGCGTTTAAGAGCGGGAAAATAGGGACATCCATTGTTGATTATAATATATTCTTTTGTATTTAATGATTTAGTTATTTAAAAACATGTAAATGTACACCTGTCTTTTGCCCATTTCTAAATAGGTAATAATACTATATTTTAGATAAGGGGTATATAATTCAACAAATTTTTAAACTTTAGATTAAAAAATTTCTTAAGTTATAATCCATAATATGTATCTCTATTAATTTTTCTCAATAATATTAAATTACTTACCATGTTTGAATTAACGAAATAACTACTGTATTTATTCATTTTTGAGGGCAAAATTACTTTCTTATATTTTCATTGTAAGTTGACATGTTGACATATTTATCTGTCTTTTAAGGTTAACTTTTGCCTGTTGTATGTTAAAAGGTTTGCATGTTTTAAGATATTTACCTGTACTATTATATTTATTAATTTTTGAGGGCAAAAATACCTTCTTATATTTTCATTGTAAGTTGACATGTTGACATATTTATCTCTCATTTAAGGTTAACTTTTGCTTTGCATGTTTTAAGATATTTACCTGTTAAATTATTTAACCTTTCATTGATAAACCAGCCCTAAATAGCACAAAATATTATTCTTCTACTAATTTTCACAAATTGTTTGTATTTTACATCATTCTCTTCATCTTAATGTTCTTCAGTGCTGCCATCTATCGCTTGACAGCGGTACTTAATAAAAAAATCTTTAAGGCCTTATAAAAAATAGACTGAATCAAAACTGTAACATTTTAGATTTTTGTGCACATCTACATGCTAACAGCTTTTATTTAAAAAAAGAATCATCAACATCGGTTCGGTAGAAGTCCATAACTAAGGCCCCAAAGGAAAACCTTATTTTTATACCGGGAGTTTATTTTATCAGTAAACATAGGGTATATCATTGCCATAGTTACGATATGAATGTTTGACAGCAATGTATTGAAGCGTTTATTTTATGAGTAAACATAGGCGTTTAACATGGGAAGCAGTTTTTGGTAAATACAAAAGTCTGGCAATAAATCAAGCCATGCTATTGAACATAATAATAGTACATTACATCTTGTACATTATTTAATATTAATTACTTTAATAATATTGCAAAAATTGCAATAAATTACAAAAATTGTCAAATAAATAATTGTTTCAGTTTTTTATTATGCAATATGAAAATATTTACAAACGTCTCCGTGGCGCAGTGGTCATAACACTAGCGTCTGCAACTTTTGGTTGGGGTTCGATTCCCCATTGGGGTAATTATTTTATTTTTTTTTGCATAAAAATTGTTGAACTTTTAAAAATCAGTTTATATTTCCATATTACAATCATTTGAAAATAATAATAACATTGTAATGAATAAAGAGAAAATGATTGAGAATAATTGATTACAATAATCAAAATATTGATGTAATAACAATGCATTGTATTTTATTTGATAAATACAGTAAAGACATAATATCTACACAAATTTATTATATTTCAGTTATTTTTATTAATATCGAAAGGAAATACAATGCATTGTTATTGCATCAATATTTTGATTATTTTAATCAATTATTCTCAATCATTTTCTCTTTATTTATTACAATGTTATTATTATTTTTAAATGATTTTAATATGGAAATATAAATTAATTTTTAAAAGTTCTTTAATTTATAAAAAAAAAATAAAATAATTACCTCAATGGGGAATCGAACTCCAACCAAAAATCAGACGCTACTGTTATGACCACTGCACCACGGAAACATTTGTAAATATTTTCATATTGCATAATAAAAAATTGAAACAATTATTTATTTGATAATTTTTATAATTTATTGCAATTTTTGCAATATTATTAACGTAATTAATATTAAATAATGTACAAGATGTAATGTACTATTATCATGTTCAATAGCATGGCTTGATTTTTCCGAACACTTTGTATTTTCAAAAAAACTGCTTCCCATGTTAAACGCCTATGTTTACTCATAAAATAAACGCTTCAATACATTGCTGTCAAACATTCATACCGTAACTATGGCAATGATATACCCTATGTTTACAGATAAAATAAACTCCCGGTATATAAGTTACCACAGCCCATATAGCTGAGGTTGCATTTCCCTGGCTTATACCCGACACCGGAATACTAAACATATAAAAACTGTACTTCATATAATTTTTTCAGTCTGATGTAACTTTTCAACTTAATATATTCAAATGTAATAATATTTACGTAAACTGTAACTTGTGACTAAATAAAAAGATTAACGAATAATCGCCCCTATTCTGTAACTTAATCGATAATAGTTATCGATCGATAATAATTTTTGACAAATAGAAACAAATGTATCATCTGTAAGTTTAATTTTTTATTCAGTGTCTACTATAATTATTGGCTATAATATATTATCGATCGATAAAAGTTATCGACTGAGTTACAGAATAGGGGTGATAATCTTTAAACTCACAAATAAATCTTTTTAAAAACCCTTCCGCGAACCTCACTCATATAACTGGCGCAGTCTTAAAGGATTTTCCGGGCGATTTCCGCGTATAGTGAAACCGCGTTCGTTTTCCAACGATTAACCGGATACCGGAAGGTTGAAGAAAGAAGACATCCCGTGCCGATCCAGGTTCATCCACATCCACGAGCGAACATCGTAGAAGCAGAACCAGGCCCTGACGAACACAGAGCAGCAGGAGTCAGCACGACCCATGGACAAAGTCTTCATTCTTTTGTTGTGAGTTGCACATGTCTCATAGTAATCAGTACCATTCAGACTCAGATTCTGATTTAGAATTAAATAATAATAAAAATAACTCATCTGACTCAGAACCAGAATTTCCTTATCATATAACTTTTAGTCCAAATTTAAATAAGAAAAAACCTTTAAAAATGGACCAACAAGCTCAAACTCAAGTAGCACCGCCACCAGTACCCCCACCAAAACTTGAAAAAATTTACCTAGATATGATTCCCGAATTCCATGGCGATAGTAAGCTATTATCCAGATTTTTGGAAATATGCGAAAAAATTGTTAACAAATTTTATAATTTGGTTGACGAAACGGATTTCCAGAATGAATTTTTAATGTCAAGTATTCTCTCGAAAATTAAGGGTGATGCAGCAGTAAATATCGCTAGCACCACTGTCACAACATGGGACGATTTAAAACAAGCCCTGCTTAACACTTATTCTGATAAAAGAGATCTTTACACATTAAATATTGAAATTACCGAGATGAAACAAGGAAACGAAACAGCTTTCGAATTTTACAACCGCGTACAAGATATTCTAAATCTACAAATTTCTTACATAAATAATCGAGTTACTGTAGTAGCTAGACCCGTCCTAATCGAATATTTTAGAAATTATGCTCTCAGAATTCTATTACGTGGACTTAAAGAGCCCCTTGGTACTCTCATGAGGACCAAAGATCCAAAAGACATGAATACTGCTTTAAATATGTTGACTAATGATTTTCAACTCGAAACACATGGTCGTACACACACAAATCTACAACACAAAAATATGTCGCATAATTTTCAACCACCTAAACAAAAACAGAACATACACACCCAATATAGACAAACACAACACCCACAATTGATATACAGACCTATTCCACCCACTAACCAAATTTTCAAACCTATTAATAACCAATACCCTACAAACCAACAATTTAAGAAACCATTCAGTACTCAAAATCCCAATAATCAAATAGCTAAACCCAATAATCAACCCCAACAAAACGTCTTTAGGCCAAATCCTAACTATAAAGCCCCTAAGCCGACGCCTATGAGCATCAGTACTAGGCAGTCGATGACGCCACGCACGACATTTAATCCTTACAGACCTCAACAATTCTACCCTTCCCAAAACCGACCTAACTATATAGCAGAAGAATTATTCACTACTGAAATAGATGACATTGTAGAGCAAGATATCGACGATCAAAACGTATACTATTCCGAGAACGAATTAAACCCCAATTACTATGTCACCGAGCCCGAACAAAATGATCAGGACGAGTTTTTTTCTACACCAGCCTCGGAACAAACATTGAACTTATGAACGTAATCCACAATCACAGTGAATTACCATTCGTAGTTTTTCCCGAACTAAACTTAAAAGCCCTGATTGACACTGGTAGCACGCGTTCATTCATTAATCCAAACGTTGCAAACAAATTTTTCAAAAACGAAATAAAAAATGATCCATTTAAAATTACTACAGCTCACGGAACATCAGTTGAAAATTTTAGTATAGTAATACCGGCATCAAAATTATTCAATTCACCTAATATGTTATTAAAATATCATTTATTCAACTTTCATAAAAATTTCGACATTCTTTTAGGACTAGACAATTTAAAATTATTAAACGCTAGTATCGACCTAGTAAAAGACAAATTAATTACTCCAAATCAAGAAATCAAAATTCATTATCACAAAATTCTGCCAAAATCACATTACATAAAAATTCCTCCTAATTCTGAGAAATTATCTAAACTTTTTGTTCATAATATTGAAAATGGCGAAGTATTTATTCCGGAAACCAAAATAAACGGCATAACTATTCTCGAAGGTTTGGCTACAATACAAAATTATCAAATTGTTTACCCCATTATTAACTCAAATGAAAGAGAAGAAATTATCGACTCTGTTAATTGTGTACAAGTTCACCCTCTAAATAATTTCGAAATTAACAACTTAAATTTTGATCAAGAAACAGGAAAAAATAATTTTGATATGAGTAAAATAAGACTGGACCATATGAACGAGGAAGAAAAGCGCGAGATAAAAAAACTGCTGACGGAATACTCTGAGATATTTCACTCTGACGATAAGCCACTAACATTCACTAATGAAATAAAACACTCCATACGTACAAAAGACGAAATACCGGTTTACACCAAGACATACAGATATCCCGAAATTCACAGACAAGAAGTACAAACCCAAATTCAAAAAATGCTAGATCAAAATATAATCCGTCCATCTAACTCCCCATGGTCCTCTCCTATTTGGGTAGTACCCAAAAAACTCGATGCATCCGGCAAGCGTAAATGGCGATTAGTTATAGACTACAGAAAAGTAAACGAAAAGACTATTGACGATAAATACCCCATACCTAATATAACCGACTTACTCGACAAATTAGGTCGTTGCCAATATTTTAGTACACTAGACTTAGCCTCTGGCTTCCACCAAATTGAAATGGATGGAAAAGACATTCAAAAAACTGCCTTTAACACTGACAATGGACACTATGAATTTTTACGGATGCCATTCGGACTAAAGAATGCACCCGCCACTTTTCAAAGAGTCATGGACAACATACTTCGAGGTTTAGTTAACAAAATTTGTCTTGTATATTTGGATGACGTAATTATATTTAGCACATCACTTCAGAAACATATTCAAAATTTACGAACAGTTTTTAATCGACTAAAACAAGCCAATTTAAAAATACAATTAGACAAATCTGAATTTTTAAGAACTGAAGTAGAGTTTCTCGGACATGTAGTAACCCCAGAAGGCGTAAAACCTAACCCATCCAAGTTGAGCACCATTCAAAATTATCCTATCCCCAAAAATACAACCCAAATAAAAGCATTTTTAGGACTCTTGGGATATTACAGACGTTTTATAAAAAATTTCGCACACTTAACCAAGCCCATGACCAAATGTTTAAAGAAAGACTCCAAAGTAAGGCACAATGACCCCGAGTACATACAATGTTTCAACACTTACAAAAATCTCTTGATGAACGAATCAATACTGCTATACCCAGACTACAACAAACCATTTAACGTTACTACAGACGCAAGTGACTATGCCATTGGTGCCGTGTTATCACAAGGCCCTATCGGTTCCGACCTTCCTATTGCTTACGCAAGCAGGACGTTGAACGATACCGAACAAAACTACAGTACAACAGAAAAGGAATTACTTGCAGTTGTATGGGCTACGCAATATTTTAGACATTATATTTTTGGTACAAAGTTCAAAATTATTACAGACCACAAACCACTACAATACCTCCACTCGTTAAAAGACCCACATTCAAAATTAATGCGATGGAGAACCAAACTCGAAGACTACGATTATGAAGTAATCTATAAAAAGGGCAAATTAAACACAAACGCAGACGCACTTTCAAGAATCATACCTTCATTCCAAATTATTAAAACTAACGACAATATTTTCGAAAAACCGCAAAATTTAGTACATTGTATTTCACAAGACTTTCAATTAGGAAAAGGATTTGCCAAACAAATTAATGAGCGTTTCAATAGCAAAAATTATCTATTAAACAATAATAATAATCAAAATTTACTAATTCAACCCATTCATAACAATAAATATAAAATATTCCATCTTGTAACAAAATTAGAACATTTTACTGAACCAACACTAGACAACATAGAAGACTGTTTAATTAAATTAAAAAATTATTTTGTACAAAACGATATATTCGAAATCCATATGCCAAAAATTTGTTCAGGATTAGACAATCATTTCAAGAAATTGAAAACCTATTAAACCAAATTTTTAAAGGAACGCATATTAAAATTGTAATTCATGAATTATTAGAGGAATATAATTATAAAAAATCTTTAAACAAAAATGTAGACGCACTTTCTCGAATTTATTTAAACATAAACACATTAGATACAGGCACTCAAAATCTTTTTGACTACATTGAAAACTTCAACGAAAATTTTAATCCTGATAATGACACACAATCCTTAGTAGTACAACCCGACGAAGACGAGCAAAGAGATCCCGAAACTGACCAAACTATGTATTCAAACACTGAAAGTCCTATTATTGGCATAACAATAACCGAATCCCCAGTAAACTTTGGCAAAAATCAACTTTTTATATCCCTTGTAAAACACTCCCCATCTAAACCTAAAATCAAAAAATTTCATATTGACAAAATGAGACTTTACGTTCAAATATCAGAAACAAATTTCGACCAGGATATCATTGATTTTGTAAAACAATACATCACACCTAATTCTAAATATTACCTGTATTTCGAAGATCCAATTTACGAAAGATTTAGTAATACACTGCAAAAATATTTCAAAAATTCAGAAATTAAATTTATTAAAAGCAACACAAAATTAATAGACGTAGAACAAGAGGACGAAATACAACAAGTCATAACCAACTATCACGAAGGGAAAACAAACCACCGTGGAATAAACGAGACACATACACAGATCAAAAAACGATATTATTGGCCGAATCAATTGAAAACCATTACAGACTACATAAACAAATGCGAAGTATGTTTAGCCGCAAAATACGAAAGAAATCCCATTAAACCAAAATTAAATATCACCCCTACTCCTACCAAACCATTAGACACTTTACACGTAGACACACTAACACTAGAAAATGCTAAATTTCTCACCATCATTGATGCTTTCTCCAAATATGCACAAGCATACAGAGTTAGCTCAACAAACGCTATCGAGATCGCAAACAAATTAACACATTTCTTTTCACACCATGGAATACCGAAATTTATCACTTCAGATAACGGACTAGAATTCAAAAATAGTATTGTAAAAGAATTATTAACCCTCCACAAAATTGAAATTCATTTCACCTGCTCTCAAAATCCAAATTCTAACGGTTTAGTTGAACGATTTCATTCCACCACATTCGCTTATTTAACATGCAAGAAAATTTCAAAAATAATTCAATTGACGAAAAAGTTCAGTATGCACTTTTGGCATATAATAATACAAACCATAGTACAACAAATTTAAAACCGATCGAGATTATTAACGGACATTTAGAAACAAATTCACCCCTTGATATAGAACTAGAGAAACAAATAACCCAGGATTATGTTCAAAACCACAAAGAAAAGACTAAACTAGTATACAAAAATATTAATAACAAATTACAAGAGAATAAAACAAAAAAAATTAATAAAATAAACGAAAATCGCGAAGAACTCCCAGATATTCCAAAAACAATTTACGTAAAAAATAAACAGAAAGTCAATAAAACAAAAAATTCAAAATTTAAAAAAGAGAAGGTTAAAACAGTTAATAAAGATTTGAAAACAGCCGAAATTGACACAGAAAATAATGACAAAAAGCAAACTAAAATCCACCTTTCAAATATTAAAAGACCACGGAAAATAATTAATAAAAACCCCGCAATTCCAGGTCCATCTACTTCCCGTGCTCACACGGAATAGATGTGAAGAACATTACCCTCAATCCAGGACTTTTGGCTATTAATCTTGGACCAGCAAAACTACAAAGAACACAACACACATTTGTACACTATTACGATCTACATCCACTTAAAACACAATATGAAAACTTGAATAAATAATACAAAAACCTTATAGCGACATTAAACACAGGCGAAATAACTACGAAAGACTTCGAAAATAATAACAAAATTATAGATTATCTAAAGAACAACATCAATGAAAAATTCAGCCATTTATCCACTCATAATCGGATAAGACGAGGTATAGTCAATGGTTTAGGAACAATCGTAAAAGCTATTACAGGAAATTTGGATGACGAAGATAACAAAAGATACACCAAAATTCTAAATCACCTGCAAGAAAATCAATTTAAATTAAATAACCAAATTAAACATCAATACTCTGTTAGTCACCAAATAATAGAATATTTTAACAAGACTGTCGACACTATCAAACAAAACGAAGTCATTCTAAAATCAAAAATTGAACAACTCATACATTTGGCTATTGGCGGAACAAAAAATGACGACAAATTATTTATTAAAGATATTTATAATCAATTGAACACCCTGTATACACTAACATTCAACACTCTTCAAGCCATCGAAAATTCTCTCACATTTTGTAAACTTCACACTATACACCCCAGTATAATCAAAACACATGACCTTTATGAGGAATTAAACAAAATTTCAAAATATTACAATGATGAGTTACCATTTGAAATAAATTTAGAAAACATTTCAGAAATTGAAAATTTACTCTCAGTTAATTGTAAAATACAAGACAACAAAATTCTATATTTTATTGAAATCCCAATAAATTATGAAACACATTTCGACTTAATTCATTTAATTTCAACCCCTACTAAGCACAACTCTAATTTCTTTACTATTATACCCAATCATAATTATATTCTGAAGTCTGAAACTGGTCAAATAAGATCTCTATGTGGTACGTGTACCCGCAATAAAAGAAACATTTTCCAATGTCCTAATAAAATCAAAGAAATAATCGAAAATTCTTGCGAGACGAACTTCTTGAGGAAAAACACCGTCGAAAATTGTCATTTCGTCAAACTAGAAATAAAGAATAACCATCTCGAATATTTAGAAGAAATCAACCAATATTTGGCCATAATTCCGCACCCCGAAAAAGTAGAAAGTAAATGCAGTCACGCCGATAATATAAGAAATCTTCAAGGCATACTTCTCATCAAAGAAGATGGATGTAAACTGCGAATTCAAAACAAAGAACTCGACTTCAAACATGGTACATTTGGTAAACCCATAGTAATCGAAAACTACAAAATTAATTTCAACAACACACAAATCCCCAAAACTACAATTGAATTGAACAGCATCTCCGATCTCAGACCAATAAACAAGCTAGAAGACACCCTGTACGACGATATAACACCATATGAAGAAGATGACATCAAATACCCAGTTTTGGCATTATATGTTATAATCATTATTGTCGCTATTATTTCTGTCATAGTTTACTTAAAAAGGAAACTCCAAGTCATCCGCTCGAGAAGAAATCAATCCACGGCCAGAGACATTGAACTCCATCAAACAACTTCAACCCCCAGGTCGCCGTTGAAGCTTCCTGACGAGGCCAGATTCTAAGGAGGGAGGAGTTACCACAGCCCATATAGCTGAGGTTGCATTTCCCAGGCTTATACCCGACACCGGAATACTAAACATATAAAAACTGTACTTCATATAATTTTTTCAGTCTGATGTAACTTTTCAACTTAATATATTCAAATGTAATAATATTTACGTAAACTGTAACTTGTGACTAAATAAAAAGATTAGCGAATATAATCTTTAAACTTACAAATAAATCTTTTTAAAAACCCTTCCGCGAACCTCACTCATATAACTTATATATATATATATATATATATATATATATATATATATATATATATATATATATATATATATATGTATACATGGTACGTGGTCACTTCATATACGGGAATTTGCTCAACGCAAGGTATGCACAATGCGATGTTACTTCCGCAGTGTATATAGCATTTGACGGTACTTAGTCACTTCCAAAACTTGGCAACAGTGTATTGCAGTATGTTATTGTAGTAGTGGAAACTCTTTATTAATATAATAAATTTTTATTAACAATATACAATTAAAAAAGTATCTCAAATTAATAAGTGAAAAATTCACAATAAAATATAAAAATAATTACTGCTGTTATCTATAGCACATACGGAGTATTTCTGTGAATTAATGATTATTTTTAGCACCTATTTAAAAAAAATAGCCAATAAGTATTAATAACAAATAAAAATTAAATATCTTTTTATATATTAAAATTTATTTGTGATAATTTTTAACAAGTTTCTAAATTTCAATCCTGGTAATTCTGTTAAGATGATTTATTAATTTTTTAGCAAGTTTTTAACATTCTGCAATTCTATATCTCGTCCGTTATCAAATAGTACCGTTATCACTATGGTTACATAGAAGATCACATTTCATTTGACAAGTATGACGTAAACATACCAATCATCTTGTAAAAAATGCGTTTCTATAGCGATAACGATACATTTTGATAACGGACGAGTTATAGAATCCCACCTATGGGAAGTAATGTTGCCGCGAAATCTCGCATTTTTGAGATCTCGTCTAGAATTTTCGAGACGAGAGTATTGCCCTCGAGATTAGCTCGAGACGAGAGTAGAAATTCGAGATCTCGATTGTACTATTTTTTTTATATTACATAAATATTTCTAATTAAAATAAAGAAAATAACAAAATAGTTGTGGGCATAAATAAATATTTTATTTGCCACTTCATTTACATTCATATTTACTTACTAATTTTAGATTTATTGCGTTTTAGTAAAAAGAAAATGCACAGAAGTGGTATCTATGGTATACTCTTCACGTTAGCCTTATGTACCCGCAATATACGAATAAATAATCATAATTACCAATATTAGCGTTCAAAGCAGATTGCTACACCAATCAACGGGTAATAAAGCCATGATATTATAGAGTACCTATTTTTTACTTACCATTCAAACACCAGACTTATGCCCATATTCATAAACACTCGTAAAGTTTTAAAACTGTTCGTTATAATTTTTGACAAATAGAATCTAACTTGACAAATAAAATTTCGATTTTTCTTTCAATGTCGACTTTTTTTATTGGATAAAAATTATAACGAACCGTTTAAATTTTTTACGAGTGTTTATGAATACGGGCATTAGTAAAATAATGTTTTAATCAATGGAACCCGTTTATTAAATTCATGCCACTTGTAATGTTAATTTATTTACTATTTCTAATTATAAATTCAAGAAAATCGAGACTCTCGAGTCGAGATCGAGAGACTGTAAGAAAAAATATGGCGAGACGAGAGGCAGATAAATCTCGTCTTGAAAATTTATTCGAGACGAGACGAGAGTGAATTGTTTCTCGCCATATCTCGTCTCGCAGCATCACTGCTAGGAAAAGCTGATTAGATTTTCGTAAAATTGGATAACCGGAAGTAATAGTTTCTTTAAAAAAATCTTGTAAATATTATTTTTTGAAAATATGTATATTTCAAATATTGAAGTAGGTACATAAAATTCTACATCTGATACATTTAAATTTTTTATTATATAAAATATGTATATTTCAAATATTGAAGTAGGTACATAAAATTCTACATCTGATACATTTTTTTATTATATCTTGTGTAGATTTAGAGATAAAGGTACTATAATATATAGAATAATTTAATGTAGTACAGCAATGTAATATTTGTCCATTTTACAATGCAACATACAAAATTTGTAGTTTTGTATTATCGAAACTAATTTCTAATAAATTAGCCTGCATACGATTAACAAAAAATCAAAACATGAATGTTGCACATTTTAACAAACTTTAGCTTACAAAAAATCATAACTTTCAAGTAATAAATAAATGTTATAAAAATACCTCCATTCACACTGAGGCAATATTCTAGTCGGTCTTATTAAGAATAGACACCATTTGTGATGTTTTAGAGGTACCTCCTGTACTGCAATACTATTTATAATGTTGCATTTTAAAATGGACAAATATTACATTGCTGTCAATTTTTGACAATAGTGAGTAACTATGGAAGTGATGAAACATAACGTTGCATTTTAAAATAAATTCTCTGTATAGGGTGAAAATTTTAAAACGGGTCATTGGGCTATAACATTGAAAAACAATTTTTTAGACGCCAAAAGTTTCTATATTAATTTATTGAAAAAATAATTGGTGCCTATTATAAAGAAAAATAATTACAAATTTTTTAATACCAAACACCTTACATTTCTGTTTCATATAATGCCAGAAAATAAATTTAAAAATTTGTACAATTAAGAAAAAATATTATTAACCATGAAACTGATAGTAACAAAACATTGTCATTTTTTACTAACATGATAGAGGATATTAAAGTTATTAATTTATGAACTAATACAAAATAACACAAATTAAAGTAAACACTGTGATATTTATTTAAGAAATAATTATTATATATTGTAACGGGTATTTACAAATTAAATATGATCTGCATGTAATAAGTAATAGGTTATAAGAAACGAGAAAAACTGCAAATTACAAGGGAACAATTAAAACCATTCAATAATTTCTAATTTTTCTTCATAAGACAAATTATCCATGATTTCTTCTTAATAAAACGAAAATAATAATAATTTAACAAATAATGTGTATGAAACGTTTATTAGTGAACGTCTCAAGTCAACAATAATTGTTTTGTTTCTGTCAGTTTCATGGATATTGATATTTTTCTTAATTGTGCAAATTTTTAAATTCAATTTCTGGCTTTAAGTTAAAAGAATGACAATGTGAAGACAAAATTATATTTTATTGCAAGGTCGTAGAAAAAGTATAGTATGTAACACATGTGTGAAGCCTATTTTACATTCGGGTGGTTTGCAACACTCGCCTTCGGTTCGTGTCACAAACTCCACCCTCATGTAAAAATTTCAGCTTCACACACTTGCCATATAATATACTATTTTCTGTGTTATAGCCCTATGACCCGTTTTAAAATTTACACCCTGTATAACATAAAGTGGAAATGGCGAGAGGTATTGTGCTGGCCACAACAGATTTTTTTTATATAAATGAATAATAATTTCACAAATTTACTAAATTTTAAACATCAAGCTTTAGAGTACCTACCATCATTTCAATTACTACTCGTAGCTATAAATGAATTTCAGTTTATTATTATTTTTACAGTAAACATTATTACATTTAAATAGTATATGTGAACCCGAAAATTGTATAACATGTGTTTTGCTGGAAATAAGAAAAATTTAAATATTTTTCATTACATGAAACGTCTTTCGTCTTTGATATTTTATTTACTGATAAGTTCTGTATTGCACAAATTCTGCATCATCTTTGGAGTAGGTTTTTTTTTTTGTAAAGTAATTAATTTAATTAGTGACTAGTAAACATAACACCTTAAATTTGTAAATTTAAAAGTTGGAATAACTGTGTCATCTGTTGCTAATATATACAATAAATACAATTTTACGGTTAACTTCTTTCCTGACAATAAAGTAAAGTTTTATGTACGAGTAACAAATAATGTAATAGCCGAAAATACGGTATATCCTCTTTAAATAAGCCCTTATGTCGTCGTACATTATCCCAGTTTACTTAGAGTTGAAGTTGAGTGGTTTGGAGCGGATCTGCTGACTTGCAAACAAACTACTATTTTTTAATATTTTTTAAATAATATAATAGAGCAAATAGGGCACTGAAATATGATTTTTTAAACAGAGATAATAGTCCAAAATTCGACATTGTGGCACTCCATTCACACAGAGTGAGACCTTTATTCATCATATACTTTATTTGGTGTTTTGCTGATATGTGCTTGCTGTTTAGCCGACATGAAATTTGGCAACGTTGCGGAAGTCAGCCCTACGCTGCAATATCTTGTATACAATTTCAGTGATGGAAGTAACTTCGTATTTTAAGTATGTGCAATTGTATATAAATTTTTAATATAATATTTTCTTACCCCTCTTTTGAAAACCTTAATTTAGAAGTTCCCCTAAGCCTATATATATAATTTTTAATAATATATATCCATTAATTAATATGGAAGTCAGGACGCCCTATCAACGTCACGGAAGTGACTCCTTAACAGGTATCAATATATATATATATATATATACTAGCTGTACCCGTTGCAAATATTTGCAACAAACAATATTAAATTATAAATTTTCTGTACTTGTATTTAATGTTTGGTACTTTTCCACACTTTTTTAACTACCGCTGCTTTGTTGAGCAAATAGGAATAGGGAGATTATTTCACACAACACTGGTAATAATAAGTAAATTATTTAGGGTCGGTTTGTTAATGCAAAGTTAAAAGTGAAGTAATGGTAACTATTAGTTAGGTAAATTAAATATTTGATTAACTGTTTATAAATAAAAACTGTAAATTGGGAACTGAAACTGTTTTGATACATAAACAATACAGGTCTTGTAACACAGGACCAGCAAGGATTTTATAGCTATACGTAATTATTTGATGAGGAATTTTGGATATTATCGTACAAATTTTACAACAAACTGCAGCAATGTTAAATTTTGTCACAGATAAACATACCTATTAAAAACATGCAACAATGAACATTTTTGTACAATTCAAAATTTGAAAATACTCCATATTGAAAACAAAAGTAAAAAACTAAATTGTTTAGAAGCTTTCGAAATAAAAAATTCTTTACACAAAAAAGAAAATCTAATGAATGAAATTTTGGATTTAAACAATTCTCCACTATAAGATCCTAATATTTTTTCAAAATTTTAGTAATATATTAATAAATTTTCAATTTTGTTATTTGTTTATATTTATATCATTTATTTTTCTACCTGATGATGAGGTAATACCTCGAAATGTACATTGTACAATATTTTTTAAATAAAATATTATTTTGAAACTAAGTATATATATATATATATATATATATTTAATAAATATCAAAATGTTTCAAATGTATCCTACAAATAATAGTATAAAAACATGCAATTTATAATAATAAAAATTCTATAGAAACTACAGTAGGTATTCATTTAATTGACCAGTTTAAGATTACTTTTTTTTACTGTTATAAATTTAAATGAAGAAAAAGGTAAAACATCTAATAGAGATTATCCGCATATTCAACGTCTTTCAATGTTATATTTTATTATTATAAATTATAATTATGAATCAATGTTGAAATTATTCTTACTTCATTTAATTCCATTGTATAATGTATAAAGTTTATTGTCACCAACAAATATTGTTATTTTCGTAATCAATGTGTTTCATTTATGATTTCAAGTTCAATTATTGTAGTAATAATTAATTGTACACAAAAAAATTATGCATTTTTGTAATCTATGAGGAATCAACGTATTTCTATTTTTCAAATTACCATCTTTTTTCGGTTTAAAACAATATGCATAATCATATCTATACCTTCTACAGTATAATTTCACATTAACGAAACTTGATATCACACAAAGGAAACCTAAATTCACAGTAACGAAAACTAATTTATCACTCCTGAATACCGATTTTGTAATAATGAAAACAGAATTCACAATATTAAAAACCAGTTTCAACTAAATGAAAACAGATTTTACATAGGAATTTTAAATAGGCGCCGCCAAGGAAAGGCAGGAAGGGGCAATAGTCACCTTTGGAGAGGCAAAAAAATAAGGCAAATGTAATGTCCCTAAAATATATTAAAATATTTTTCTGAACTTATAAAATATTAAATAAATAGCGAATAGTACTTTTAAGAAACTTAACTAAAGATTAAATTTGATTACAACAATAAAAAAGCTTGATTAAAACATAGATGAAACTTGATTAAAACAATGATAAAAGTTGATTACAACAATGTCAGCTGCGCTAGAAGTGAGAATAAGTAACCCGAGGGTTTAAAATCTGTTTCCGTTTAGTTGTAATTACTTTTCATTGGTGTGAATTCAGTTTTCTTTTACATGAAATCAATTTTCGCTAATGTGAAATCGTATTTCGTTACTGAGAATTCACTTCTAATTTGTGTGAATTCATATTTGGTTAAAGTAAAATCATGTTTCAAAAGTTTGAAAACATATTGCAAAAGGTAGCATTAAGGGGTAGCGTTTAAGAGCGGAAAAATAGGGGCATCCAAGTGGTTGATTATAATATACTCTTTTGTATTTAATGATTTCGTTTTTTAAAAACCTGTAAATGTACACCTGTCTCTTGTTCATTTTTAAATAAGTAATAATGCTGTATTTTAGATACGGGATATATAATTCAATAAATTTTTAAATTTTAGGTTAAAAAAATTATTATCTCTATTAATTTTACTCAATATTATTAAATTACTTACCATATTTGAATTAATGAATTAACTATTACATTTATTAATTTTTGAGGGCAAAAATTCCTTATTATGGTTTCACAATAAGTTGACATATTTATCATTTAAGGTTAACTTTTGACTTTTGTATGATAAAAGCTTTGCACGTTATTTACCTGTTACATTATTTAACCTTGCATTGATAAACCAGCCCTAAATAACACAAAATATTATTCTTGTAGTAATTTTCACAAATTGAATGTATTTTACATCATTCTCTTCATCTTGATGTTGTTCCGTGCTGCCATCTATCGCTTGACAGCGGTACTTAATAAAAAATCCTTAAGGCCTTATAAAAAATAGACGGAATCAAAACTGTAACATTTTAGATTTTTGTGCACATCTACATGCACACAGCTTTCATTTAAAAAAAGAATAATTAAAATCGGTTCGGTAGAAGTCCATAACTAAGGCCCCAAAGAAAAACCTTATTTTTTTTATATATCGTCGCGTCACAAAACGACACAAGCGCCATTTACATAATAAGCCAGGAGACACAAATAACTGTCTGCGCTTTTATACAAATATATTTTTAATGTCTTAACTGCATTAAAAGTAAGCAGATTTTTTAAAACACTTACTTTGACATCAATAACTCGGGCCATTTCACTCTGCATTCACCCATAAGAAACTACGTAGAAATGGAGCATATGCCATTTTAAGCCTGCGTAATAAAATTGTGATTGTCGCTTGCGCAACTTCAAAGTGAAATATCTACTTAAATAAATTTTTCGTACTTATGCCACTGTTTTTAATAGATGGAGGTTACGCCAATCTATCGAAAGGTACCAAAATCGCAAATTACGATTTTTTGGCGCTTAGGCCGTTTTGCCTTGAACGCGACGATATATAGATATAGATTTATATTAGTTATTTTTCCATCATTATCACATCATATTTTCACTGCAGACTCCATATTTGTAGATTTTGCATTTTGACATGATATTTCCATTAGATTATGATTTTACCGACACTACATATAGTATGATTCACATAACCCTAAATTTTGACGGTTTGAAGTGTAATTATTGACAACGGTATAAAATTTATTATAATTAATAATTGATATACGTTTTTGATGATTTTGCCATTGATATTAAGATGACGAACACGTTTTTTACCTCTCGCCAAGAGAGGTATTGGAATCATGCTAAAAATTATATATCCAGATTTTAGTGTATACCCACGTTTTAAGGTGCCTAGAATCCGATTATAACATTTTTACGATGATGTCCGTATGTGTATGTCTGTGTGTGTGGATGTTGGAGCCACGGTTTCAAATACTATAAGACTTAAAAAATATTTAAATGCAGTTTCCTCAATCTGGGAAGAGCTGATTAGATTTGGTAACAATTGGACAACCGGAAGTAATAGTTTCTTTAAAAAATCTTCTAAATATTATTTTTTGAAAATTTCTGTTATTACTAATAATAAAGAATATAAAATCTCTATCCGATACATTTAAAATTTTTATTGTATCTTCTATAGAGACATATAAATATATAAAATAATAAGGTGTAAATTTATCTCGCAGCCCATGGAAAACAAGTGGAAAAATTAAATTGTTTGTAATTGACAGATCAAAAAGCCAAACACATTACTGAAGACTTTTCCTGGGAAGTACATTTAATATTTCTTATTTTATATTTAATTAAATATTTATAATTATAGTAGATACATATATCCTTCAAAAATACCGCCAATCTCATCAATGAATTGGAAGAATCTCGAACATAGAAGAATAAGAGTGAATAGAATGATTTAAATAATATAAAAATATATAAAAAAGATATGTGTTTTTGTGTGTATCAGAAATGTCAAATATGTGCAGTACTTATATATCCTAATATGGAAATGGCGGGAGGTCTTGTGATGACCACAACAGATTTTTTTCACGAACTTTATTTGATGCATGGTTCTCAAGCGCCATCGCTGTTATCTTATGTGAATCGAAGTGTAGAATGACTGTCTTATTTACAATGCTATGACAAACAATTCCAATAAAATATTGTAATGAATTTGTTTACTTAATTGTTTTTCGTTTTGTTAGAAATGAAAATGGAGGATTACAAAGTCGGAAAACGTAAGTTTTTTTTTAAATATTAGTACTACATTGAAAAATATCGTTTAAAAAATACTGTGATATTATTAGATGAATTTACAAATTTGAATGTAGAATATAAAATCTTGTGATTGCAAATGTAAATCATAAATATCTTAGATTCATTGTAAACCAGTAAAGGCAAATATGGATAATTAATAATAAATAAATCTAAATTAATAATTGAAAATATCTAAATTACATTGATCGCAAACCTACCTTTATTCTGTTTCACTGTATAACGCGATACATTTTTGTCAATTATAACATAAAAATTTTCATTTTATGAACATTATTCTGTTTTGCTGTATAACACATATATGTAATTAAAAAATAAATTAGTTAAATTATTCACTCACACTTCACAAAAAAATCATTTGCTTTTAAATTTGACGGATAGTTTGGCATCCATAGAACCAATTTCAAATATTATTTTAATACATTGTCCAAAAAATGTACATTTTTCTATTGGCAACTGACTTTAAGCGATATGCTAACTAGTGGCGAAAATTCGAACTCTAGGAGTTGTGATAGATTTGGCGCGCTCTGTATATAAAACATTGTCATATCTGAGAAAATTAATATTATTTAATTATTTCTTGCTTTATAATATAATAATTTGTGAAATTTGACATTGTAGATCTGTTTTGCAGATAGTGTATTGTATGTATAATAATTAACTTATTGTATTAATTATTATATATAAATAATTGCATTCTAACCTGTAAAACAAGTATATTTGTTTTCGAAGTTTCGTTAACTTTTGCATCATTTTTATATAAAAATGAGTAATATTTACTGTTCTGTACCTCAATGCAAGTCGTTATTTAAAAAAACAGAACATGTAAGTTACCATTCTTTCCCTCAAGAAAATGAAGATTATGTTATCATCAAGAACAAATTTGGAGAAAAGAGAAAATCGACCGAAGAAAAGCCTGGATACTAAAATTAAAAATAGGGAAACCAGTTTCTAAATTTATGAAGGTCTGTTCTTTACATTTCGCTGATAGTGATTTCTTTACCAGAAGCCCTGATCACGTATAAACAGATCTACCAGCCTTATGGAGCATATGGCTACACTCAAAGTATAGAGAAATTAATTCAAGAAGCTAGCAATAGATGGCGCACCAAGGAAGAAATTCGAAAATAAAAGAAAATATTTGTGAGTTGACTCAGCAAGTTGAGATCGGTGCCTGGAGGGTGGAGCCATTGATTACTAATACTAACGTAAACGTGATGGAGCCTAGACATTATAGTGACGGGGAACGGGGAGTATTTACCATAGAACTTTAAATGTGTGATTGACTTTATTTATATATTATTGTTTATTGATAGACAATAAGTTTGCCGTATAGCCATCCTTGTTTATATGACAGTTCTATCTGTTTTGCAGTTTATTTTTGATTTGTTGGTTTCGTTTTTCAAATTATTATGATGTGTACTAATTATTATGATGTGTACTAATCTTTTGGTCTCCAAAATACTGCTCTTTCAAATGTACTGTCTAATTTGGAAAATAAAAAATGAGGTTAATACAATATTTTATAATTGAATTTTTGCAGCATAATATATTTAATTAAAACCATCTAAAAAAACATAGTAGTCTGATTCTCAGTAAAAAAAGTAACTTGACAGTTGTTGTTTTTTGTACCTTACATCCTCCAAACAAAATAATTTTTGGAGATATATTTGCGAAACGATGGATCTAGATCTAGATGATGAACGAACAGAAAACGATTTACAAGATAAACAATAAGAAATAAAAATAAACAATTCCTAGTGTCAAAATGACAAAATCTTTGCTAGCGTTTTAATAGTAGTTTACATATCAAGAGAGTAAAGTTCGTCATTATTTAAGATTGAATGCTTGAGGCAAATAATAACACTTTACTCCCGTGTTATATACAGTATTGTATATACAAACGGAAAAGTAGAAGAATGAAGCACATTTCTATAAACGAAGAAAAACTATTTATTTTAAATTTAATTTGCCAAAATCATTATAGTTTTTTCCAAAATAAATATAATTAATAATATTCCTTTTTTGTTAATCAATATCATTACAGTTGTTGTTTTATATATTCAAATATTTAACATACGCCCGTCATTTCGTCACAAGAAGAATAAGAATGTAACAATTTTGTAATAACGTATGTCTTTGATTTTTGGAATAAAATATTGTGTCATATTGAGATGTTAACCTCTAAAAAATAGTTTCAGAATAATTTATTTCAAAGTGTATTATAAACAGATTTTTGGATCAATAAAACTAATTCCAGAATTTGTACGTATGCTTATTAGAGATGCACTCGATTGCGAGCTTTGGCCCGGCCCGGCCCGAAGCCTGCCTCGATTTCGAGTCGATCATCGAGCCGGGCCGAAGATATTTTTTATCGAGCCGAAGATATTTTTTATCGGGCCCAATCGGGCTAATCATTTTCAAAAATCGAGGCGAGTCGGACTTTTGATTTTGGCCCGGCCCGGAAATTTGAGCTTTTCGGGCCGGCCCGAAAAATTTTATAGTTCAATCTAATGCACAGTTTCCTTAATATTTTAATGAAAATGGATGAAGTTAAGAAGGATCAAAATGATTTAATAATAACATACTTCACATATTAATAAATAAAAATGTATTATTTTACTTCAAGAATTCAAGGTTATTCATTAAAGCATAATAATTATATTGTGATGTTGCTATTATTATTGTTATTACTCGTATACTTCAATAAAAGTGATTTTTGTTCCTACCATAATGATTTCTTGTCCTAATTTTGAGTAGAAACAAAGTTATATTTTTACCTCCCGCTACCCTTGGTAAGGGAGGTATAAGGATCGTGCTAAAAATCTCATATCGAGATTTTAGTAAATGACCACGTTTTAAGGTCCCTAGAATCCATTTTTAATATTTTCACGATGATGTCTGTATGTGTGTATGTGTGTGTGTGTGTGTGTGTGTGTGTGTGTGTGTGTGTGTGTGTATGTGGAAGAATTTTGTTTGCACTCTAACTCAAATACTATCATTCAGAAAATTCTGAAACCTTGTATTTTTACTCTATTCTAATAGGAATAGAAGCCATTAGATTTTGGTGTAAATCGGATAAACGGAAATCGTACTTTACTTGAAGCTCATAATGGTTTTTCTTCAAAAAATACCATTAAATGTCATTTTTTCGAATTTTATGTCTAATGAAAATTCAAGATTATTGAATTTTCTACAGGAATACATTAATACTTTTTCTATATATTTTACAGATAAATTTAAAAATAATTTTTTTTATTAGTCGCGAAGCCCAAGATAAAAACTATTTCTTTGTTACACAGTTCATTTTTTAAATGAATGTAACTGACAGTAAATGTCACTGTCAGAAAACTTATCACTTCAAATTAATAATAGTGACATTTTCAAAAGAAAATAGTAAATAAAGCAATAGTTTTCTGCAATGGAACAGTTTGCAGCGTTAGTCAATAAGTAGGTAGGTATGTATTTAAATTAATAAAAATTAAATAGCGGGAGGTTTTGTGTTGGCCACATCAGATTTTTTATATAACATTTGTGAAAAAGTTGTTTAAATTTTCGAACAGCTTTCGTAAACAAAGTGTTAAATACTCGTAGGTCTGTAATTTTTATAACAAACTTACACTAGAAGGGTCTCTTTTTTAACTGCTTTTTATAGATTTGATACGAAAAAAGTTAAACATTTCGCCTTAACATAAAAATCAACATTAGGAATGGCGGATGCATCCAATTTCGAGCTTTGGCCCGGCCCGGCCCGAAGCCCGGTCCGATTTCGAGTCAATTTTCTAGCCGGGCCAGCTAATTTTTTTGTCGAGTCGATCTTCGAGTCGGGCTGGTAATTTTTATTTTTGGACCGAGTCGATCCAAATCTCAAAGCCCGGCCCGGCCCGAATGCATCTCTAATGCTTATCATTCCTGAAATTGAAAATATTTTCATGTTACTTAGTCTGCAATTGAGTTGTAAACTTTGTACGTGTTTACGAACGAAAACGGAAAGTTTATGGAGGATTTTACAACGACCAATCAGAATCGAGATGTCCTATGTCGCCACTGTATATAATTTGAGTCAATGTCTGAAATGGTCTATTGTGATATTAAGTGTTCAGTGAATGTTGTTTAAAATAAAATATTTATATCATGCCTAACGTTTGTGCATATTACGACTGTAGGCGTCGAAAATCTGCCTCTAATTCGGACATCAGAATGTATCGTTTTCCTACAAACGATCCTGAAAGGGTAAAGAAATGGATAATAAATTCAGGTAATATGCTTTAACATCTTAATTGCCGAATGACCATTATATGAACTAAAATAAAAATGAAAGACAGTGTAATAAAAATTAAGTATTAATCACTTTTTCATACACAAATTAGTATATTATGTAACAGGTTTATAATGATAAATATTAGTACATGAGCATGAAGTTTACGATACGAGCCATGGCGAGTATCGTAATCATATGAGTGTATTAATAGTCCTTGTACGTGAGTTGCATATACTATTTTTTTTTTGAGTACTCATAACAATAAAAAATATTAAACTATAAACCAATAAATTGGTTATAAAATTAATCTGTATCATGATGATAATCTGTATCAGAATGAAAAGAAAATCTGAATGAGTGCCACAGGACGAGACGGTCTTAACTACATTGATCTTGTCGAGACGAGACTTGAAGTCAGTCTCGTCTTGTCTCGTGTCTCGTCAAGACTCTCGACTTTGCGTTAATCAACAAATTGTTTATAATGCATATAATATTGCATGAAAATTTAAAAAAAGCAGTATAATCGCGATTCAAAAATTCCAAAAATATCTGCGATATTAATTTTTAAAGTTTTCTATGAGACTATTTAGTAACATCAATTTGATATTTCATTTCTTAAAATACTTAATATGAAAAAATACGTACACGTATACCGTACCGGGAGTTCTTTTTATTATTCTTATTATTATTTATTACTAATAGAATATTTTATTTATAACAAAAAACAAAATGTTATTCGTTTGTCAATAAAAATTCAGTAAACCTTAAAATTTACTGAGGTCAATAGACCCTGCGTAAATAGGCGGTTTCTTCTTCTCTGATCTGATATAACAATGAAGGGTCATAATGTTGTAAAACGATTACTTAATTTCTTCCAGGAACTGTGTACAATATTAGGGGTACTAACAAAAGTTGCGTCCCTTTCACTTTCACAGTATGAATTTTTGTGTTTCCATCTAATATCTGTATACATCTGCTAAACACATGGAATATGGTTGCATTAAGCCTGGTTTTCCTTGAAGGTCATAAAAATTTTGTCAGTATTTTCCACAGATTTTTTAAAGTAATCGAAAATTATTGGAATATCTGATGTGAACATTAGAACATTATTCATGTTACAAGAAATTAATTTAATAAATAAAACTGACCCGTAGAATGCAACACATATTATGCAACTTTGTGCTATTTGAAAATAATTTCCAAAATTTTATCAACTTAAAAATTAATTTTGTTATTACATTTCATAACATAAACTAATAATTGAATTTTTAAAATTATTTGGTTAATACTTCGTAGACATCATCCCATTTATATAGTAATTTAACTGTTTAAAGAATGGTTTCTGAATTTTTCTATCGTACTAAAATATGTACAACGCAATAAATACGCTTTTATTTTATTATTTGGTACATCGTTTTTGTATATTTAATCTAAACTTCAAACCTAGTCCGTGAATTACTAATGAAGTAGGTAATCAAATTTGTATATTTGCATTAATGTTCCATGAACACAGAATTGAATAATTATTATGTATCTTGTTTTTCCGAATTTTCAAACAGGATTTGCAGTATTACTCTTAGTTTTTGAAGCATTTCTAGAAAACATATTTAAAAAAATATAAATGAACTGAAGTCGAGAGTCTTGTCGAGACTTCAGACTTTTTCAACATGACTCGATATTGGTCTTGTCTCGTCTTGACTTTTTATTCGAGACCAAAACGAGACGAGACGAGACAATAACAAGACCGGTCTCGGTCTTGCGGCAACACTAGAGATGACACATATGTAATAAGTGTATTAAAGCATAGGAGTAGAAAAAATTAATTACAAAGTGATTAATATTAAAAATAATAACTATAGTACGAGCCCCCTCCCACAGCATTTCGCCCACCCGCTTTAATTTAATTTTATTTAGTTAATTATAATTTTTTTTACCAAACTGAAGAAAACCGGAAAAAATAAACGAATTTAAATCGTAAGGTTCTTAGATTTTCTTAAATAAAATGTCTAAAAGAATTATAGTAATTTAGAATAAAAAGCGATGTTACCCAAAATTAATTAATAACATTATATTAATATATCGATTTGTGTTACAATTATAACCGTCAAATTTTAAATTTTTAGAGAAAAAATTAATTTAACATTAAGCTATATTGTTGAAAATTTTCATTTTAAATAAAAAGTAAAGATTTATTTAATTAATATTACAAACTCTGTTAGTTGTCATGATAAATTAAAATTTAAAAAGTGGGCCAACTGCTATGAGACGGGGCTCGTATATGCAATATACATATGACACTGAAAAAATCTGATGTGGACACCACATGGCTTCCTTGTACGCCTGTTAAATTATACATATTTTGTTAATAATTAAAATATGTATTATAACAGACCCAATCATAAAATTTAGTAATAATTATCAAATATTTTCTTTATTATTAGGGAACGCAAAATTGATTAATTTGGATTCTGAAACTCTTCGGACGAGATACATTTGTCAGCTCCATTTTACAGAAGAAGCTTTTGTAAATGAAAGTAAACTACGATTGACTGACTTTGCAATTCCCGTAAAGTACACGAGCGAAGATAAAACAATAGCATGACCGAAATGTAAAATAAGAAAATGCGATACGTCTTCCTCTGCTACTACTACTACCCCTGATCACGTTAGTATATATAATCAATGCTACTACCTCCCCAACTTTGGTGGTTAAGGCATCTACAGAGACTTACGGTAAAAAAACTAAGGCAGTTCGACAGCTCTTTCCTAGTCTCGAAAGAAGCTCACCTACTCCTTCAGAAATAGATAATATTTTATTACAAGAAATTGTTGACCTGCCCTGTTCCCCCGATAAACAAAATGATGACACACCAAGAAAAAAAAGACTAAAAGAACAAATTAATCTTAAGACAAAGCAAGTAAATAAAAAAAAAGCTCATGTTTCAAAATTACAAAAGAAAATAAAATATTATAAGTATATGAATACAATTCAAAACTGTTTTAATACATTCAATTTTCCGTCTGTACATGCAAAAACAATTGCACATATGCAGTTTAAACAAAAACAGAAAAAATGGACTGTACAAGAAAAAAATTTGTGTCTTCTTTTGTATTATAAGTCACCAACGGCATACAAATTTATGCGAGACTTGGGAATTATTTTACCGGGACTTTCTTCTATTCGTCGATGGCTAGGATCATCTAAATGTTTACCCGGTATTAATAATAAGATTTTAAAAGAAATACAAATGAAATTCGATGATAAATCAATAATGGAAAAATCCTGCGTTTTAAGTTTTGATGAAATGTCTTTAATGAACTGCTTAGAGTACTCAAAAGATAAAGACGTTATCGAGGGATATGAAGACTTGGGGCATCTCGGCAGGAAACCAGTTATTGCAAGTTATGTACTTGTATTCATGGTGCGAGGATTATATCACTCTTGGAAACTTCCTCTTTGTTATTTCTTAACTGGAACTGGAATTAAAACTAAAGATTTAGTATCTCTAATCAGAGACATTATTTCCAAATTATTTCTCCATGGATTAAATCCGAAAGTGGTAGTGTGTGATCAGGGATCAAGTAATCGAAGTGCAATGAAAAACATGGAAGTTACAACAGAAAAACCTTATTTCTATGTAGAAGACAAAAAAATATTTTCCGTTTTTGATGTTCCTCACCTCTTCAAGAATTTTAGAAATAATCTTTTATCTGCAGACTTTGAAATGGACGGAAAAAGAATAAGTTTCAGTGATATTAACAAAGTATGTGCAATAGACAGTAAAAATGAGAAAAGTAAAATGCTACCGAAAATTACAAAAGCTCACATAGCACCTAACACATTCATGAAAATGAATGTAAAATTAGCTGTACAAATATTAAGCCATTCCGTTGCAGCAGCGATGAAAACATGCATTTGTACAGGAGAACTACAAACCGACACTGCAGGAAATACTGCGAATTTTATAGAATTTTTGAATAATTTGTTTGACGTTCTCAATAGCAGAATACTTTTTTCAAAAAATCCATACCAGTCCGCACTTTCATACACCAATACCACTGCAATTACAGTTTTAAATGAAGCAAAATTAAATTTACCAAAATTAAAAAAACTTTCTAAAAAACAACAATTTGAAAACCCGACAATACCGCCGTGCTTTACTGGTCTGATACAGACAATAAATGGTATAACTGAAATGTTTGATGAAGAACATGAAAAATTTAATGTACAGTTTATACTCACCAATCGGTTAAATCAAGATTGCCTAGAAAATTTATTTTCCATATACCGACAGAAAGGAGGCTATAATAGAAATCCTACGGCACGAACATTTAGAACTTTATTTAGATCGAATTTAATAAATTCTCTAATGAAACCATCTGCCAGTTCAAACTGTCAACCTGATGAAGATATGACTGTGTTAAATAGTGATATACCAGAAAGCTCATCCGGTATCGTAAACGATACTCCTATTAATTATAAAAATGAAACATTAACAGATGATTCATTGCCCTTATGTTCTGTGACATCTACACATGCTGATACATCTGATCCTGTAACGACTTCAGAAGCATGTTCTGTTGTATATTTTGCAGGATATTTGGCTAAAAAGTGCATTGAAGAATTTAAATGTAATGCTTGTAAACATTATATGACAAAACAATCGGAATTAAAAAATCCCACGGAATTATTTTTATTGCATAAAACGTATGAAAATATAAAATCAACCGATGAAGGACTATATGCTCCTGAAGATGAGTTCATCAATGTAGTGTCTCAGTGTTTAAACATATTTGAGAAATGTTTTAGTGAAATATGTTTTCAAGTAAATGTAAAACAAAAAATTTTTACCTTAATAAACAATAATTTATCCAACTGGATAAATGCCAATGAAAACTGTAAACAGCATAGGGTTTATATTTTAGAGAAATTAATAATTTGCAAAATTTTTTATAAAGTAAAAGTAAGTTTTAATAAAAGAAATACAGAAAAAGGAAAAAGCAAAACTCGTATTTTACAGCATAAGTAGCTCGATAAGCATATGGAAGAACCTTATTTAGAATTAGAAGTTCAGATGTTCAAAAAATCTTGCTTTCCATTGTGAACGAATTTTATTGTAATGTTAAAACTAAAAGTTGTATATGACAGAAATAAAATATTGAAATCGCTATAGCTCTGAAATTAGGCATTTTCGGATGTATGTTTATATGAACTTTTTTTATTGTTTTGAGATGTATTATCCACCTTTAAATCCGTGACCTCTATTTTTTCAACAACCTGATTATACAGGTGATTTTTTTCAAGGTGTATATAGGAGATTAACATCGGAAATTAGTTTTTCGCAAACCGTTGCCCCCAGGTTTAAACTCACGGCAATGGGAGTGGTGTCCATACAAAGATAAAAAAAAACTTCCCCATCCGAAAATACCAAATATGTGGAAATTATCAATATTTTAGGTCCATAAATTAATTTTAAAATTTATTCATTTTCTTATTAATAGAAGTAGCCATGCTAAATTGGAAGAAAAAGACAAACAAATGCTTGACATTTTATCTGTCATAATAGGTTAACTAAAAAGTAATGTCAATTAATCTATTCTGACAGATAAAAGGCCAATCATTTGTTTATCTTTTTGTTCAAATTTGGCATGGCTACTGCTATTAATAGAAAAATGAATAAATTTTAAAATTAACTTATGGACCTAAAATATTGGATAGCTTTTATGTATTTGATATTTTCGGATGGGATTTGTTCTATCTTTGTATTTAGCACCACAAACATTGTCGTACATTAAAAAGGGGGCAATGGTTTGCAAAAAAAACTGATTTACCATGTTAATCTCCTATGTACACATTGAAAAAAATCACCTGTATATAGTATGTATGTATTCTTCTGCTGTAGTTTTATTGTATAAGTATTTGTTTTATATTTTATTTTCTTAATGTTTATAATTAAGAAATTATATATTATTCCAATCGTTCTGTTGTTTTTTGTATTATATTGGTTTGAAGATGACCATCTAAATTTCTAAATGGTCGAAACCGGTCACATTTAAAATTAAATTTTTTAACAGTGTGATCAAACTTTTTGTTTTTCTCAACCTTCATTTTTCCCAGATCCACAACTCATTGCCAACCAGGACGTAAAGACTTATTGAACACTCGATATTAATTGTAGTAAATATTTAGTTAAAAGTTTGTTCAGAGAGATAAGAAAATCTACCTGTGTCACTAATGACAGTGGCAAACCCCCCACAGCCTGCGGTCCAAGCACCGATAGGAAAATACCGGATTATAGGAAAAATGAATTTTACCGTTATTTTTCGTAATATTGTAATTAAAATTAAAGCGGTAATACCAAGATTACTGTTTAACCAACCACAGGTTTTGTTTAGAATCATACCGCTACATAGATAATCCCTTTTGTAAATTATTCCTTTATAAGGGATAAGTAACAAATATGAGTCCAATTGAATAGAATCTATAATTAAACAGTGAAAGGAGTCTAAGGTTAAAACTATAACTAAACTAAAAATTATATACCCCTAACCTTAAAATTATTCTTAAACTAATAATAATATTAATAATAATAATAATAATAATAATAATAATAATAATAATTTTTATATTTTGTAGTTTCTACTGATGATGAGAACTTAGTTCTCGAAATACGTATATAGAGTTTAAGAATGAATTCTCGATTTACTCGTGGAATTATCTTGACAAATACCACTCGAGGTTTAATTTTTAGCACGGAATATTTTTTTATTTATAAACATTTCGTTTCTTGATGGCAATTTGTTTCAAAGATTTATCCTATCAAAATCACTCGAGCTACAAACCTTTTCAACAAATTGCCAAGCAACCAAGTGTTCATACAAATAAAAAAATATCCGGCCAAATCAAAACCCCAGTGGTATTACTATCAACTATTAACATTAACATTGTAAAGTGTATTATTATATGTTGTGTTATATTCTATGAAAATCAACAATTTAATAATAACAATAATAATAAATAAATAATTAACAATAAAACGGCCTTAACTGTGGCAGGTATAAGATAATAAAAATGTAAACCGACAAAGAGATTATTTTCATTTAAATATTTCCTTGATTCCAGTTTCCCTTGTTTATATGCATATGAATTAAATAAATATATAATAACGGCTTTATTACCTGGTTCTGGGTGTGCCAACTTGCTTTTATTTGCAAATTTTGGTAATGAAAACATATTCGTACTATTGAGGGTAGGTACCTATTTACTTTTGTGCTATTTGCAAATTGGAAATAATTACGGTAATTGTACATATACAAGGTAGGTACCTACTAACTTTACATGATTCTGTTCTGAAAAATCAGCACAAATTTTATAGTGTTAAAAATAGAAATATACAAGTTTTTGTCTCGCGAACAAAATTTCGAGAAAATCCCTGTCTCTGGGATTTTATTATTTCCACATGTATTTGAAGTATAAAAGGGATAAACAGGTCAGTTCCATCCCATTGTATAGGTATATTCCAGAATTATGTATTTCTTTGAACACGGTTCTTGAGTATTTGCAGTATTGTTTGTTTTATTTATTTAAAAAGATTAAATAAACAAACTAACAAACTTATTTTGTTGGGGAAGTCATTTCGAGTGAAAATGGCATTATTAAAATAAATCCTATTCATTTTAGTTATTAAAATACAACAAAGTCAACTCAAACTGTTCATGCTAATGAAGGGTAGGTTAGGTATATAGACGAGGAACGGTGTAGTAGATATAGATATTTCGTCTGTGTGCGGAAATAAGTACTCAAACGATTCTAATTGGTCGGTTGAGTTCCCACCTATATTCTATAGCGCTCCTTGTTTATTCCTTGTCTATCATGCATACTAACGCCATCTGACAAAAGAAGGCAAAATTTTTCTGACAAGTGTTGGCCCCTGGTGGAGGAAGGCACTTTGGTGTAGCCTCACGCTACACGTACTTGGTAAATCTGTTTACGTTAGTATATATAATCAATGCCAGAAGTATGTATACTGCAACAGGAAACATTTTATTTGCAATAAGTATATGTTCTTTTTTAGATGTTAACCCATTAGTGCCCGTAATTAGAAAATAAAGGAATTTTGATGAAATTCACACTGTACACATATCTTATGCCCTTAAACACAATAAAGCAATCCAAAATGTTTTATATTATATTTAAAGCCGTTTTTTGAATTGGCAACTTAAGTTGCCAACAGGCACTTACATATATGAAAAAGGAAAGAATAATGGAAAACGATCACTAAACATATATTTTCTAATTTCTTTTAGAACACAAAGTATACATACAATAGTAACAAAAACATACTATAAGAAGAACATGTGAAATAAAAAATATAATTCATTTTTTTTTTTTTAATAATTCATGAAAAGTCTTGAAGCATGATTGCGGATGTAGTGGAGCATCGCATTTACGGCAAATATACACCGTTCGATTATTACACACACGGCATCGTCTGTATTTAGATTCACCACGTTCTATAATGTGATCTTTTCTATCAGTTCTTATTTCATGAAGAGCTGGACTAAATTCTAATGTGGGTCTTGCTCCAGGATTTTGCGGATGTGAACCGTAAGCTTTCAAAAGAGTTGTTGCACATTCTCGCCGAAATTGTAAATAAGATAAATTATGTCCAAGTCGTCGATATAAAAGCCAACCTTGCACGCAGCATATGTCAATACTCCATGCAAAAATCGGCCACCACCATTTTTTTGTTCTAATTCCACATCGATACGTTGCCACAAATTGATCACAAAGATCTACTCCGCCCATATTGGTATTGTATTTTGCAACTGGCCCAGGAACTTCAATTGTGATTTTTTTCTTTTCTGTACGGCTATAACGAGATGCATGTTTTTTTGGGTTTATAGTATCACAATTAGTTAGAACTGTCACTACCGAATTATCGTTCCATCGTACAGCCAACAAATTGTTACTTGAAGAACAGGCCATTTCGCCGCGGGATTTTTTCTTGAATGTTTTTTTACAAGGTAATTTCATTGCATCGGAAGTTCTGTTTTCTCGGAGAGTTCCGGTACCACCCAACCCACGGTTCGATAGCTCTTCCAAAAGTTTTGCAGATGTGAATAGGTTATCAAAATATAAATTAGTCCCTTTTCGAAGTTCTACATGATCAATCAAACCTAAAACAACATCTGCTCCTTGTCCAAATCCTGTTGTAGCAAGGCGTGTAGATGTACCGCAGTATGGTTCAACGTGAAATACATATCCAGACGGATCAGCAATTACCCACAATTTGAAACCAAAACGTATTGGTTTGCCCCGAATGAACTGTTTCGAACCGTGTCGGCCATAATAGGGAATCATGGATTCATCTACGCATACATTTTCATTAGGACATATTTGTTTGAATGCGAAATTTATTTTGTCAAATAAAGGCCGCACCTTATGCATACGATCTGTTCCATCTATAGTGCTGTTATCAGCCAAGTGAAGAAATCTGAGCAGTTCCTCAAATCTATTTCGTCTCATAGATTCTGAAACGATGTCTACCCGGCAGTCTGGATCTTTTTTCCAGTACATTCGTTTAGAAGGTAAACGATGGTATCCAGACAGCAACAAAATTCCTATTATAGTTAAAATTTCATTGTCAGTTGCATTTAAATTATGTTTCAATTTTTGACCAGCATAACGATTTGTTTCAAAAGAAATGTGTCCTATTAGTTCCTTTGTGAACTAGCAATGAAAAGCATCAGTCGGTGTTTTCACAGTTTCTTTTAAAAAATCTTCTGTAGAGGGACGTATATACGGTTCCGGTTTGTCAATTGTAAAATTCCCATTACAATCATTTTGCTTCCACTTTCTAATAACAGTGATTTGGCGTTTATGTTTACTAGAGCTGGCCATTGGTGCAATGCACGGATCATCTTCATCAATGTCTACGAGAACCTCTGTTCCTAATATCCTTCTAGGTAAATGTTCAAAGTTTCCTTCGACCTCATTATCCGATAAATCTGAATCCTGATCGCTATCTGCATTAGATTCTTCTTGTGGTGGACAAAGGGCAATGTTTTCTGGTGGAAAATTATCATCTTCCAATAAAGCTAGAAGTTCATGAAATAATAATCCTTTGCCATCTGACCCTCTACTAAACCTAAAAATGCAAAAAATAGAAATTTTAAACCTTTATAGACAATACTTCTCCAAAATTATATTTATTTCCAAATATGAATCTGTATGTGCTCGTCGGCATCTATAGTTGCCTAAGAAATATTAGCTTCAAAAAATACAATAAATAACAATAATAATTGCTTATCACCAAATTCTGTATAAAAGCCAATTAATAATATTAGCAATAGTAATTAGTAATAAAAATTATATCAAAAAAGTATTATAATAAAAGAAAAACTTACATTTTTTAGTATACGCTCAGACTGTTCTGCTGTCGTACTTAGCTTGATGAAAGTTAGAACACTTCTGTGGAGATATATGTAAAGCAAGGCAATAAATGACCGATAATAGTGAAGGGAAATACCCAACTTATAAATAGAAAGGGTATTTACCCCAAAAGTGCGTACCGTTACAACAAAAAAAAATTATAAACACAGTGGCAACTTTAGTTGTCGGTGGACACTAATGGCACTGGGTTAATTCAAATAAACGAAAATGTTTTAAAAAAACTGCTGTACCTTCCAAAAATTTGCCCACTTTAAAGCATGAAGACAAATCTTCCACTAGCAGTAGCCGAAATTCTCGCTTATTAGCAAGAAATGATAAAAAAAAATAAAACTAACATTTATCATGTTGAAAATGTTTCGCATTCCGAAACAGAGTTTATTGCTGCCGAAGCTTTATTAAATTTAAATACAGGAGTTCAATCTTCAGTTGTTGAAGAGATTCCAAATGAAACTGCAGTTCTTAAAAATGTTGAATACCGTGACATAGGAATTCAAGTCAATACTTCAAAAATAACAATTATTTCTGATTTAATTGATTCTGATTCAACGTTATATACATTCACTGGCTTGCACAGTATAAAATTATTATCAGTCATCGAAACATTAGTTAGAACAATTTATCAAGATCAGAGAAGTCATCGACTGAATATAAAAGAAAGAATTTTATTGACATTTATGAAATTAAAAACTAATATGTCTTATGCTTATATTTCTAAACTATTTAGTGTATCGCCAGTTATATGTAAAAGATATTTTTTACATTTCTTACCTATAATTTCAACAGCTTTAAAGAATTCTATTTACTTCCCATCCAAAGCAGAGGTGCGCAAGAACATTCCACTATGTTTTGAAGATTTCGAAGATGTTCGTGTTGTGTTGGATTGCACTGAAATCCGAGTTCAGAATCCTAAGTGTTTGTGCTGCAGAATTAAATTTTATTCGCACTATAAAGGCCAGTGTACTATAAAATTTATGACAGGAGTATCACCGGCAGGACTTATAACATATATCAGTGAGGCTTATGGTGGCAGAACTTCGGATAAATTCATTTTTGAAAATTGTAATATATTGGATTTTTTGGAAGCAAAAGATGGAATTATAATAATAATAAATAATAATAATAAAGAGATTTATTTCCAAAGACACAATACAGTGTATAGAAAGCGTCAGAAAAAACATAAAATAAAAATGAAAAATTGCATATGATATGTTTATATGCTGAAATATTCTTCTAGAGTGTAAATGGTATGAAGGATTAAATATTTTTTAAGTCCTTTACTAAATTTTTTTAAGTTATTATTTTCTTTTAAACTCTCTGGCAATTTATTAAACAATTTTAATCCAAATATTTCAGGAGAATTTTTAACAATATTTAATTTGGCCACCGGTGCATAGAAATTATTATTATGCCTAGTGTTATAATTATGAATATCAGATGTCTTTACAAAAGAATTTTGATTTTTGAAAATAAAAATGCAAATTTCATAAATATACAAACTTATAACAGTTAAGATGTTGTATTTTTTAAAAAGCTCACGACAAGATGATAAGTAACTGACTCCAGCTAAACAACGAATAATTCGCTTTTGGGCAATAAAGACTTTTTTAATAGCACTTGAATTTCCCCATAAACAAATCTCATATCTCATACGAGATTCAATACTTGCATAATAAAACATAACAAGTTGGCTAATATTTAAGTATTCCTTCAAATGACGAAATTGAAAACAAACTACATTTAATTTACTGACAAGTTCATCACAGTGGGGATTCCAGTTTAAGTTTTCCGTTACAGTGAGACCTAATATACGAGTTGACGTACAACTTTCTAAATGGTTATTATCAAACTGAATATTTACTTGAATGTCGTTATTTTTAGGGCTTATTGTATGAAAGCGAATGATATTAGTTTTATTTTCATTTGAAAACAATTTATTTGTGGAGCACCAAGTGCTTAAAGAGTATATATTTAAATTACACTTATCAATTAGAGAAGATTTACTTTTATCAGAAATTAAAAGAGTTGTATCGTCGGCGTACATGATAGGGTCACAATCATTAGTTAAAACGGCACTTAAATCATTAATAAAGATAATAAAAAGAATTGGAGCAAGTACTGTGCCTTGAGGCAAACCAACGTTAATTTTTGTTAAATCGGAATTAGAAATATTATTTGAGTTATTATTACAATGGTTAATCGAAACAAACTGTAGTCTATTGGTTAGAAAAGATGATATCCAGTTTAACGCAACGCCACGTATACCCATAAGTTCTAATTTGTTAAGCAGCAACGAGTGATCGACACAGTCGAAGGCTTTACTAAAATCGCAAAAAATACGGACTGGATATTCTCCATTATGAATATAATGAATAATTTTTCTATATAAATAATGCAAAGCATCAATGGTCGAGATATTTTCTCTAAACCCAAACTGAGTATTTCTTATAATATTAGTTTGTTTTAGGAAACCATCAAATCTTCTTAGGAAACAGTATTCAAAAATTTTAGAAAACCCAGAGGTCAGAGATAGGTGTGTAATTATCGGTATTTTGTTTGTCTCCTTTTTTAAAAACAGGTATTATTTTATTAATTTTTAATTTTTCTGGAAAATTTCCGTTTTGGAATGATAAATTGATTATGTGTGTTAAAGGAGCTGATATCATATGTGCTGCACTCCTTATAACAAAATTAGGTACATTATCAAAACCAGAAGATTTTTTGTTTTTAAGTTTATTTACAATAATTTCGAATAATTCTGTTTCAGTAAAAGGACTCAAAAATAAGTTACAATACCCATTGTTATCATTTATGCGATAATTAGCATCTGTGTTAGTTACGGGAATACGTTTTATAATATTTAAGGGTGCTTCTTTGAAATGATTATTAAATATATTGGCTATTATTTCTGGATTCTCAATTAATTTGTTGTCAATTGTTTTATATTAGGATTAATCTTATTTTTAGAATTATTAATAATATTCCACGCACTTTTAACTTTGTTGTCCGAGTGAATTATTTTATTCTGAAAAAAATTGTTTTTAACTGTAGTTATTAAAAGTGAATGTTTTCTTTTCGCTTCTTTATAAACAGGAATGAGCTCAGAATAGCTACTTTTCAAGTAAAATAAAGATTTTAAATTGTTACTTGAAGTTATTATATCTGAATTTACCCAACATTTCTTTTGACATCTGTGAGTATTAATTTTTTGGACAGTAAAATTTTTATTAAAAAAGTACATGAAAGTATCAATGAAACTGTTATAAGCCGCATTTGTTTCAGATTCTAAATACACATTACACCAAGATTCGTTAGAAAGGTCATTAATAAAGTTACTTACGTTTTTCTCGTTAAAAATTCTCCTATATTTTTTAACATAATCAGCAGAGTCTTTATTTGTATTTGTGCTAATTAGAACTGCGCTATGGTCAGATATTATATTTTTGTCTACTTCTACATTGCAGTTTGTAGAATTTGTATAACAATGATCTAAAATATATCGTCCTCTTGTTGGGACTTTAACTTTATTTAATAAATTATAAGAGGAGAGTATGTGAAGTACATGACAATATTCATTATAATCTCTTACTGGATCCAGATTGAAATCTCCGCATATAAAGATATCATAATCGGGTTTAAAGATGTTATCTAGAACAATATTTAAATTTAAACAAAATATTTTACAATCAGCAGTAGGTGATCTATATATATTTAATATTAGGATAGGGCTGTTGGAGACTGGTCTCCACAAAATACCACAAACTTCAAAGTGTTTTTCAACACAAAATTGTGAAAGGTTTATTGCTTGAACTTCGTTAAAATGACTTGTGTGACACCAGATTCTAACGCCGCCTCCTGCGTATTGCGATCTATTCGCGATGCCAGTTTAGACGTCAGCGCCGCTAGTGACTAAATAGTGAACTTCTTTGGTGGGTGTTCAGATCTGTCAATCTCGTGTTTACTTTGTCATATTTGTGTGTAATTTCGCTTTATTTTTTAATTTTTATATAAACATAGGTTTATAATAATAATATAATAGCAACTACGATGTTATTGAATATTCAATGAAACTAAAATGATTTAAAAATATCACAATGAAATTATTACATAACCTTGTAAGTATTTACCTACTATAAAACTCCCAATATCAATACTAGATAGATGAAAACGATGCTTATATACAAAAGCATTGTATATTCTTATCGCAAAACACTTAAATTAATAACAATAACACAAATATAAGAGAAATTAAGCAAAAATATTACAAAGTAAACAAGAGATTGACAGATGTCAATACCCTCCAAGCAAGTTCACTAGCGGCGCTGACGTCTAAACTTGCATCGCGAATAAAAATTAGAAACACATTTAAATTCATTGAATATAAATAAATTAACTTGGTCTTTATTTGGTCTATAGTAGATAAAGGCTTTCTAATCCAAAAGATTTGCGAACAAAATAATTATAAATTATACACACCACCGTCTTAAGAAATAAATCTCAATTAACTTCAGATGAAGCCATTTTAAATGTTAAAATTGCAGCTGCTCGCGTATAAGTTGAAAGAAGTTATCAAAGAGTGAAGCAATTTCAAATTTTATCCGGAAAATTACCGTGGGTATTACACATTTTTATAATTGCTTGTGCAATTACAAATTTATCATCACCGATTTTAAAAGATGACAATTTTTTTAAATAAATAAGAAATATTAGTGGTAGTAATTTAAGAACTGATGAGGTGAGTGGATAAAGGTGTCATGTAACATTTTTTTGAAAATCGATATTTTTATTTAAAACAATTTATTTTACATTATTCTTTCAACGAATAAAACTTTGGACGCCCAGTTTCAATTAGGAATCGAATTATCAAATGCTAAAGGTGTTAAGGTAACATGACACCTTCATCCAATACCACATGTTTCAAATGTTATAATAGATATTTACACACTAAGTGAGCTAAGGTAATGTTTATTCATGAGAATAAAGTTTAGCTCAACGAGCCCGTAAGGGCGAGTAAGTTAATTTCTTCGAGTGAATAAACATTCTTAGCTCACGTGGCTTGTACAATATTTTATTCAATTTTGACGAAATAATAATAAAAACCATTATAATATTTAATTTTGACAAAATAAAAAACTGATCAGTTAGTAGGCTGAGCATGACAATCGTCGCTGATAGACATCAAGTCATATATTTAAAATGCTTTGTCTGTCATTTGTGCCGTGAAAAATGATGAAAATGGCTGATAATGTCTGATAAATATTATGGTAAGTGATATTTTCGTATCTGATGTTATTTTAAATGCATTATTAGTTGCAGAGTGAGTTAAAATTTTGTGAGAGTGATTTAAAAAAAAATTAATTCACATGTGAAAAAAGTGTTACTTATAGTTATTGCTATGGAGTTAATAATGACAGTTTAAAACGTCAAAATTGAATAAAATATTTCCAGATTTCAACGGAAATATCCATCTTGACCATCCCTGAATCCATTTTGACTAATTTCGTCGTAACGTCTGTACGTATCTCGCATAACTGAAAAAAAGGAAGCCGTAGAAAGTCAAAATTTTGTACTTAGGACTGTATAACATGTAGTTGTGAACCTCCCTTTTTGGTCATTACATAACTTTCGGAAGTGGTACTTTACTTGAAGTCTATAATATATTTTAATGAAAAACTATATTAAAATATAATGCAAAACTTATCAAATTTGGTATATAATACTTTTATGTCAATGGGAATAACATAATAGATTTTAGTTAAAATGGTCTACCTGGAAGTGGTACTTTACTTGAAGCCTATAATAGATTTTAATGAAAAATTATATTAACATATAATTCAAAACTTTAAAAATTTGGTATATAATATTTTATATCAATGGGAATAACATAATACATTTTGGTTAAAATAGTCTAACCGGAAGTGATACTTTACTTGAAGCTGTTATAAGTATTTCTTGAAAAAAAAAAATGGTGTTATTTTGATTTTAATAACACATGCTTCAACATCAGGTATGATTAAATTAGATCTTTGTATAAGCGAGATATGTAAATTTAAAAATTATGTACTTTTTGGTTTCTGTAATTAAGTTTGCTATGAATTAGGACAAAAAATTAAAGAATTTAATGTCAAATTATGTCAAATACGTGCAATTTTATGATTGGGTCTGTTACAACACATACTTTATCATTAACAAAATATGTATAGTGTAACAGGCGTACAAGGAAGTCATGTGGTGTCCACTTCAGATATTTTTTAAAGTTGTCATTAAAATTTCATTGATATTTTGTTTTGTTATATTTAAGGTTATTGGGTGAAAATATTTCGGTACATAACATTTTTATCATTTTTTAAATAATGAAAAAATAATGCATTATAGTGGATGAAGGGGTCATGTACATTTAATCGTCAAAAAAATCATGAAACACAACATTACGAAAGTTTCCTTATAGCAAAGAAACAACATTTACATAGGCCTTAAGATATCACATGATTTTGTTAGCCAAAAACATATAGGAAAAAAGTACCAACAAATTATATTAAAATGCTTATATCTCGGAACATAGATTAACGTACATGACACCTTTATCCACTACCCCTCCAATTGTATCTGGCTAAAAAAAAATAAACTACTATTATTAAATATATGTTTATTTATTACCACATTATTATTTATGAATACAAATGTAATACAACATTTTATCAAAGAAAATTATTTTTAACTTTTGTAATAAAAGACTAGTAAAAGCAGAGTTGTAATTAATTTTTAAAATATGCACACTTTCCTCATGTGCACAATAAATCACAAAATAAGTATAATTTAAATTTAGAACGCTCATTCCAATTCGAATTTGAGCGTAATAGGCATGATTTTCGTTCAAATAGAATTCACCTTTTATTTTAATTAAATAATTTAATTTATCCATTACTTCGGATATAGTTTGTTTTGCACCCCCCAACAGGACATTTAATTTGTGACGACACAGCTCTGGCGCCATTTTGTGACGTCATTGTTCGATCGCCAAATTGTGACGTCATTATTCGGTCGCCAAATTGTGACGTCATCCTCACTCTCCATCGCTGTTGTCTGGGATGTTTCTTGCTCGGGCGCCATCTTGTACCTCCGTGTAACTGAGAGAAGGGTGGGGAAGGTTCGCAGATAGCTAGTCGTGTAGGCCAGGATTCTTAGGGTATTTTTGAGCAGTGAAAAATGCAGTACACTAAACTATGTTTATTTACACACTATGTACAATTTAATAAATGAATGCGAAACTGTGACTAATGTTATTCAAACTACAGAGAATTTTATTATAACGTAAAACTGGATATATCAACTTTGTGAACTTAGTACGCGAAATATCATTTATATTCTTGACAAACTTGAAATAATATTTACTCTGAGAACTTGTACGTGAAATCTTTACTCCGTGAAACTTGGTACGTGAAATATTAACTCTGAGAAACTTAGTACGTGAAATATTCTCACTCTGAAGACAAAAGTGAAGTAATATTCACTCTGTAAAACGTAGACTTGTCGAACAGCGACAATCGGTGACTGAATTCTACAGAACAGCTGTAGAAGATCTGGACTCTGCCTTCTGGGGCTGGTACTGGAACTTTATTCTATAGAACGGCTAGCCAGAAGACAGAATCAATTCTAGGGCTGCTGCTGCGTCGGATTTTGGTAATTCTCGTTCAAACGCGCGCGGTTTATGTGGAAGGGCTTTATTCGTATTTGATTGGCCGAGTGGGAGAATAGACATGGCTTGCTATTGGTCGTGATACTTGACTAGTAAAACATTTTCTAGAAAAAAACGCAAGTGAAAATACGAAAATCCAGTTTTTCTTGCTTGAAACTAATAAAAATATATTACAATAAAATAGAAATTAACAAATATCTCAAGTTCTAGTTTATTCCGCCTGGGTTTGGCGCTGCGGTCTTGACAGATCTGGATTACGTGCTCTAGTTGTGAAATCGAGGTGAACTGTTGCTTTCGAAGTTGCCATGTGATGTGCAGAGTGAAATGCCGGCCACGAAAACCTCGGAATTATAGTGGCAGGCTCGAAACTAGAGGATTTTCCGTTGGCCGTTACCGCATGCTCACCATGTGCTACAGGTAAGGTTAAAAGCATGTTAAGAACAATTTTAAACTATCAAGTTCTGTTTTCGTGTCACAGTTGTCTCTGGAGAATGTTTACACGCTGTGATACGGCCCCGAAGTGGACGGTGAAGCTTCATGGAAAATATCGCGTGCTAACCATGTGCTGAATGTGAGGTTATGGACATTGTACTGCCAGTTTGGACTGCAGAATCCTGTTCTTGTGCTACAGCGGCTTTTGGAGAACGATTACATTCTACGCTGCAGCCCCACAGTGACCGGTGATGTTCTCTGGACGTTGGCGTGTTGGAATTTCATGGCGAAACATTTTTTTTTTTGACTTGTATAACTTCCGGTTGGAGTGCAGGAGTCTGAATTTTCGCTTGTATGATTTTTGTATTGTATCTACACCCTTCAGGTGTCCTTGTAACTCCTTGTGTACAAAGTACTGTGGAGTTTATTTTTGTAGGGAAGTTAGCGTCTGTGGTGGTCGGACTAACCCTTGGTCTGGACGTTAATCCTAGCAGTTTTGGACATCGAAAGTAGGACGAGTTCCTCCAGCGACCTCCGAGAAGCAGCTAACTGTCCTTCAACGAACTGGCTGATCACCAGGAAGCAGACAAATCCCACATTTGGGTGCATTTTTCGTCGAACACAGCGACCGAGGTTTTCCTCCATTTTGTCGTTACTGCTCCATCCAGGACAGTCATCGTTGAGCTTCCCGCAGGAGGTGCGCCTGTCTGTGACTCCAAGTCTTGGCCAAGGGCTCAGTGCCGCCACCCCAGTGTTCCACCAGCGTAACTACACGACTCCCTGTACTGCCTTCCGTTCTGGTATATCTTTTGTAATTTTTTTATTTTGCAAAAAAAAACTTTTTAATGTTTGTAAAAATTTGATTTTCTAAATTAAACATTTCATTTTATTTGTTTGTGTTTACTCTCGAGTACACCTCTCGAGGCTTATCCCTTTTTCAAGGTGCCCCGAAAAGTAAATTTGTGGTATTCAAATTTTGCACAGGCATTGGCCTGGGTCATTTTGTCAGTTGGGCTACCACAAACTTATTCTTCGAACTCCGACCTTCGCTCCCGCTCGAAACCCGTGAGTTACCGGTGCTCAACTTATGTGTGTGTGTTACAGTAAGTAGCCGTTTCTTTCGTTTGTGTCACAATGTATATATTTGAAAATTGTACTAAGCCACTCCCGACTCCACTGTTTAAAAGTTGGCGGCCGCGTTCCTGACGAACTAGGGTGCGTTACACTTGCCTTTTTCTAAAACCCTCAGGGTTGTTACAGCACGTAGCACTGTGTATATATTCATTGCTTTCCTTTGTGAGTTTGATTTTTCCTGTTAAAGAAAAGCATATATTAATTTGTAATAAAAATAATTTAAAAGTGTATACATGTTTCACTTTTAACCATTGTGTTCCTTGCTCTTTCTGTCCAAGTATTGATTACTTGCTGAATAGATCACAGCCTTAAAAGTAAAATAATTCTTACTTATTATTGCACGTAAATCTGATATATTTTCGATCAGTAACACTGCTAATTAATTTTTTTTAAGTAAAAACCATTTTGAATATAAAGTGTGCATAGTAAATTAATCAATTTCGTCTATCTTTGTCTTGAAAGGAAATGTCGTGTAACTCCAAAAACCTTTCACTAAGGCAAAATTTATATTTAGATAATTAGCCTGTAATAAATTTACAATTATTATTCAAATTAATAACTTAATACAGTTAGTACATTACCTTGTATAAAACTTCTCTGTACATATTAGATTTTTAACGTTGTTTCAATATTTCTTAAAAGACATGAAAGTGGACAATTTTAAAAAATGCTGTCAATGAAAATGATTATATTTTCCTTATCTCGTCCTGAATTTTTCCTGTCTGGATGGCGTACATGAATCATCTGTTTAGGGGTTTTTCAAATTTCATCCAGAATTTTTCTTACCTGATCGTGCATATTAAATTGATCAAGTTGGTCTATATCTTTAAAGGAAAAGTCTTGGAACTGCGAAACCCTTTCCCTTAGACGACATGTATATATAGACATTCGTCCTGTAATAAATTTACAATTATTATTCAAATTAAAAACTTAATGCAGTTAATACATTACCTTGTGTAAAACTTCTCTGTACATATTTGATTTTTAACGTTGTTTCAATATTTCTTAAAAGATATGGAAGTGGACAATTTTAAAAATTGATGTCAATGAACATGGTGGTATTTTTGAAAGAATATTTTTCATATACTTTAAGTCTATATTTATTTGTTCTAACTTCGCCAGCACTTCGAGCATTATAGTGGTGTACATCACACCCTTTAGGAAGTATTGCAGATTGTTTGGAAACTTCAATTAAGCATTCAAAAATATAACAAGACGGCAATGGAAGTATAGAGTGTAATTTAAAATTGGTTTAATGTGTTCAAAAAGATGAACCATTGCAATTACTCTAATAACCTTTTTTTGCACTTTATCATGCTGTATTTGCATTACTAGAGTTTTTCCACAGTACTACACCATAAATCAGTAAATTGTGAAAGAGAGCAAAATGTACCATAATAAGACATTTTTGGTCAAGATATTTAGTCAATTGTCGAATTAAAAATATTAAGGACGCGAGTTAAATACACGGGAAGCCAATATGGTATGTCCAGTTTGTTTCTCTATCGATAAAAAATCCAAGCACCTTGACAGCAAAATTCTTGTTCTGTGTTACACGTAAGTGAAATGATCAGGAGTTGTGTTTTCTCCTGATTCAGTTTTAGATTATTAGCTGTGAATCAGTTCTCTGCTTTAAGTATTACATTGTGGATCAAATTTTGTAGTGTATCATTGTTGGGGCTTGTTGTTATTAATGTTATATCATCTGCGTATAGAGACATTTAGTTGGAGAAATAAAGGTAAAAAGTCATAAATATATTTAGTGAATAGAACCGGTTCAAGTACCGACCCTTATGGTCCTCCATAATGAATGAATTTAGGGCTTGAATTAAGCTCTCCAATATTTACAAACTGTTGGCACTTCTGTTCATAGGAAGAAAATAAATCCAAAGATACCCCTCGTATACCGCATGATTCTAGTTTATTTAATATTTTTTTGTGTGATACACAATCAAAGCTTTTGAAAGATCACGCTGTATGATTGCAGTATATGATTTATTCTCGAAACCTATGGTAGCTTCATTTATGATCTGTCTCACAGCTTGAATTGTAGATTTATTTTTACGAAAACCATATTGATTGGCATTAAGAATATCGTATTTGTCAATATATTTGTTTACTCTATCAAGTATAAAATACTCTACAACTTTACCAAGAAAAGGAATAATGGATAGCGGGCGACAATTTTCTGGATCATTTATATCACCCTTTTTGTAGATAGGTACAACTCTACCAGTTTTAAAAGCGTCAGGAAAAGTTCGACTTTCAAAGCATTTATCAATAATTATAGTTAACGGGAATGCTATAATATCTAGATATTTTTAATTGGGATTAAGGTTATAAATATCTGTTGACTTAGAAATTTTTAGATTTTTAATTACATTTATCACTTCCTCCACCGTTGCAGGTGTTAGGAAAATTTAATTTGTGATTGATTCCTCAATGACATTCACTGAAGACTGTTGAGGTTTAGCAACAATTGGCATTGTTTTAGATATTTTATTTGCAACCGTTACAAAGTGTTCATTAATTTGTTCGGTTATTTTATTTGCAACCGTTACAAAGTGTTCATTAATTTGTCCGGAGTTAAATCAGTACGAATGTTGTATATTTTACTGTTTTTTTTTTAATTAACAATTTTCCAACAATTTTTGGAAAGATTATTCTCATATTGTGATTTATATATGAAATTTTGATAGGCATTATGGTTTGCTATTAAAATTTCATCATGATAAACTTTTCGAATTCATAAGATATCTTTAACACTTTGCATTAAATTTCTCAGTCTTTTCAGTTTGTCATTGATTCTTTATTGACGATTTTATGTCACTTTAGTATCCAAACATAGTAGATGGAGAAAACAAAAAAATGGTTTACCTCAAGGGAGTGTGTTGGCCACTATTTTATTTAACATTTATACAAATGATCAGCCACTAATTTCAGATACTCGCAGATTTATTTACGCAGACGATCTCGCGATTGCTGTACAAAGCGATAAATTTGAGACAATAGAATAATTACTTACTAATAGTTTATATAACCTGTCAATATATTACTTAGATAATTGTCTGCGTCCAAAACCAAGTAAAATTATCTGTAGTCTCACCTACGTAATAAAGATGCTAACCATGAACTTAAAATTATGTGGAATCAAGAATATATTAAATTTTGTAGAAACCGTACATTATGTTTTAAAGAACATATTATGAAAATAAAGACAAAAGTATCTACAAGAAATAACATTCTCCAAAAACTAATCTATAGCAAATGGGGAGTTAACCCACACACACTCCGTTCCACAGCATTAGCGCTTTGTTACTCCTGTGACGAATACGCTGCACATGTTTGGGTACGGTACTCAACCAAACATTTAAACTAATAACAGGTTGTCTTAAACCCACTGCCACCAGAGATCTCTATTTATTAAGTGGAACTGCCCTACCAGGAATTCGTAGAAGAGTTTCAAGTACGAATGAACGAAAGGAGCAATTAACAGATTCTAGACATCCTCTGTTTTCCAAACAACCAGCTAGATCTGGATTTAGATCTAGGAAAAGCTTTCTAACACACATAAAATCACTTACGAACAATACATCAGATGAAAGAGTTCGCATGTGGAAAGAGTCATTAATTGATTTTGAAGAGCTGGTAACTGAACCTAAAGAGATACTTCCACCGGGGAATATATGGAAGACTTTAAACCACCTTCGTTCAGGAGTCGGAACATGTGGGTACAAAAACCAATGGATCATTTGTTAGTATATCCAATAATGAAACATCCATGCCAAAAAAGGATCTGATTGAAGCTATGCCGAACGCTGTCGCATATGCGCAATATTGGAACAGCTATTTATAATTATCTTTATCTATTCATTAATATATTTATCTTAATGTTGCTTTTTATTATTGTTATATTTTTAATTTATTCTATGGATTAGACTCGAATAAATAAATTAATAAATAAATAAATAATAGATATAATTTGAAGTTCATTAATTTTATTTGTTATACATTTTACATTAAGATGGAATATACTTTCCATATTCATTTTATTTATATTACATTTAGCATCTTGACATATATTATTATCGTTTTTATTTAGTGTTGTTTTCACTGGAGGCGAATTTTCGAAAAAACGATATCTTTGTATAATAAATCCTTTTGGCCAGAACTCTGGTTTGTTTATTGCAACCAGGAGATTCATTGGAACGCCTAATTTGAAAGATGTTTTGCTAGATTTGTTCGAATGGTATTTAGAAATCTCTTCTATAGTAAACTTCTCGCCTTTAAATTTATTTTGTAAATAATTCTCCATGTTGTGAACGGTGGTTTCTTGTCGAGCCCGCCAGGCTTTCTTTTCAGCGGCTCTCAAAATGCTCGAGCTGTCGATATCTGCTGTACCCTCAAATCTAGCTTGCTTATTACTTTTCGGCTGATAGTTAGGATTTTCATCGGATGAATGAAATTTAATTTATCAGATTTTTTATATTTGCCATCTTGATTGACTTTGTTGTTGTTTGTTTGTTTGTTTGTCACTTTCACTTAATTTCTCATCTGTTGTGTGTATAACTATTACTGAGTCAATTTTTTCATTGACCTTCTAGATTGCAAGTTCCGAATACTTTCTCTTTCCTTCATCAATTTCCAGTCGATCATCGTTACTCCACCAATTTCTTATTAATATTATAAATGTTTTGCACCCTCTGTGTGCACAGTACCCAAACACAGTAATACTTTTAATTTTTTAAATTTTCAGGATGCAGGTATGATTAACCGCAGTAAATTTTGATCGGAGTAAAAACGGATATTTTATTTTATATAAACTACCATTCTTAACTATATCTTGCCACTCTTCATATGAAATAATAAAAGAACCTTCTTTCAGATTGCATGGGAAATTAAGTGCTTTTTTCATTGTACCCAATTTTGGAAAATTACATGAATTTATAGGCAAGGTTTATTTAGTGTAATTTGTTTGTTTGTTTAGTGTAATTTTGTTACATCACGATTTTTCACATACCACTTCCTTAGTCCACCTGAAGTACACCCCTGCAGTTCTGGTCATAGTTTGGTTGGCCTATGACCCACATACGCCAAGGCAAGGTGAACGACCACTGCAAGCCACCCTTATGCAGTTGCAACGGGTTTTGGTACAACTTGTTTCTAGAAGTCTTCTTAGTACCACAGTGAGTGGAGCCGGATGTGCTATTGTTGGTCTTGTATCGCATTTACCGTACCGCACCGTTTTTATCCTCGCAGAGGGAATTTACACATCATCTAATTTTTGGAACAAGTATCGTTCCTCCGAGTTACTTGGGAAATTATTTACGCTCCTGTAAAAGAGAAATTCATTTTAAGCCGCTCAACATCACCAGGTGAGATCCGCGACATGCTACCTACCTACTTTTGGGGGTACCGCCTCATATACTAATTTAGGTATTCCTTTTTCAGGCTTTTACTTTAGTATCGGATTTTTATTTCTCGCTTTTATGTTGAGTTTTGGATACAGTTTTATTCTGTATACCGTCCGTTCAATTTGTATCGTTCTACTGTACCGTTATGTTCTATTTGACTGCAAGGAACTGTCCTAACGTAAAGATTTATTTTTTCATATCGCCTTGTATCGATCCACGTACAATTACTACCGCATACGTGAGGCCATATACGATTCTACGTACTACACTGGTCAATTATTGTGGATTTCTGAGAAACAACTGGATATACGCCGAACTCTTGAGTGGTACACAATCAGAGTGGATTTATCTCCACTGTCTACTCTACCTATTCACGTGCAAATTCCATCGAAGCCATCTGTACATCACTAGTATCCAGCATCGTCGGTCTCGACAACATTTACCGTCTGGGAGTCGTAGTAACCTCCTTGGAAGCCTGTCACCACGTCCACCGCCAGTAGCGTCCTCTCCGAGCCTGCTGCCCGAAGACTACGACCAGATAAGTTACTTTTTATGCATTGTTATACTTACCAATGTTGTTATTATAAATAAGATAAGCCAATTCTTCTCGACGTGTGCGACTAGCATCTTCGTTCCCTTCCGCTATATGTGGAAAGTCCTGTTCTTCTTCTTCTTCCTTTTCTTATTCTTCTTCATCTTGAAAGTCTCCATCACCTGAGTACTTAGCTATGTTGTTTAACATTTCACATGCAATTATAACTTTTGGAATACTGGGATACTTTACTCTGCACCCATATTTCAGAATAGGGAATCGCCGTTTCAGTTGCCCAAATGTATGGTCAATCACAACTCGCTCTGATGTAAACAACCTGTTGAGGGCTTTTTGATATTCCTCCTTGGGGTTGGAGTAGGGAGTCATGAGACATGGTTTTATACCATACCTACTATCTCCTAGCAGTACAGTGTTCGTTGACCTTTTCATGACATCACGCACCGCTGAATTCTTCTATATACGAGAATCATGAACTGATCCAGGCCATCTTGCATCAATACAGGTTATAACATAATTCTAGTCACATGTCGCTTTTACATTAATACTAGTAAATCCTTGTCGATTTACATATTCGTCTCCAAATTGGGATGGTTTTTCAATTCGAATATGTGTGCAATCAAAAACCCCAATAGCTGTTGGGAAATGGAACCTGGTCAACCAATTTCTCTTTGGCCTGCATGATTTGATTTTCCGTTGTTGGGAACCGAATTCATTCTCCAGCCTTTTTACAAAACGTTCAAGCACTTAAAATAAAATAAGATTTATTCCATGCGACTTTTTTACAAGGATAGGACAAGTCAAGAATTAAATGGAGAATATCGTATGTTTTTACAATCATATATCATAGAATTCATTTAAATTGTAAAAGCAATGGGTAAGTAGATATTTTTTAAGACTAATTTTGAATGAGTTAAATGTGCACTCTTTTTTACCTCTCGCTAAGAGAGGTATTGGAATCATGCTAAAATTCGCATATCCAGATTTTTGTGAATAAGCACGATTTAAGGTCCCTAGAACCCGATTATAACATTTTTACGATGATGTCTGTGTGTGTGTGGATGTGTGTATGTGTGTGTGTATGTATGGATGTTGGAGGGACGATTCCTCAAAAACTATAAGACTTAAAAAATATTTAACTGCAGTTTCTTCAATCTGACTTTCCTGGGAAGAGCTGAAAAGGTTTTGGTAACAATTGAACAACCGGAAGTAGTACTTTCTTAAAAAAAATTTTCTAAATATAATTTTTTTGGAGTTCTTTTTATTAAATATTGAAGAACATAAAATTCTCCATCTAATACACTTAAAATTTTTATTATATCTTGTATAGATTTAGAGATAAAGACACTATAATTTATAGAGTACACTAATCGCAGAGGCCAAGGCACTAAAGAAACCAGTTGACAAATTCCAATGTTTATAAAATGACACATGAAGTATCTTTAATTTTTCTTATTGTTTTATTAATTAAATATTTGAAATTATAGGTAAAATTGTGGTAAAATGCATATATCCATCAGAAATACCGCCAATCTGGTTAATGAATTGGAACAATCTCTGACATGAAAATGATATAAAATAGATATAATTAGAATTATATGTGTGCAGAAGACATGTTAAATACAATAAAAAACAATATCTGGGTAAAGTTCTGTAATATTTTGTTATAAAACGATGGTTCGAATGCGAAGTGCAATACAATACATATATAGCCTAATATGGAAATGGCGAGAGGTCTTGTGCTGGCCACAACAGATTTTTAATATATGAAAGAAGACAGTTATATAATGTGCAGTCCAACGATATGAGGAGCATTTTAGCTATATTTGTTTTACAAAAGGGTTTTCGGAAATGGTCTTTTTGTCTTGTGTTGAATGTATGAATATCACTATTAGAGAAAAACTTGAGTTTGTTGCGATATATAAATTTACATATTTCAAGTATAAATATACAGCAGAGAGGAAGGATACCAAGACTTTTAAACAAATCTCTGCAACTAACACTTTGTTTTACATTGATAATACATCGTATTGTTCTTTTTTGTATAATAAATACCTCTTGAGTCGCAGTTGAGCCACCCCCAGAAGCATATTCCATACCCCAATCTACCAATGCATGGTAGTACACCAATAGTTGCTGTGTACTGAGGAAGGTTCACAAATGTCTAATTTGATAGCAGCATCAACTAAGTGCAACAGTGACTTTTTTTACAGTGTTGCTTCCAATTAAGGTTTCCGTCTATTTCTAGACCAAAAAGTTGGTTGAAAGTGATTTATGCAATGGATTTTCAGAAATGGAAATGTTCAACAGCGGAATATTTCTATTTTGATAATTATGGAATTGTACATAAGTTGTTTTTGTTTCATTTAAATGTAAAAATTTATCGTTGCACCACTTTGAGAACTGCTGCAGACTATTATTACAATTTTCGAGGAGTTTGCCGCTGTTTTCATCTGATACAACAATTGATGTATCGTCCGCATATTGTAATACTGACATCTTTGCCCAGTATTTTGTAATCTCATTATTATACAGAATAAAGAGTCAGAGCAAGTACTGCCCCTTGGGGCATGCCAATATTTGTAACCAAAGTACTAGAGTTTGTGTACTTTTGTATTTTAGAGGAGTCGCAAAAATATTTAAGAGAGATATATTGCTGTCTCTCATGCAGAAAATTTCGTAGCCAGTTCAAAGGAGTACCGCGAATGCCAATGCTCTCTAATTTATCCAGTAGACGCTTATGGTTTATACAATCAAAGCGCTCTTGTCACAAAAGAGGCCTACAGACCATTCATTATTTTCTAGTGAAGAAATAATTTTTTCATAAAGATGTTGTATTGCATCCATTGTTTAGAAGTTTCCGAACTGATTTACTTGGAAGATATTTGTTTTCCGTAAGAACTTGTCTAATCTTATCAGAAAGTAATACTCATATATTTTTGAAAAGATAGATGACAAAGCTATTGGTCTGTAATTATTTATCACATTTTTGTCCCCTTTTTTGTGAACCGGGATGATTTTGTTTATTTTTAATTGTTTTGGAAATTCACCACTTTCAAATGAGAGATTTATTAAGTAACTTAGTGGTTGACATATTACAGAAGAAACTTTCCTTATTAGAAATTTTCATTTTGTGCACTAGTGATAGGGTAGCACCACGAGTTTCTGGATTCTCTCCCAGAATGTGGTACGCCAGCCACACCAAATGGACCTCTCTAAATCAAAATAAAGATTGAAAGAATGAACTAATGAATAAGTGAGTTTCTTGAAAAAAAGTTTCTGGGAACCAAATCCATTCTCCAGCCATTTCTACAATACCTTAAAACACTTGATGAAATATTCTGGACACTGTGGACTGTGTACATCTCAATTCTTCGCCAATTCAACTCTGGAACCAACCACACCAAATGGACCTCTCCAAATCGAAATAATGATTTGAATTCCGATTCACGAAGCGTACGCCTCGGTTTATAAAAAGAGCATATACACGTTGTATGCGGGCTGAGAAACTAATGAATAAGTGAGATTCTTGAAAAAAAGTTACATAGGGACTAGATACATTTTTTTAGAAGCAAATCCTTCAGTTTTGCAGCAAATGCTTCTTTTTATAATTACGAAAAAAGTTAAATCTTTTATTACGAAGCAAAACCTTTTCCTTCACTTTTTCTATAAATATAACGTAAAGCAATTACTTCACTTTTTTCAAGTAAAAGAAAATGCTTCTTTTGATAAATACCTACTAATGTGTACATACATCGCGAATCTTTAATACCCGCTTATTCATTTTTCTGTATTTCCTTGCAAGGAAAAGGTAAAGATTATGAATACGAATTAAAGCAAAACCTTTTACTTCTACCTTATACTTTTTAGTGCTACCTTTTACTTCTGCCTTTCATTTCAAAACAAATGCTTCATTTTTATAAATAGAGATACATATTCTGTTTTTTTTTTTTTTTTTTTTTTTGATATTCTCAACAAAGAACCTTCAAACATGTATAATGTCATGGGAGATAAAACTTTCTGCAATTTATAAAAATGTACTATTATAGATATTTTTATTTCAGAATACACAAAATACAGTATTTATTTGTAATGTAGACTCTCCGTTGAAGTTCCTGTAAGAAATGGATTTAATTTATTAATTTTTGTATTATTTTATAGTTTAAACTATTGCAAATATACAGTTGTGATACTTACCAATCTTACTTTTATACAAAAATTTTAAACTATGACGTAACTGGTCAATTTAAAGGCCTCTTAGTTCTTGTAGAAAACATGTTAAACAAAAATTATTGCCAGATTTACTATCCATGGGGTCAGTTCTAACATAGGTTAAGCGTGGTACACTTACTTTCATAACAACCTGTCAGTAAAGACTGCTGCCTCCAGGGAATCGGTTAGATGTACTAATAAACGTATTGAAGTTGATTATAAAGCTGAGAGTACAAGAACCAGTTACGTAACCTGTGGCTGATCATGCCAGCACTGCACGACGCCAACCATATTTTTATATTGTTTAATTGTGTTGTTTTTAAGTTTGTTACTAGGGATATGATAGAGACTGACAAGTTTTGTTAATAAATATTTTTCTCTCCTGTCAAAATACGTTTTCAATAAATATCTTAATTAACTCCTGTGTAATTAGCTTATTTCGAATAAAACTGAAGTAAAAGCTAAATTGGTGACTACGAAATTGAACTAGATTTGGTCAATTAAGCCGGACCAAGAAGAAAAAGAAGACTCCAATTTACTTCCAAGGAGTGAAATCTCAAGAGTTAGGGTTAATATACCGCCATTTTGGAGATAAAACGTCAAAGTGTGGTTTATGCAGATAGAGTCACAATAAAGTCAACAGACAAAATATCATTATGTTTTAGGCTCAATTGATTCTGAAGTAGCCGAGATCTTATGCGCCCCATGACCAAAGAGCCCTACAAAGACTTAAAGAAACGTTTAATTTCCGAATTAGAAGAGTCAGAAGAGCGTAAAGCTAAAAAATTGCTCGTTGAGATTGAACTCGGAGACAAAAAGCCATTTACACTCCTTCGAGAAATGAAATCTCTAGCTGGATCACAAATTACCGACGAATTTCTTCGTACCATATTCTTACAACGTCTACCAACTAATGCACGATCAATTTTAGCCGCAAGTCAGGATGATCTCGATTCTATTGCAATCATGGCCGACAAAATAATTGAAATTACAACAACATCACAATTCATTTGTCAAACTGCTCCTGAGATACAATCTCAATTGTCATTTGATCCAAAAATTAATTCATTAGAGACGACCATTGCTCAACTAACAAAAGCTGTAAAACAAATAAGAAACAATTGAAGTAATAGAAATCGTTCCAAATCACCAAGACGTCAATAAGAAATTTGCTGGTATCATTACAAATTTAAGGATAATGCTAAGAAATGTATTTCACCTTGCTCATATGTTTCCAAATAAGATTCGCGAGAACAGGAAAACAATCAGGCCCATCACTGATAACGACAGGTGATCAGGGCCAATCAACGTTTCGTCTATTCATTACCGATAAAATGACAGGTACCAAATTTCTTGTTGATTCAGGTGCAGATGTATCAGTTATTCCTCCAATTCACAAGGATAAAAGAAACATTTCTTCACGTCAACTATTTGTTGCAAATGGATCTACTATTAAAACATTTGGTTGTCGTTTACTACATCTCAACCTTGGTCTACGAAGACATTTCAATTGGTTATTTATTATTGCTGAAGTACACACTCCAATAATTGGTGCAGATTTTTGTAAGGAATTTCAACCTTCTGATAGATGTAAAAAATAAACGACTACTCGACAACACCACAAATGTTTCCACCAAAGGATATCTTGTTACTTTTATTGGTGAAACATCTGCTCATCTTATGCAAGCTGAGGTAGGCAACAAATATAAAAACCTTAATAATAATTATTATTATTATTCAAAAATATACAATTATTATTATTATTATTAATAGTTACAATAGGTCCACCTATTACGGCAAAAGCTAGACGATTATCTCTTAGCAAACTTGCAGCAGCTAAGTTGGAATTTCAACACATGATAGATTAAGAAATTTGTAGACTTTCCGATAGCTCCTGGTCTAGTCCATTATATCTTGTTCCAAAAAAAGATGGATCATTGAGACTATGTGGCGACTATCGAGCGCTAAACGCTGTTACTAAAGCTGATCGTTATCCAATATCTCATTTAATGGATTTTAATGCAGATCTAGACGGTAAAACTATATTTTCCAAAGTCGATTTAATAAAAGCCTTTCATCATATACCAGTTGAACATGCAAACATTCCTAAAACAGCTGTAATAACATGATTTGGGTTATTCGAATTTACTAAAATGCCATTTGGTCTTCGCAATGCGGCACAATCATTTCAAAGTTATATTCATGGACTTCTACGTGATTTTCCATTTCTATTTTGTTATTTGGACGACATTTTAGTCTACTCCTCTACAGAAGGAGAGCATCTTAAGCATTTAAATATATTATTCCAACGGCTGAATGATAATAATATTAATATCAACATTTCTAAAAGCATTTTCGGAGTTCCTGAAATTACTGTTCTTGGATAACAATTATCAGCTAAAGGAATTTTACCCTTACCGGAACGAATCAGTACCATTAAGGATTATCCATTGCCAAAAACAGTGGGTGATCTCAGACGATTCCTTGGACTAAGAACCACGACAAACGAGAAATTCAGTGGTCTCAAGAAAGCTCTAATGCATTTGAAAAACTGAAACAAGACTTATGCGATGCGACCATATTAGCACATCCATGTGATAAATTACCTTTAATTTTAATGGTTGATGCATCAAATACAGCAGTGGGAGCATCTTTGCAACAAGTAAGAAACAATGCATTGGATCCTGTAACATTTTTTTCAAAAAAAACTGTCAAGTTCACAAGTTAATTATAGTACTTACGACCGAGAACTTCTTGCTGCTTACGCTGCAGTTAACCATTTTCGATATTTTCTAGAAGGCCGAGAATTTAATATTTATTCCGATCACAAACCACTCTCTTTTGCATTGCAACAGAATCCAAATAAAGCTTCACCTAGACAGTTTCGTTATCTTGATAATAATCAGTTTACTACAAATATCAAATATCTTCCAGGAAAAGAAAATATTCTGCCGATGTTTGTTCTAGAATTTATACAATCAAGATTCCTTCAAATATTTCATTTGACCACATTGCTGAACTTCAAATAAACGACAAAGAATTACAACAATTAAAAAAATTCAACTAATTGTAGCCTTAAATTTCAAACAATCTGTCTGCCTGATGGTAAAGAATTGGTATGCGACTCATCTACTGCTAAACTCAGACCATACATTTCTGTACAGTTCAGAAAAGTAATATTTGACAGTTTTCATTTTCTTGCACATCCAGGCATCAAAGGATCTATTGACCTCATTAAAAATCGTTTTGTGTGGCCATCAATTAAGAAAGACATTACTCTTTGGGCTAGATCTTGTATTCCCTGCCAACGTTAAAAAATATGGAGACACACTACGAGTGCGATTGGAACATTTGGAAAAATTTAAAGAAGATTTATGCATATCAATGATGATATCGTTGGACCTTTAACTCTATCCAACAATTACAGGTATCTCGTAACAATGATCGACAGATATTCACGCTGGCCAGAAGCTGTTCCATTTCAAGATATTATGGCCGAAACAGTAGCTAAAGTAATTTTATCTACTTGGATTGCTCGATTCGGTATTCCAACCTATATCACTACAGATCGTAGTCGACAATTTGATTGCAAAATTTTTAAAATTCTAATACATCTTCTCGGTATACATCACATTAAAACTACAGCGTATCATCCTGCAGCAAATGTTAAATTGAAAGATGGCGTCGAGTACTTAAATCATCTTTGAAATCCAAATTAAGTGATGATCATTGGACAGAAAATTTACCACTAATACTTCTTGGTCTCAGATCTTATATAGTTCCGGAATTCAAAACTACAGCAGCAGAAATGGTTTTGGTGAACCGATCAGACTACCATCACATTTTTTTGAAGAACCTACTACTAATTGTCACGATGAAGTACCAACATTTATTCACAAGTTAAAAGAGAATATTAACCGTTTAAAACCAGTTAAAATTGAACATTGTTCTTCACAAAAAATCTTCATTCATCCAGAACTTCAAAAATCATCTCATGTATTTATTCGTCATGACGCACATTGCAAACCACTACAACCAATTTATAATGGTCCATTTCTTGTAATAAACCGATCAAACAAATTTTTCATAATTATCAATTACCAATCGCGGAGAAGAATCAGTTTGTATCGACCGACTGAAACCGGCATTTCTACTGAGCTCTCCTGATCTTGAACTACCACCTGTACTTCCGAATGCGACAAATAGTGCAAATCAACCACAGGCCGATCCCAAGCACATGGAAAATCACAGACAACGTAAAGTTCATTTTCTTCAATAATTCACTACCGTTACCACTGGAGGGGAAGTATGCGGCTGATCATGCCGGCACTGCACGACGCCAACCATATTTTTATATTTTTTAATTGTGTTATTTTTAAGTTTGTTACTAGGGATATGATAGAGACTGGCAAGTTTTGTTAATAAATATTTTTCTCTCCTGTTAAAATACGTTTTCAATAAATGTCATAATTAACTCTTGTGTAATTAGCTTATTTCGAATATAACTGAAGTAAAAAGCTAAAAACCTAACGTACAGAACTCAATTGAACGAAATTCGTGTGGTTGCATGCATTTTATAGGCATTTCGCGCCAAAATAATGTTTTTTAGGCTTTATTTGTGAAAAATGTGACTTTTTCGCTTGCAAATTTACCTACTTAATGTAAGGTAACCTAACGCACAGAATTCAATTTGATGAAACTTGAGTAGTTACATTCATTTTATAAGAATCTAACCCTACTTTTTCAGTAAAATACCAAAATCACTATAAATATTGCTTTCCGCGCTCTAATTTTTCTGTAATTTATGGCCGTTTGCACCAGTTTCCCTTAAATATTAAGTACACCTTAAGAATAAAAATTCGTTGCACCAATTGTTAAGGGTACCTTAACTTATAAATAGGTACCCTTAAATTAAGAGCAAGTTTGTTTTCCCTTAACCCTACAGAGCACACGTGGGCCTGACAGGCCCCAATGAAAACTTTATTTATAATTAAAAAGAAACCAGTTAATTCAAAGTTTACAAATTTTACGTACCTTCCTACAATTTGAAATTGCATCGATATATGCACAAACAATTTTTAAAAGTTAAACATATTACCGATAGATGGGCCTTGGATATGACAGGCCCCACGTGTTTATTGATGTTAGTATATTTTGTCATATATATATAGGTCGCATATGGGCTTGTTCGTTTAGTATTTTTATGACAGAATACCTGTATTTTGAAGATATATAACAAGAATTCTCTATCAAGGTTGGTGATTCTTTTTTAATTTTATTTGTATATAAAATTTGAACAATTTGAATATTTCATTAGATCTAGTCATGGGTGATTACGAAAGAGACCAGGCAAGATTACAGAAAATGTACGAAGAACTAATTGCTGAAGAAGATGATGACGATGATGATTCGATTGCTGATCCTAACTTCTATGAAATAAGTGATCATGATTCCGATTCGGAGCAAGATATGGATCAAGAGGATGAGGACCCTTTACAAGATGATAAAATGAACGTAATTGCATACGAAGAAGAAGAAAGCGATGTAAATTGCAGAACTACAGAAAATATCGACTGTTTCATAGGGAAAGATGGTACTAGTTGGAAAAAAAAAAATGTGGCCCACCAAATATTCGCACAAGACAACATAATATTATTACTAATTTAGCTGGTGTGAATCAATGTGCACGAGGTGTTCAGTCTCCTATAGAAAGCTGGTTGAAATTATTTGATGAAGATATGCTAAATACTATAGTTACAAATACAAATATTTATATAAGAAAAGTAACGCAGAACGAAGATAATGACTATAGGAAAAAGGAAACAACTTTGACAGAAATAAAAGCTGTAATTGGTTTATTGTACATATCTGGTATAAAACACGGAAACAGAATGAATCTTACTGAGTTTTGGGCAAGTGATGGAAACAGAAATCCTATTTTTCCCGCAGCAATGGGAATAAATAGATTTCGTTTTTTACTAAAATGTATGAGATTTGATGATATTCACTCCAGAGAAAAAAGGCGTCAATTGGACAAGATTGCTGCAGTGAGAGATATTTTCGAAAAATTTGTTACAAACTGCAAATCTGCGTACACGATTGGTGAATACGTAACGCTTGACGAAATGCTTTGGGCTTTTCGAGGAAGATGCAGCTTCCGCATGTATATAGCAAACAAACCAGCTAAATATGGATTGAAAATATTTGCGCTTGTAGATTCTAGAACATATTACGTTACCAATTTAGAGATATATGCTGGTGTTCAGCCAGATGGACCTTACCAAATAAATAATAAAACCGATGCTGTAGTAGAAAGAATGTGCGAACCAATTTATAACTCTGGACGAAATATCACGATGGATAATTGGTTCACTGGATTTGAAATAATAAAAAAATGCTCAGTTACCGTCTAACTATTGTTGGTACCTTACGAAAAAACAAAAAGTCTTTACCGCCAGAATTTATAAACACTAAGAATAGGGAAATATGCTCTACCATATTTGGTTTCAACCAGAATATGACAATACTGTCTTATATCCCAAAAAGGAACAAATGTGTTCTTCTTGCATCTTCGATGCATCATGATGATACAATAGACGAAACTACAGAACAAAAAAGAAAACCTGAAATGATTACATTTTACAACAAAACCAAAGGGGGAGTGGACACAGTAGATCAATTATGTGGGGAGTACAATGTGGCAAGAAATACAAGACGTTGGCCAATGGTAGTATTCTACGGAATTTTGAATGTTGCTGCAATAAATGCGGCTATAATTTATAACACCCAGCAAAAGGAAGTGAAAAGTAGACGTTTATTTTTGAAGCAGTTAGGATTGGAACTTTTGAAAGATCAACTAATCGAGCGGGCTGCAAATATGCGTTTACCTAAGGAAACCAGAACAAACGCCAGAAAGTTTGCCGGATTACCTGCTGAAAAAATTGCTCCGACTGTTACAAGCACACGGCGAGACTGTACTTTCTGCCCGAAAAGAAGAAAAAGTCGTTATTTCTGTGAAAAATGCAACAATTGTATCTGTTTAGAACATTGTCGTTATATTTGTCCAGATTGTTCTGAAAATAATGAAAATAAGAACGATAGCGATGACTCATAGTTATTTAAGAGATATTGTTTTATTAATTTGTTTAATTTTGAAAGTTTTGCTTTTTTAATAAAGTTTAAGTATTTTGTATTTCGATATTTGTTATTATTCTGTTTAAATGTACCTACATTCTGCGATCTCCAGCTTAAGAGCTAGGGGCCTGTGAGGCCCAAGGTGTGCAATGGTGTAATTTTGGTTCACGTGTGTACTGTAGGGTTAAGGACCCCTTAATTCAAAGATGCACTTGATCGCTATTATTCTACAAATATCATTTGACATTTGTGTTTTTGATACCGGGTTGATATTAATTTATAAAATGGAATTATAGCTAAGTATTATAGAAGATGATGATATTTGGGAGTTAGAGATGTTAGAATTTGTGGAAAATCGAATTCCGCGACAAATTTATGAGAGAGCAGAGAGGTAATTATTTTTACTCATTTGACAAACTAAATTTTTTTAACGTTTTCGTCTAACAAAAAATACTGTACTAGACTTAATAAGAAGCAATGAACATGAATTGGAATTCGTTTATAATATGTACGTATTTTATATTCTTCATAAAATTATTTATAAAATAACTTTCTTCAGGAATAATTGTGTGTCACCAATGGGGTATTCCACTCAATTTTTTTTTTTTTTAATTATTTTAAATAAAACTTCATTCAGTTTTGAAGCAATTCATAGTATTAAAAAATCATAATTGTTTCTAGTTTAACAGTATTTTATTTTCGAGAAATCAGTGTAACGTCACTTTCCCCCTATACTTGTCTTTCTCACACACACTGCACTCGAGAGAAATATAACAATTGTATGACGTCAATTTCCCCTTTATTAAAAGTGAAATATCTCGTAAAGTAATTATTTAAAAAATGTTTTCATTATTTTAACTGTTATTTATTGAGCCATACTTTAAGTTAAATTGATTTTTTTTTAAATTTTGTTATGGTGGAATACCCCAACGATATTACGCAACAGGAAGTCATTTAGCCTTGCCGATTTTAGTGGGATGCATACTTCTACAGCAAGCCGAATTGTTATATAGCTGTAGCTAGATTATAGCAACAATTTATCAAAATGTCAACAACAAGAGAAAAAATAATAAGATCTCAAAATGAATATTATGAATTCAAATCTCTCTTTTGCAATAGATTTTCTCACTTAATTTTTTTTTTTGTTTTCATAAAATAGAGCTTTTGGTTCTTTGGTATAATTTGACAAATTAAATTTATTTGTTATCTGAATTCATGCAGATTCTTTGTCCTTCCAAGTTATTGTGTCAGTTTTTTTACACTCAATTGTGTTTATATTCATTAATAATAGTTAGGATTAACATTTTTTCTTCCTCAGATAATTCGGTGCGCGTTCTCTTATGGGCATGGTGGACGGTTACAGATAATGAAAACAACTCAAAAAATTCAGAACACAGATACATATGTCATCTCACATTTGACATATAAGTTACTACATTTATGAATATGCAAAGTAAAAAAAAAAACACTAGAATTTCTCCTAAGTGACCTTAGCTAAACGACGATCAAACTGCAACCGTGCAAACGAACTAAGCTTAAGGATACCTTAGAAATTAAGTACCCCTTTACTAAGCCGAATATTTAAGGGAAATTGGTGTAAACGGCCATTAGTGTTTTTAATTGTTTTGTAACTATATATAATCATCAAAATAAAATCGTAGAGCGTGTTACATTTATATTTGAAAACTGGTGCTTACTATGCTGGAACTTTAAAAATTTAAAGAAAAAAGTTAGTGAACTGTCGTACCTGGACCAAACAGTATCTGGAGGACAATTCTAACGGCCACTTCTCGAATCTACCTAAAAACCACTGTCTACTAATTAGGAATTGTCAGTTAGGTATTGTTTTGGTTGTTTTTCTTTAAAATAGAAAAAAAAAAACTATAACATTATATCTGACAATTTATAATTGGTAGACAGCGGTTTTTAGATTCTGTACGAGAAGTGGCCGCTCTGCGCATGTGCGACAGATCACTAAATAACTTTGCGGCTCTGTCTAGACAGTGCAGTAGACATTCCCAAAATATAAACCTATACACAAATCGATTAAGCAGGCGATGCATGTCATCATTTATTGTAAAAACCTTCATGCATTAAAATTACTAATAGTGAAAAATGAAATCAAATTTCAATCATTTTTAACCGTCAAAAAGTGTATGGCCTTGCATAATTATTATTAAGATGAACAGTAGAGTTCATTACTTATTGTATTGACATGAATAATATATAAATAATGTACATCTATTTCATATTATTCGTTTATTTGTTGCTATACTTGGCCACATTGATAATTTGTATGTTTATACTGTGAAAGTTATTATTTGACAATTTGAAAAATATTTTCATAGTGTTTAATACATTTTTGTGCATTGTAGAGGCCTATTTATAATAAAGTAACGTTAAACGTAATATGACCGAGAACTCAAAAACATAATCTGTGATTTATAATAAAGGCCAAAGATAGCACTTCTAAACAATCGGAGGAATTCGGTATATCTTCTTTGAAATTCGGCTCACTTTTATTTATTGTCGTTATATGACATACATAAATATAAATAAGTGTAACCCGTCTTTATGAGGCGAATTAACAGATTGGAAGCTACGATTCGTATCAAATTAGTTAGTGACTTGTAATAAAATAATAATTACTTACTTTTCGAAAATGGTAATAGCTGCAGCTACTGGAACGGGTCGCTCAGAGTCGACATCACACAGTTTTAATTAAAAAATATAGATCTTTTATTACTAAACAAACAATACAAAAAGTAAATGAAGATAAAGAATACAAACGCGTAGACTAAACGAGCAGGCTACAATGTTAGAGCTTTTCTTTGACTGCGACTTCCCCCTGACCTATCGTACAGCCGACTATATATATTTACATAAAGCTAAGTCAGCAAAGAAATTGAGGTCTGATATTAGTTAATAATACGAGGGTTGCCTTTTAAGTTTTTATTAAAAGTGAAACAGAAACGGACAAGTTCAAAACAAAGTGTTTTATTGCTTTTCGAAATATTCGCCTTTAAGGTCTATACACTTTTACATACGCTCAAACCAAATCTGGAAACATTTTCTCCACTCTGAAGCTGATATCGTAGAAACATGGTTTTGAATGTCTTCATCAGCTTCTTGAGGTGATGAAAATCGCTGTCCACGCATCTTTTGTTTGACAGTGGGAACAAGAAAAAGTCATTAGGCGATAGATCGGGTGAATACGATACGGGATATGAGGCATTAATTCGATGTTTTTCTCCTTCAAATATTCAGTTGTTTGACATGCTTTATGGGAGCTGGCATTATCGTGATGAAGAATGAAGCGAAGTTTTTGGTTGTTTTCCTTATTTCATCGAAGACCGTTTGCAAAGAAATTGTTGTATACCATTCAGCATTAACAGTTCGATGCTCTAAAGGAATGGTTGCGACGTGTCCAGTACAACCGAAGAAACAAGCGATCATTTTCTTGGAAGTGCTCCGTGAACGATCAACTTTAGTTTGATTGAGTTCATCGTCCCCAATCAGTAGACTGTTGTTTGTTTTCAGGTTCATACGAATATATACAAGTTTTATCTCCTGTAATAATGTTGTATACGGATTTTGTTCTCGGTCGAATTTTTTCAACAATTCTCGACACCAATCAACACGAGCCTTTTTTGCGCTTTGGTCAAATTATGCGGAATCCATCTGGAACGTATCTTTCTCACACCTAAGTGCTAAGAGACGCCTCTATCTGTCTGTAAGGGTGTGAATATGTTGGAGCTGCGATAAAAGCTATAAGAGCGACGATAAGAGCAGCGAGAAAAGCGAAGCAAATCTATCTTTCTTTGATTTGTTTATATTAGAGCTGCGATAAAAGCTATAAGAGCGACGATAAGAGCAACGATAGAAACTGATGTAAATGTTGACAAAATGTACTGTAACCTACAATTAATATAAATAAACATATCCACTTACTTGTTGAGTTTAAACTACTCGCCACTTCATCCCATAATTTATCCAGCACATATCTGTTGTGATGGTTTTTCTTTGTTTGATCCCATAATGGAGATCTAACAAATACTTCGCTAATTAATTTGTCCACCTCCATCTCTAGCGTAGCGTCTTGCCTAATGTTGCTGCAAAACGAGATATGGCGAGAAACAATCTACTCGAGGCCGAGATTTCTCTGCATCTTGTCTCGTCATATTTATCGTTACTTTCTTTCGATCTCGACTCGCGAGTCTTGAATTTATAATTAGAAATAGTAACTAAGTTAACATTACAAGCAACATGAATATAATAAACGGGTACCACTGATTAAAACATTATTTTACTGTCTGTTGTTTGAATGGTATAGCATTTTCTTCTTACTAAAACCCAATAAATCAAAAATTAATAAATAAATATGAATGTAAAAGAAGAGGCAATTAAAATATTTATTTATACAGACAAATATTTTATTTTTATATTTATGTAATATAAAATAAAAAAATCGAGATATCGCTGCATTACTTATCTTGCCTCGATGAGAGCGTAGAAATACATTCAATTCGTTCTCGACGCTCTTATCGCTGCTCAGCTCCTAAGCGTAGCTTTGCGCGCTGCTTCAATGTAAACACCTACATTTAAATGTATGCATCCATTCGCACTGCTTCGCTAGTATCGCCGCTCTTATCGTTTATCGCAGCTCCAACATAAACACAGCCTAAGTCACATACCAATCTTCTTTAATCATGTTGCGCACAGCATCGATGTTTTTTGGAATGACAACCGATTTTGGCCAACCTTCTGGACATTCATCACTGACGGACGCACGACTACGACGAAATTTTGCAAACCAATTTTAAACAGTCTTCTCTTATGTTGCTTCATTACCAAAAGTTGCACGAAGCGATTCTATGCATTGTTGTTGAGTAAGGCCTTTTCTAAAACCATAAAAAATCACCCAACGCAAACCTTCACGAATGATTTCCATTTTTGCACAAACTTGCTTCGCTATCAACAACCTATTCGTTCAATTTCTAAGTTCCACTATCTTCGCAATAACAAACGTTCACAAATACAGTGATGCCACATGTCACTAACGCCATCTATTGTTCGATTGTGAAAACTTAAAAGGCAACCCTCGTATGAAGTAATATATATTCAGCTATTGCCTATTTATAAATGATTGATCAACTCAACTTATTATTATATTAATTGGGAAATACTTGCGACCTCATTTATGTGCTAACTTAGGTTTACATAAGGTTAGTATTATAAAATAATTTAAATAGAAATGAACATTGACGAAAATGTAGTATTTATTTTGTAGATGTGACAGTTCATGAACATGTCGATAATACAGATTTTTATAGTAAAATTTATACTTTAAATTCTGATTGGCTAGCGGTACAGCAGTAGGTAGGAAGCACGAAGTATTATATAGAAGGAGAGGACACAGGCAGAAAAAAGGTGAAGCATTTCTGTTTCCCACAGTGGTGGGGGAAGCCGGCCGGGTATATCAAGCGTTTAAATGAGTTAATTAATGAAAAAACTGTTTTATTTAGTAAATAAATGATATTTGTTGTTTGTTTATTCAACAACTATATAAATATACTAATAATTTCAAAATAAAAAGAAAAGGGAATAAAATAATTGCATGTATACAGAAAAAATACTGTTTTTATTTACATTAACATCAATTAATGCAAAACTTTTGGATGTAGTTTAGTATATTTTTACTAAAACGGAAAAAATATTTTAACTGATGATAAGTATTCTTTAATTATTATTGGCCAGTATATAAATAAAAAATTACTAGGAAATAGAAAAGTTAATTTTTTTGTAACTTGGACCTTTTGCGATCTTTAGATTGCGAAGGATTATTTTTTTTCTATCATTCCGGAAATATTGCCTTAATCTTAATACAAAGAAATAAATTAAAACATTATTTGTACAGGCTAGAATAAATTCGAGTTCTTTATATGAAAAACTTTCTTATTAAACACGATACCCAAAATTGATGTAGGCCTTCATGGGCCAACTTTTTGAGGCAACGTCCAATAGGCAGCATAGAAATTTTCGATTGCCTTTTGTTTTTGAGCTACAGAATAAAACTAGATTTTCGCTTTTTTGAGAAAACCTCATAACTCTCTTATTATAAAAGATAAAGAAAAATTGTTTGGATGACTTTTATACTGTTTCTTAAGTAAAATAACATGGTGTAATTAGATTTTTTTAAAACTTAATAATTCTAGAGGTATGACACAAATATAATATTTTTTATATGGCAACGTATGTTGAGAAAAGTCTCATTTCATAAGCAATAAACAATTGAAAAAAATAATTAGAGCTTATCATTTGTTTAGTTTTAATGTTATTTTATTTATTTTCACTTATCTTTCCAATTTACATACTTCAAAAAGCATATTAGCACATTTTTCGATTTGTGGCAAAGCCAACTACGTCGGTAAAAAATTAATTAATTAACTAAATCGAAAATAATTTACTAAAAAGAATTTTGAGAATTTAAATAATAGATATAGAATCGAAATATATAAATGATGATCTGATTTGGAGATTTTATATTTTCTAACAAAATATTCTCTTAATTAAGCGGCCTCTATTTTTAATATTAATCAATGCAGATTCTTTGAAATGACCTGATTCCCTTAAACCAGGTATGCAGTTTATGCAGGTAGTTTTTTTCAACAATTTTTTATATAAAAATTCCGTCATGGAATATTACAATTTTGGACTGATAATAGTCGCCTTTTGTTGTTTTCTCTTTGGGTGCAGAAAAAATTGTAATTTTGCACTTGTTTGATTAATAACCATTTATAAAATTAGGTGCGAAACATTTACGACCCATTTTAATAAAAAAAAATAATTAAAATAACACAAATTTTCAAAAACACGCCCAACACACATAACACACTATACAAAACTAGGCCCGCTTCCCCCACTTTTTCTTTAACATCTGGGAAACAGAAAGGCTTCACTTTGCTAGTACAGCGTAGATATGAAGTTGCCAGAGCGTGGTAGGAAGATAAGAACTGGTCATCTTCTGCGTTGCGTTTATTGCGTTGCTGATTGTGGCGCTGCGTTACTTTTCATTATAAATCAGCTTATAGCAATACCATGCGCTGAAGTTTTTCGTTACCTTACTGCAACTGCGTTACCGCTTGCGTTACTTCATTATAAATAGGCCTTGTGTTATTGTAGTTCCATAATAGTTTGACATAAGTTTGTATACAATCTGTATAACTCTTTTCAGAAAGATCCTAAAACCGTAAACGTACTAGTATATGACGTCACACATATAGTTACTTTTATTTAGTTTTATTAATGAAGTGCATCGGCTGCTTGGCCGATTTGAGTATACCTCTTTCAAAGTGTATTGATACGACGTAACAGGGATCTTATACTGGAGTTTTACCGTATGTCCTAATCTCATGTAAACTAACTTAATCCAACCTAATATGATTATACTGATCAAAAAATAATTTTATACTTGCCAAAAAATAATTTATTACTGACCAAAAAATAATATTTTATTGACAAAATGCAATTTTATACTGACACTTTATTATTTATACTTACCAAAATATTAACCTATACTGACCATTTATTTTAAAAATTATATATTCATAAAAATACCAAAAAAATACTTCATATAATCAAATACCCTGTAGTATCACCTCTATTAAGGGAGGAAGATATCATGCTTCTGAGAGAACAAAGAAACGTAAATGTAGTCAAAAAATGCCAGTGTCGAATTTTAAACGAGACATCATCCTTGTTAGTAAACCAACAGTTCCAAAAACTTTAAATGGATATAAAAGAAGTTTGGCTTATGCAAATAGTGGGTACGCATGCTACTTTTTTATACAAATAGGTACCATCTCATTTTTTTAGGCTATGCTGTATCTGCAGCAACGTTCCAAAAAAATTGGACTGAACGAGAATTATTTCAATCTATTGAAAGTTTATTCCTTGGGAAGCTACATGGCATAAGATTCGAAATTTTGATTCCACTTGCTGGAACTTTGGTTAGACCAAATACACCGGAAGGTACTATTTTGGATGGCAAAATTATGTGTGGTTTTTTTGCTCAAAAAACTGTTTACATTAGACTTTTTCTGACATTGTCAGTGATACTGAACTAACTTAAATTGTCTTTATTATATGTATTGTTATTATTATATGTACGTTGATTTTTTTTCCTAATAAATGTTAGGCTACATTTTAATTGGTCCTATTGTTTTTAAAACTTCTCATTTGTTCATCGAATCTACCCAAGGGACACAGAGTTTTTATTAAGACATTATAACTAATAATGTTGTTACTGCAACTTATATTTAACGGAATTATAACACTTTTAAGTTATTTTGCCTTGTACAACTTTTTTCTAGTCTGCTAAACTACAATACAAAGTTATGATGTGTGGTACTTATTATTTGGTCACATAATAGTTATTAAAACGTTTTATATTTAAGTTTCACTGGCGTCGATTGTTTTAGTTTTATTAACGTCTTTCGCACTAAAGTAAAGGAAGTGTTAGAAACGTAATTGACAGTTATTTATAAATAGATTTTTTAAAGTTTTATAATACAGTTTAAAAATAATTGTTTAGTATAAATGCATTAAAGTTTACATATATTATATATATTAGTTAGTTTACCGTTTTATAAATTTATTTAAAACTTTTAAATAACTGCAAAAATAACAGTTTTATTTTAAACAGAAGAAAGTGGGAGTATGGTTTCTAAGTAACTTAATGCATCAACTAAAAAACTGATGTAAAATAGTTCTTAGGAAGTTATTAAAACTGAAATATCTAATTATAATATGTATACGGCCATATTTATGCATTTAAACAGAAACTGGTTTAGAAGCCATTTTGTAAAATTTAGTATAAATTAATTTTATCGTGTTTTTAATTTAATATTCTGCAAGTAATTATTCTCCTATATGGTTTATTATAATATAGGTACTTTATTCATTATAATATCGAATGATTTAAAAAAATACAAAAATCAATTTTTCATAAAAATTTAATAAATTTTCTTTTATTTATTTTAGGATATTATAATGTCCCTTGATATAATATAATGAAGCATAATATAATATTTCACAGTAAAAATTAATTTGTTTATAAAATGAGTTCAACAGATATGTAAAAAATATGATCTTTATAAAGATGATGTTAGATTTAAAAAGTAGCAGAAGACATTACAAGTCTTGGTACCTATAATTATACAACATAGTCATGCTTAGACTACTTATACGACTCGTGATATGATAAAATATGAATTTACGGTAGAAAATAGTTTGCTGAGAAATCTGTATTGTAGTTTGAATAGTAACCCATATTATAGTTTTATTAGTGAATATATCTCTTATCAATTAGCTTTAATGAAACCAACATATTATATTCCATGCAAAATACATATGCAACTATTGCATGTAAGTGTTACTTAAGTGATAATAGAAAGTTATATAGTAGTTAAAAAAAACGTTGTAAATTAGTTGAATAGATTCCCCACCCGCCTGACATTAACGTCGTATAAACGTTAGAATCAGTAATTTATCGTTGCATAATAGTACATTAAAACACAAGTATCATAAGGCAATCTGTTAACATACGAGTCCAAGTTTGGAAAACGAGCCGTAGGCGAGTTTTACAAAGGACGAGTGCGTTAACAGGCCTTATGATACATGTTTTTTATACTATTTTTTCTATTGAGGTAATTTTACAATTATTTTTTTTTTAATTGCTACGTCGAAAGTTTGACTTGGTGTTTTCTTGTCACTTATGTTTATGTTGGTAGCGCTTCCCGCTAACAATTGAAATTTCAAATTTTGACAACTGATTAGTATATTGTGTGTATTAGGGAATACGGTGTGCATAGTGACCTTGTGGCGGACGATTCTCGTCACCGTGCTATCTGCTCGACCTCGAAGGCGGATAGTTGGCAGGTCTTCTCGTCACCGTGCCGCTGTTTGCTCGTTGTCCGTTACACTGCGTACTCGTCTACCGCGCACATTCCATACTTCAATTTCACTCGCTCAGAGCCGTATTCACATCTTAACTATAATTTACATAAATTCTAAGAAAATACTGCACGTTACAAATAATATGTTGAAATATTACCAATAACTTGACATTTTGAGGTTAGATGTAATTATTCATTAATATGACAGTTATAAAATCATGAGTACCAACTCTACAACACGAAAGGCGCCACAAATAGAACTCTTATAGATCTTCTAAACGTCGTGTTTTCAGTGATAAACAATGCTTTTATAGACTGGTAAGAACACCGAAATAGAAAAAAGGTATAATACATGTTAAAAAGTTTTAAGAAAAGTTTTTTTAAAGTTAATAGAACTAATAACAAACTAATTTGTGCTCCTTGGGTAATGTTCAAATTAGAGTCTGTTCACCCAATATATATTGTCACATTCATTATAGTTTATTTGATAGATACCGGACTTTTAACCTATCTTTAAGAGAGGCATTGGAATCATGCTAAAAATCGTATATCCAGATATTAGTGGATAAGCACGTTTTAAAGTCCTTAGAATCCGATTATAACATTTTTACGACGATGTCCGTATGCGTGTTATTTGTGTGTGTGGATGTTGGAGCCACGGTGTCTTAAATACTATAATAGTATGACATATGTGAATATACTTATATAACTTATATAATTAATATACAAAGAAAACTGAATAATAATAAAAAAGAATACCTACTTATAAATGATATAAAAAACACATGTGATAAAACTAATAACATATAAGTAATAGAGAAGATTGACGCCATAGTCTTGGACCATGCAGCTTCATCTTCAGCAGAAGCTTCGATATCTATATAGAAAAGACAGAAAAAAAAACCGTACGGAATCAGTGAATATTTTTATTGAAACCAAATAATTGTGTGGTGCAGAGTTTTCTAAAATGGTATTGTTGCACCCTTCTTGTGGATCAGGGTCAACGTCTTGTGTGACTGGGCCCTCAAGTTAATTTCCCCTTTTCGTCTTCCTCCTTTTCTTATTGGGACCAGCAAAAGAAAAACCTTACCATGATTCACGTTGTTACTTGTCCACCCTCTATTGACAATTCACAAATAAAACATTCTGACATCAGTAATGATGACGGTATATTACCGATGTCTACATGTGTTGTAGATACTGGCACACCCAGAAATGGGAAACATGCCGTGATGATATATTTATTTTATTTTTTATTTAAACATTCTGATATCACGCCAAACTCACGTTGGAAATTTCCATAACATGGAGAGAAATGATCCCTGAACAAGCTCAGAAAAAAGACTGAGGGGTCTGCTTTTGGGTTTTACGCGTCCAGGATTCAAAGGGGTGCCCTTGAAAGGAACTTCAAGAGGGGGACCCTCCCGGGCTCCCAATAATACAACATTTACTCAAATAATCATTCCCTTCATTTTTTTTTTTTTTTTAATGAAAACTTGTTTAGGTGCACATTACACACTTTTTCCTGGGCAGTGAACAAGGTTGATCAGTCACGCGTTACGTGTCACGGTCATTCGGGTAAACTCGGGGAGAGTCGAACGTAGTGTTACGTTAATTCAGGTCACAGACTACATTACGTTATTAATACAAGGCCGGGAAACTGGAAAATATTACAATATTTGTCGAAAAGAAACTGTAGTTCCAAACTCGCCGTTTTAGAGTGACTTATTCCTGCTGTCACTGCTGCCATTACCGATATCTGTGTACAATGCAGATTGGTACACTCAGATTAACACACCCAGTAATGAGCAATATGCCGTGATAATAGTTAGTTATACATAAGTTAAAAAATATTTCTTACATTTGTATTTGTTGTAGGTTTTATTTGTTTATAATTTAGTTAAGATTGCTATGCAATGCAAATATCAAAAATTTACGTTTTCACTTCGGACGTGCGGTCTGAAGCACACACAATTTTATTTTTTATTCGGACTTTTTATTATAAATATAGTGTATTTCATCACTTTCCATTTTATACATAGTCAACATTCACGTAAAATGTTGTAGTTTCCGCGTAAATTAGGTGTACAGAGTCGTGAATAACGTTTTTCACACTATTTTGATTTTTAACCTATTTTCGGCGCGCTTTAGCGGCTGAACGGTTGGTCGTAGAAAAAAACTTTTTATACGAAGAATGTAGGACAATTTGTTTACTTTAACTTTTTATAGAATGATCTTTTTCAAAAACGTAGTTTCCGAGTTATAGGACAAAAACAAAAAAAAGTGCCAAAATTTACAGATTTTTGCCATAATTTACAGGTTTCTTGCAAAAAAAAAAACATGTTTCAGGGCAAAATCGGAATTGGCAAACCACAGATATGTGTTCAGCGACGCAAAAAACATAAAAGTGCCAAATATCAAGGCTACTGAGAAACTTTCCCCTATTTTGCCTAAATGCCCCCAACTATAAGAAAAAAATATTTAACTGCAGTTTCCTCAATCTGACATTCCTAGAAAGAGCTGATTAGATTTTGGTAACAGTTGGACATCCGGAAGTAATAATTTCTTAAAAAAAACTTCTAAATATAATTTTTTGGAATCTAATACACTTAAAAATTTTATTCTATCTTGTATAGATTTAGAGATAAAAACACCATAATATATAGAATAATATAATGTTATTCAATTGTTCATAACATATTAATGTTTATAACATAGTTTGTAAATGAGAGATGTCAGTGTCAAAAATCAACATGTTTAGTAACATTCTGAAAGCTTTTTCTGGGAAGTTATTTTAATCTTTCTTATTGTTTTATTATATATTATGTATATATATATATCAGAAATACCGCCAACCTTGTTAATGAATTGGAAGAATCTGTGACATTTAGGAATTTCCTCATACAATGAAAAATAGATTTAATTAGAATTGTATGTATGCAGAAGACATGTTAAATACAATAAAAAACAATATTTGGGTAAAGTTCTGTAATTTTATTATTTGCTAGTATTGTTTTCAAATTATTTTTATTTTAGACACTGCATTCTATATTAAATTTTCTTAGATTAAAGGATAATTTTTCACTGACTTATTTTATACAGGGTGTTTCACAACTCGCGCCCCAGACGAAACTGACACTTGCCGACGACAATAGGTTGCCAACAAATAGAAGAAAATAATTTGCGGCTGTTTGCATAACGGAGTTACAAGACTTTTTAATCCACCAATCCCGGAAGGATATTTTGAGGTGTGATGATATTATTATAGAATAAAACTGGTTGCTAGGTTTTAAAAGTACTGCTAGTGAGTTACAAAATTTGTTTGACTTACTGTAATTTTGACACTTTAGAGTAGACTTTTCATTTGAATTCTTTGAGATTAAAACAACAAATGGTGATTCTAAAAAGAACTGTTTTTATTGTAATGCAATTTACACAATAGTAATAACACCCATGGAACGATTCAATCAGAGCAGATGCTCAAAATATCCTCCGTTCATTTGTAAACATAATCGCGCCCTTGTTAACAGGCTCAATTTAGAGTCCATAATCATTTGTGGAGTAACTGTTGTAAAGGCCTCTTGAATTCGAACTCTGAATAGACTCGTGCTGCCTCTCTAGCGTTACGTCCACGTTCTTCGAAAATTATAATCATTTCTAAGTAATCAGCGGCTGAATACATGGTAAGAATTTGCCTTTTTTTATTCACCTTGTCAAATTTAATTTGACACTGACATTTTTCGAAAATTACAGTCGCCCACACATTTTAAAGAAGATTTGATTTGTATAAAACCCTAGTAACGTAAAATTACGGCAAACACATGTTAAAGGTGTAGGTCTCTGATTGGTCAATTTTAAGACGTCTTTTCTCTAATATCTTTTAAGCTAGATTTTTTTTCTTTGAAATTACACATCCGAGTGCAGTCTCGTGTTTCCTCATTCGCTCTGGGGCGCGAGTTGTGAGACAGCCTGTATATGTTACGTTATGTATAAGTTATTTGTTTATAATTTCTTGGTGATATAGATGGGGTATAGAATTGTTTCAAAATACACTTAAACTTTTTCTTAGCAATAAGATTATGAATTAAATTAGCCGAGTAACCGTTGTTAAGGGCAATTGTGATAATAATATTAAGCTCTGATTTATAATCAATTTTATTTAGTGGTATCTTTAATAGTCTCTCTATCATACCGTGGAAAGCGGACAATTTAATATTATGCGGATGTGCTAGAATGATTGTGTCTGTATATGTATTTTTTCCGGCGATTTTGAAATTAAATTTATTATTACATTGAGTCATATTTAAATATAGAAAATTTAGCGATTTTTCATGTCATATTTCCATTGTGAATTTACTTTATAGTTTAAAAAAAGAATGTAGTTGTTTTCCAATACCTACATACGTCATACAAACAAATTATGTCGTCGACGTAACGAAACTAAAACAAAATATTATTACTTAAGAAATATTTCGGAAAATGTGTAAATCTATTTCCAGATGAATGCCTAAACTCATTGAAACGAAATTATAAAAAAAAAAATTGATTTTGTAAGGCTTGCAAACGAACTCTCCGTTATTTATCGCTCAGATTCTTTCCGTAACTTAAGCATAGTGGAACTTATTCAGCACATAGAAGATCACGACTTGAATGATGCATGGAGTGAAGTTAATAAATTGGCGTAATTAATATGTACTATTCCTTTCTCATCAGCATCTGTGGAACGGTCATTACAGCGAATAAATAATTATTTTCGAAATACCATAGGAAAAGATAGATTATGTAATTTATCCCTAATTACAATTGAAAAATATTTATTAAGTTATTTACAATCAAAACCGGATTTTTATGAAAATGTTATTAACGATTTTGTTAATACGAGCGATAGGTTAGATTTAATTTACAAATAAATGTATTTATTTATTCTAAGTTTAAATTGCAAATTAAAAAAATCATTATATTCATTTATATAGTATTATTGTATCCATACGTATGTATAAAATATAATACAAAAGGAAATAATGATACTCTAAGCTTATTTTCTCAGTATCTGAATTGTTAACCTAAAATTCCACCTACACAATACTTTTTAAAAAAATTCTGCACACCCAACACAAACGTACCGCACGCCACAGTATATAATATTTTGGGTTTATAAATATACATAATTTAAATTAAATATATTGTTTTTTAGAACTTCCCGCTACAGAAATTGAAGCTGGCCTCTACAGATTCACAGAGTAATTCACTTTTTATTAAACTGTTTGATAATTTCCGTCATATATTACTACTTTTTCATTCCTGGGCTTTCCAGCTTATTACAGGCAAAAATTAATCAGTATTACGCAACTGAATTTAAAAATTTAAAGAAACACTCTTTGCAGATAAGAAAAGAAGCTAAATTGCAAAATAAATAAAATATTGTTTATTATACAGGGTGTTTCTACACCTCTGCACGAAACTTCAATGACGTAATTTGATATACTAAATATAGAACAAAAAGAGTTTTTTTAAATTCGCAAAAAAATAAGGGCAGTGTATTCATTGCGAACATTTTTAGTGCCACTGATTTGATAGTACAATTAAATATTTATAATTATGTTAGTAATGAACCAAACTAATCAAATTAAAAGTATTACATAATTTTCAGGAAAAAGTGAATGTTTTGATTGTTTTGGTAGGTCAAGAAAAAATAAAATTGAGGATATCAATTTTTTAATTTCACATCAGAATAAACTGCAACAAGTCATTGTTACAAAAATTCTTCAAAATTATTTCCTCCTGCAGCCTTACAAAATGCAGCATATTGTATCAAACTGACACGCACGCCCGATGCAATGAATTTTGTTGCCTTATTACTTCCGCACAGTTCTCAATACGTTGCCTCAATTCTGCGACTGTTTCTGGTTCATTTTGATTGTCATAAACTAGAGATTTTAAATGTCCCCATAAATAAAAATCCAATGAATTAAGATCTGGTGCCCTAGGAGGCCATGATACAGGTCCACCGCGACCTTGCGATCTGTGTTCAAACACTTCATTTAAATGTTGCCGAACATTTCTTGCAAAATGCGGTGGTGCACCGTCATACATGAAGCTTGTTGGCGCACATTTAAAGGAACATCTTCTAATAATTCTGGTAAATTATTTTGAAGAAAATGTAAATAATTATTTCCATTCATTCTGTTTGGTAGTATGTAGGGTGCAATTAATGGACCATTTACAATTCCTGCCCAGACATTTAAAGAAAATCTATGTTGAAAACTACTTCTCACAACAACATGCGGAACAATGAGCATTATGAAATAAAAAATAAAATAAATATATCATCACGGCATATTACCCATTTCTGGGTGTGCCAGTATCTACAACAGATGTAGACATCGGTAATGATGACGATATATTTTACCGTGTGGGCTGACCAGGCGTCACCTCACGGGCACTCATAGCTGGCGTGGAGAGTGCACCACAGGGATCACTTTTGTGCCATTTAAAACTGGAAATATTTAGCGTCTGTCGGGATCGAACCCAGTTCCCCCAGGTTCGCGACCAGTCACTCAGGCACGCGGCCACGGGACCCCATTATGAATGTTGTGAATTTCATCTCTTGTAAAAATTGCCTTATCACTGTGTATTATTTTTGACGTAAAATTAGCATTTAAGCTTGTTATTCAAAGAATCACTCACAAAATGTCACTCTGAGAGGATGATCTTGTAAAATTAATGCCTGAACTCTTTGGAAATGAAAGGGACGAAAATTATAATCTGTAAGAATTCTCGAAACTGAACAACGAGACACTGCGCCTATAGCACGAGATATTCTTCGCGTACTGATTGTAGGTTCAGCGGCCACAATTTCCAAAACTTCATTTTCAGCATTGTTGCGTAATCTTTGGCGGCCTCCACCACGTCCCGCATTTCTCTGTAAGGTTCCCTCATCGTTAAGACGTTTTGTGATCCTCACAAACATTTGGCGATGTGGACGATGTCTTTGAGGATAACGCTGTGTATAAATTCGCACTGCTCATTCGAAATTTTGTGCCGCTTCTCCATACACTAACAACATATACACTAATTCACTGTTGCTATACATTTTTCTCAAATTTCTCCCACAACACTTTACCTTTTCAATACCTTATACGAAATCAAACTAGGTACTCAAATAAAAAAAAATTCTTTAAAAATCATTACGCAATAAGGTAGGTATTAGACATAATACTTAATTAATAAATGATTATTTGTAGGCAGTGTTTATACATCTACTTCATTAGTAACAAAATTATAAATAAATATACTATTAAACCAGTGGCACTAAAAATCTTAGCTAGGAATGAACTACCCTTACTTTTGCGAATTTCCAAAAAATTCTTTTTGTTGTATAATCAGTATATTAAATTATATATGTAATTGAAGTTTCGTGCAGAGGTGTAGAAACACCTTGTATAACCACAATTTGTACTTTAAGGTTTAAATTTAGTTATTGTAAAATTGAAATTTATACAAATATTATATAGTTTATTTAAAATTATATTTGTATTTCTGTACAAAACATTACGTCATTTATATATACGTTGCTTCAGTGACCCTCTCTCTTCTGTCTCTTTCTACTTTGGCTGCCTGCTGAACCGGAGTTACTGCTGATCGCCTGGTCGGTATACTTTATTTACTTTACAATAGTACCGTGATGCTAACCCACACTGCCCAAGCAACAACCTGCGCGTGCAACTTTTATAAAAATAAATCAAACATAACCTAAACGCACATTCGTATTTAGATGGACAGTGTTAAGTTATCACAACACGTGACCTGCCCGCGTAAAACGTAGTATCACCATTATTAACTAAATTACTTCACAGGTCACATCGTCCAAGCAATCTCTAAAGAGCAAACGATTAGGTTATAGATGTTAGTTAGCGTGCCTTTGTAAATAGAAAAATCTGTTGTGGCAATCACAAGACATTTCGCCATTTCCATATTAGGCTATATAAGTATTGTACATATTTGACATTTCTGATACACACAAAAACACCTATCTTCTTTATATACCATTATATTTTTTAATTCATTCTATTCTCTCTTCTTCTTCTAATGTTCGAGATTCTTGCAATTCATTAATGAGATTGGCGGTATTTCTAAAGGGTATATGTAATATATGTACTTATAATTATAAGTATTTTTTGGGTTTTAATAATAAATAAATACAGAACTTAAACTAAAAAAGGTAATATTATTCCAATTATAAGTATTTAATTAATAATAAAATAAGAAATACTAAATGTACTTCCCAGGAAAAGTCTTCAGTAATGTGTTTGGCATTTTGACACTCACATTTATCCTATGCATTTATCTGGATATTACAAACATTTTATTTTTCCACTTGTTTCCCATGGGCTGCGAAATAAATGTACAGAGCAGATGCTCAAAATATCCTCCGTTCATTTGTAAACATAATCGCGCCCTTGTTAACAGGCTCAATTTAGAGTCCATAATCATTTGTGGAGTAACTGTTGTAAAGGCCTCTTGAATTCGAACTCTGAATAGACTCGTGCTGCCTCTCTAGCGTTACGTCCACGTTCTTCGAAAATTATAATCATTTCTAAGTAATCAGCGGCTGAATACATGGTAAGAATTTGCCTTTTTTTATTCACCTTGTCAAATTTAATTTGACACTGACATTTTTCGAAAATTACAGTCGCCCACACATTTTAAAGAAGATTTGATTTGTATAAAACCCTAGTAACGTAAAATTACGGCAAACACATGTTAAAGGTGTAGGTCTCTGATTGGTCAATTTTAAGACGTCTTTTCTCTAATATCTTTTAAGCTAGATTTTTTTTCTTTGAAATTACACATCCGAGTGCAGTCTCGTGTTTCCTCATTCGCTCTGGGGCGCGAGTTGTGAGACAGCCTGTATATGTTACGTTATGTATAAGTTATTTGTTTATAATTTCTTGGTGATATAGATGGGGTATAGAATTGTTTCAAAATACACTTAAACTTTTTCTTAGCAATAAGATTATGAATTAAATTAGCCGAGTAACCGTTGTTAAGGGCAATTGTGATAATAATATTAAGCTCTGATTTATAATCAATTTTATTTAGTGGTATCTTTAATAGTCTCTCTATCATACCGTGGAAAGCGGACAATTTAATATTATGCGGATGTGCTAGAATGATTGTGTCTGTATATGTATTTTTTCCGGCGATTTTGAAATTAAATTTATTATTACATTGAGTCATATTTAAATATAGAAAATTTAGCGATTTTTCATGTCATATTTCCATTGTGAATTTACTTTATAGTTTAAAAAAAGAATGTAGTTGTTTTCCAATACCTACATACGTCATACAAACAAATTATGTCGTCGACGTAACGAAACTAAAACAAAATATTATTACTTAAGAAATATTTCGGAAAATGTGTAAATCTATTTCCAGATGAATGCCTAAACTCATTGAAACGAAATTATAAAAAAAAAAATTGATTTTGTAAGGCTTGCAAACGAACTCTCCGTTATTTATCGCTCAGATTCTTTCCGTAACTTAAGCATAGTGGAACTTATTCAGCACATAGAAGATCACGACTTGAATGATGCATGGAGTGAAGTTAATAAATTGGCGTAATTAATATGTACTATTCCTTTCTCATCAGCATCTGTGGAACGGTCATTACAGCGAATAAATAATTATTTTCGAAATACCATAGGAAAAGATAGATTATGTAATTTATCCCTAATTACAATTGAAAAATATTTATTAAGTTATTTACAATCAAAACCGGATTTTTATGAAAATGTTATTAACGATTTTGTTAATACGAGCGATAGGTTAGATTTAATTTACAAATAAATGTATTTATTTATTCTAAGTTTAAATTGCAAATTAAAAAAATCATTATATTCATTTATATAGTATTATTGTATCCATACGTATGTATAAAATATAATACAAAAGGAAATAATGATACTCTAAGCTTATTTTCTCAGTATCTGAATTGTTAACCTAAAATTCCACCTACACAATACTTTTTAAAAAAATTCTGCACACCCAACACAAACGTACCGCACGCCACAGTATATAATATTTTGGGTTTATAAATATACATAATTTAAATTAAATATATTGTTTTTTAGAACTTCCCGCTACAGAAATTGAAGCTGGCCTCTACAGATTCACAGAGTAATTCACTTTTTATTAAACTGTTTGATAATTTCCGTCATATATTACTACTTTTTCATTCCTGGGCTTTCCAGCTTATTACAGGCAAAAATTAATCAGTATTACGCAACTGAATTTAAAAATTTAAAGAAACACTCTTTGCAGATAAGAAAAGAAGCTAAATTGCAAAATAAATAAAATATTGTTTATTATACAGGGTGTTTCTACACCTCTGCACGAAACTTCAATGACGTAATTTGATATACTAAATATAGAACAAAAAGAGTTTTTTTAAATTCGCAAAAAAATAAGGGCAGTGTATTCATTGCGAACATTTTTAGTGCCACTGATTTGATAGTACAATTAAATATTTATAATTATGTTAGTAATGAACCAAACTAATCAAATTAAAAGTATTACATAATTTTCAGGAAAAAGTGAATGTTTTGATTGTTTTGGTAGGTCAAGAAAAAATAAAATTGAGGATATCAATTTTTTAATTTCACATCAGAATAAACTGCAACAAGTCATTGTTACAAAAATTCTTCAAAATTATTTCCTCCTGCAGCCTTACAAAATGCAGCATATTGTATCAAACTGACACGCACGCCCGATGCAATGAATTTTGTTGCCTTATTACTTCCGCACAGTTCTCAATACGTTGCCTCAATTCTGCGACTGTTTCTGGTTCATTTTGATTGTCATAAACTAGAGATTTTAAATGTCCCCATAAATAAAAATCCAATGAATTAAGATCTGGTGCCCTAGGAGGCCATGATACAGGTCCACCGCGACCTTGCGATCTGTGTTCAAACACTTCATTTAAATGTTGCCGAACATTTCTTGCAAAATGCGGTGGTGCACCGTCATACATGAAGCTTGTTGGCGCACATTTAAAGGAACATCTTCTAATAATTCTGGTAAATTATTTTGAAGAAAATGTAAATAATTATTTCCATTCATTCTGTTTGGTAGTATGTAGGGTGCAATTAATGGACCATTTACAATTCCTGCCCAGACATTTAAAGAAAATCTATGTTGAAAACTACTTCTCACAACAACATGCGGAACAATGAGCATTATGAAATAAAAAATAAAATAAATATATCATCACGGCATATTACCCATTTCTGGGTGTGCCAGTATCTACAACAGATGTAGACATCGGTAATGATGACGATATATTTTACCGTGTGGGCTGACCAGGCGTCACCTCACGGGCACTCATAGCTGGCGTGGAGAGTGCACCACAGGGATCACTTTTGTGCCATTTAAAACTGGAAATATTTAGCGTCTGTCGGGATCGAACCCAGTTCCCCCAGGTTCGCGACCAGTCACTCAGGCACGCGGCCACGGGACCCCATTATGAATGTTGTGAATTTCATCTCTTGTAAAAATTGCCTTATCACTGTGTATTATTTTTGACGTAAAATTAGCATTTAAGCTTGTTATTCAAAGAATCACTCACAAAATGTCACTCTGAGAGGATGATCTTGTAAAATTAATGCCTGAACTCTTTGGAAATGAAAGGGACGAAAATTATAATCTGTAAGAATTCTCGAAACTGAACAACGAGACACTGCGCCTATAGCACGAGATATTCTTCGCGTACTGATTGTAGGTTCAGCGGCCACAATTTCCAAAACTTCATTTTCAGCATTGTTGCGTAATCTTTGGCGGCCTCCACCACGTCCCGCATTTCTCTGTAAGGTTCCCTCATCGTTAAGACGTTTTGTGATCCTCACAAACATTTGGCGATGTGGACGATGTCTTTGAGGATAACGCTGTGTATAAATTCGCACTGCTCATTCGAAATTTTGTGCCGCTTCTCCATACACTAACAACATATACACTAATTCACTGTTGCTATACATTTTTCTCAAATTTCTCCCACAACACTTTACCTTTTCAATACCTTATACGAAATCAAACTAGGTACTCAAATAAAAAAAAATTCTTTAAAAATCATTACGCAATAAGGTAGGTATTAGACATAATACTTAATTAATAAATGATTATTTGTAGGCAGTGTTTATACATCTACTTCATTAGTAACAAAATTATAAATAAATATACTATTAAACCAGTGGCACTAAAAATCTTAGCTAGGAATGAACTACCCTTACTTTTGCGAATTTCCAAAAAATTCTTTTTGTTGTATAATCAGTATATTAAATTATATATGTAATTGAAGTTTCGTGCAGAGGTGTAGAAACACCTTGTATAACCACAATTTGTACTTTAAGGTTTAAATTTAGTTATTGTAAAATTGAAATTTATACAAATATTATATAGTTTATTTAAAATTATATTTGTATTTCTGTACAAAACATTACGTCATTTATATATACGTTGCTTCAGTGACCCTCTCTCTTCTGTCTCTTTCTACTTTGGCTGCCTGCTGAACCGGAGTTACTGCTGATCGCCTGGTCGGTATACTTTATTTACTTTACAATAGTACCGTGATGCTAACCCACACTGCCCAAGCAACAACCTGCGCGTGCAACTTTTATAAAAATAAATCAAACATAACCTAAACGCACATTCGTATTTAGATGGACAGTGTTAAGTTATCACAACACGTGACCTGCCCGCGTAAAACGTAGTATCACCATTATTAACTAAATTACTTCACAGGTCACATCGTCCAAGCAATCTCTAAAGAGCAAACGATTAGGTTATAGATGTTAGTTAGCGTGCCTTTGTAAATAGAAAAATCTGTTGTGGCAATCACAAGACATTTCGCCATTTCCATATTAGGCTATATAAGTATTGTACATATTTGACATTTCTGATACACACAAAAACACCTATCTTCTTTATATACCATTATATTTTTTAATTCATTCTATTCTCTCTTCTTCTTCTAATGTTCGAGATTCTTGCAATTCATTAATGAGATTGGCGGTATTTCTAAAGGGTATATGTAATATATGTACTTATAATTATAAGTATTTTTTGGGTTTTAATAATAAATAAATACAGAACTTAAACTAAAAAAGGTAATATTATTCCAATTATAAGTATTTAATTAATAATAAAATAAGAAATACTAAATGTACTTCCCAGGAAAAGTCTTCAGTAATGTGTTTGGCATTTTGACACTCACATTTATCCTATGCATTTATCTGGATATTACAAACATTTTATTTTTCCACTTGTTTCCCATGGGCTGCGAAATAAATGTACACCTTATTATTTTGCATATTTACATGTCTCTATCTTTAACTCCATAGAAGATATAATAAAAATTTTAAATGTATTGGATAGAGATTTGATATTCTTTAATATTAGTAATAACAGAAATTTTCAAAAAACAATATTTAGAAGATTTTTTTAAAGAAACTATTACTTCAGTTTGTCCATTTGTTACCAAAATCTAATCAGCTCTTCCCAGGAATGTCAGATTGTGGAAACTGCAGTTAAATTCCTTTTAAGTCTTATAGTATTTGAGAAACCGTGGCTCCAACATCAACAAACACCCAAACACACACACACACACAACACACACACACACACACACACACACACACACACTGACATCATCGTAAAAATGACCTTAGAACGTGCTGATTTACTAAAATCTGGATATGCGATTTTTAGCATAATTCCAATACCTTCCTTAGCGAGAGGTAAAAATGTATATGGGAAGATACACGGAGTTATGTTCGTATGTGTGCATTTATGAATTTATATGCATTCCCCTGGATTCTATTTAGAATAACTAAAATTTGTTTATTTATACTGAACAAATATTATTTTACAGAACAATTATTATTAATGAATTAATAACACTATTCTGGACTTCCATTGTCTTTATATTGCGACGCTCCCCAGTCTACATCATGTGTCGGAATGTCAGCAAAATTTATAGATATTTTTCTTTAGCACCCATATATGTTGTTTATCATTTTTTTTTATCTATTATTTACATGTACATTGTTTTTACGGGGACGGAAAGATCGCGCCAGGTGAAAACGTGGTCGCCAAATGGGCCTGCGCTCGATCTCTGGACAAGCGGACGGCTTGTTGGAAAACGGCCGGCAATGGTAAAAGCGGCTGAGTGTACAGCAACATGTGATTCTGGATTAAAACAGGTCAAATACTGTAACAGATCATATGTTCAAACAGAAATGAGCACAACTCTGGTGTGTTCAGAATAATATTTCTACGTATTGCTCTCTGTAAATAACAGTAATTATTACAATGTATATTTTATAGTATATTGTAGTTAAATACGATAAACAATTATAAAATCCTGGAACAAGTAATCATCAGGAAACAATATATAAAGATAATGTAACCCGCCTTTATGAGGCGAATTAACAAATAAAATTAAAGAAAGGGTTCTTGCCAGATTTGGAATTTACGTCTTGTATCAAATTAGTTAGTGATGTAATAAAGAATATTATTTACTTACTTCGCTTTAGCGAGGTGATTGCTGCTCTCTCTAATGGGTCACCCAAGGGTTGGATTCACACAATTGATTAGAAAAATATATATAACTTTAACTTTATTATTAAGTTAGGTCGTATAAACAGTAAATACAAATAGAGTCTATAGTCTCGACGACTGTAACGGACAGGCTACAATGTTAGAGCTCCCTCTCCCTGTCGTTCAGTCGTCTATATAAATTATGTTTTAAAGCCTTTTTGGTTTTAAAAATATAAATTTATTTTTGATTTAAAATACAATATATGAACTTCTACTATTAATTAATTACAGTATATTTGACTAGCGATTGCTCGTCCATCTCATTACATTATTATTTATAGACTTAATTACTTACCCTACTCTTAAGATCTAGGAGGGGATAGTCATGCGCAATAGCAAAGTATAACTATTATAATATAACATAATTCCTCCCTTGCAAGACTTTGCTATATCGCATGATTTTAGGCTAAAGGATTTAATTCACTTTCTTTTTCTTCCATTTTTCTCTTTTTACAAAAGTTGATACAAAGATTTTTCATATATTTAAATATTAGTTTACAAGTACAAATTATAATAATTATAATAATTAATATGTGTATTACATAAGAATGGTAATTGTTGTTTAACTCAAGATTCTTTATTTTGGGTAAAACGGCTATTGTTTCTTCTACTTTTTCCACTTTCTTTAAATTCAATGTTCCATTGACTTTATTTTCATAATTTATCTCTAAATTTTGAATTTATATTTCTTTATATTGTTGGCTAACAACTTCAAATATATTTTTATTTATATGACATTTTTCATCTGTTTTCATTTTAAAAATTCCTCTAATTTCTTTATATATATTCTTATTTACACAGTTAATTTGTATTTGTTGTTTATTAGGGCTAATGATTATTATATCATTTGTATTTCTAATTTGTTCAATATCGTTTTCCATACTTATATAATGATACAAACAATTATCATCCTTTTTCTTATCTATTAAATTTAAAATACACTTACTTATTTCAAAATATTGTGTAACACACATATATTTATTCTCTATATATATGCAATTATTGGTTATATAGTTTTCTTTTCCCATTCTAAAAAACAATTTTTGGTTTTCATTTATCGATATTAATTTCTGTTCTTCATTGTAGGTAGGAATTGGGCTAAATTGGAATAATGGATAGGATTGTTTTGAGAAATTTGGTATCGTAATCAAGAAATGAATTTGTTTATTTTCGAACTTACAGTGGGTTTCAATGAGTTCATTAAAATTCCATATATCTTTATTTTGAGTATTTTTTTTCAAATTATCATACGTAATGATGCTAGGATGTACTTTATGTAAGGAGCAAAAAGTTAGGCTTACTTCTATTTGTTTACAGAATTCATTAAGATTTTTAATTATTAATATTAATTCTAATATTTGGTTATAAACTCCCATTATACTCTGCCAATGCTGATTTTTATTTAATTCATTTATTAACATCGTTAATTTTTCTTGAAGATGTTCTTCGTTATACTTTATATTTTCTAATTGTTGATTAAATTGTTTAGAAATGTTAGTTGAAATTTGCAAGTTTAGTTCGTTTTGTTTTTGTATCGTTATTTCATTACTCTGTATTTGTTCAAAGAGTTTATTGTATCTCTCTTCGTTACTTGAATCCAAATTTCCAGTGATCGCTTTTATTACGGAGCCGAGTCCGTTAATTAAGCCTCGTTTAGATCTAGTATTACGTCTCATGAATAGTTTCGTAACTTGATCTTTCAGGTCAGCATAATTATATCTTAGTATATTTAATATATTTTGAAAGAAATATTCAGTATTTTGGAAGAAATATTTTTTATTTTGTAGTTGTTTTTGCGTTTTTATAAAAGTATCTGTGATCTTAGTAAATTCTGTTTCTATTTGGGATATATCATACTTATAATATATTAATTGCTCCGACTCTTTTATTTTGCATTCGCCTAATTTAATTAAATGGAATCCATTATTTTTAGAAATGTCAGTCAGTTGTCCATGGCATAGTCTGCAAGAATAGTTATGGTTATTTTATTGTTTTATTCTATTTATTCTTATGTTTTTGTCACCGTGTTCGTCAGTAATTTTTATTTTTCCTAATAATGGGTCGTAAGCTTTTAGAGAGTGTTTTTTATACAACGGCTTTCTTATTTTACCAAGTAATCTAGGATTTTGTTTAATATATATTTTTTTCTTTAATTGTAACGGGTTGTCATTTTCTTTGAATCTGCTTAATTTTTCGTTCTTAATTCTAGTTTTTACTAAGTCATTTACTATATTGATGTTATCTTGATGTTCATTTAGAGTTTGGTCCAGTGTAATTTTTTGTTTAAAATATTTATTCTGGTCAGGTCCGAATAATATTTCGTTGGGTGTTAGTTTGGTTGTGTTGTGTTTTGTATTGTTGTATGCTATTAGTGCTAAGTCTACCTTTTGAATTAAATTTTGATCTTTTATTCGCTCTTTTTGATTAATTATTCGTAATGACTCTATTATTGTAGAATGGAATCTTTCAATTGCGTTACTCTTTGGATTGTTCACACAAATAAAGTGGATGTTAATTCCATATCTTTTTAGTAAATCTTGTAACAATGTATTTTTAAATTCTCCTCCGCTATCGGTTATTATCTTATCAGGTATCCTATAAGTTTGGAGGTATTTGATTAATATGTCACATATGGTTTTGGCTGTTTTATTAATAAGGAAATATGCTTGTGCGTGTTTGGAGAATTGATCCATAATAGTTAAAAAATATTTACCTTCTAATGTTAACAAGTCTAAATTTATTACTTCGAAAGGTTTCTCAGGGGTTGGGGTTAAATTATCTATTGCAGGTATCGGTTTTCTGTCATATTTATTTAATTTACATAACTCACATTTGTTTATATATTCTATAATGTCCTTATTCATTTTTGGCCAATAATATTTTTCTTTCAGTGCTTGAATAGTAGCATTAATGCCCCTATGGTATGTAAATCCATTATGAAATTCATGTATAATTTCTAATTGTTCTTCTTCTTGTTCAATATCGGAGACTAATTTGTCTACTGCTATTATATTTATTGAATCTGGGGTGAAATTTTCTGATATAATTTTTGTTACCTTTTTATCAAGTTCTTTATTAAATATAGCTAAATATCGAATTTTTGGAACAATATAGTCTTTTAAAAATTCAAGTGTTTCTTGTTCAAAATTTTCTTCATTAATTGTTACGTGAATTCTTTGTTTCTTATTGTTGAATAATTTTGTAATTTGGATATTTGTGTCTTGACTATGTGAGTCGAATATGATTTGATTATCTGCTATGTTTAACCGATTGTTTATGTATTTAATTCCTGCTATAATATTCTCATTGTCTGAATGCACGGTGTTACTATCATCTTGTTCGCTATTAGGGTTTTCACTGACGTTTGTTAAGTGGTAATTTTCTGGTAAACTAAAGACATTAATTTGAATGTTAGTATCCTCAAATATTTTATGTAATTTTTGTTTCGCATCTATCCAGGATAATCTATCTAAACCGCAACCTAATTTCGGAATGTTTATTTCATGCAACTCATTCATTATTAAAAAATCTCTTAGCTCCTTCAATGGTCTATCTAAATTTTTAATAGAAGGTTTATCGTAATAATTTTGTTTCGTTATTAAATGAAATATTATTTTATCACCTAACTTCTGTACAACTAAGTGTTTATTCGCTGAGTCATAATTTTTGCAATAATTTTTACTGTCATATTTTTTTGTTATTTCCTCTGCTATTCCTTTTGACATTTCGAAGACACGAGACACACAATGTGCGATGATCTTTTTATCTAATAAGTTTCCAGGAATTTCCGTTATCTTTAACTCAGGGCGTTGCCTTGATAATAAGTCAGCTACGACATTTTGTTTTCCGTTTAAATACTTTATTTCGAAATTATATTCTCCCAACTCAATTTTCCAACGCATTAATTTCTGATTTGGATTTTTCATGTTAAAAAGCCATACCAAAGGTTTATGATCGGTTTTTATTTTGAATTTTCTTCCATATAAATAGTGTCTGAATTTTTTTATTGCCCAAACGATTGCTTTTAGTTCCTTTTCAATAGTTGAATAATTTTGTTCAGCTGAGTTTAAAGTTTTTGAAGCGTAGCAGATAGGTTTTTCTTCATTGTCATGTGTTTGTGTTAAAACTGCTCCGATTGCATAATCAGAACTGTCAGTTGTCAGTATGAACTCTTTGCTAAAGTCTGGTAATTGTAGTAATGCTGATTCAGCTATTATTTTCTTGCTGTTTTCAAATGCTGCACGATATTCGTGCTCATAAATGTCTACGTGAGATTCTTTCTTTAAACACTTAGTAAACGGTTTCGTTAATTCTGCAAAATTAGGAATGAACCTTCTGTACCATCCCAAGGTCCCTAAATATTGTTTTATTTCCTTTTTTGTTTTAGGAATATTTAATTTTTTTATACTTTCAATTTTGTTTTCGTCAGTATTGAGACCATTTTGATTTATTATATAGCCTAAAAATTTAACTTCTGGTTTCAAAAATTCTGACTTATCTTTTTGGATTTTTAAATTTGCTTTACGTAATTTTTCAAATACTCGTTCTATATTAGTTATATGTTCTTCTAAGGTTTTTCCGAAAATTATTATATCGTCTAAGTATACGAGACAGATGTCATTAACTAACTCTCCTAAGGCCGTATTAATCATTCTCTGAAATGTAGCTGGGGCGTTCTTTAAACCGAAAGGCATTCTAAGATATTCGTAGTGTCCTGAAGGGGTGGAAAAAGCTGTTTTTTCTCTATCTGATTCATCCATTAATATTTGGTGAAATCCTGAATGTAAATCTAACGTAAAATATTTTGATTTGCCGATATTGTCAAAAATTGAATCGATATTTGGGATAGGAAATTTATCATCTTTTGTTCTCGAATTAATTTTTCTAAAGTCAATGACCATTCTAGTTTTATTTTTATTAGATGCATCTGCCTTTTTTGGAACTATCCAAATAGGTGATGATCAGGGGGAGTATGATTTTTGAATAACTTCTTCTTCTAATAATTTATTAACATGCAATTCAATTTCTTTCTCATAAACTTGAGGTAGTCGATAATTTTTCGTATAAATGGGTGTTTCGTCAGACATTATTATTTTATGTGTAAGAATATTTGTGTGAGATAAGGGTTCGTTTTCTTTTGGGAATAAATCATTATAATTTTTGAGTAGTTGATCTAACTTTTGTATTTCTATGTTATTCAAATGAGAGTTACGAATTTCTATTGAATTTACTTCTTTTACGTTAGTTTTTTCTTCTAATTTGTAGTGCTTTTCATTCATTGTTACTTTATTGTTTTTAAAATGAAGTTTTATGTCAAATGTGCGAAATGCTTCCATTCCAAATAATAGGTTATAATTTTTATGAAATTTGAATATGTAACATTTACTTATTTTTCCGTTCATTTTGACTTCTACATATTTATTGCAAGTTGATTTTCCGTTTACTGTTTTGAATGTCAGTTTTGTATCTTTTTGTTTTAATTTTAAATGTTCTACTAAATCTGGGTGTATTAAATTTATAGAGGATCCGGTGTCGAAAAGTATATTCAAATAATTTTGTTTTAGTAAAGGTAGATCATTTGTTAAAGAGGACATTATGTAGTGTTCTCGTGTATTGTTGTTTCTAATTCTAAAAAAATCATTATCTTGGTCGGATTTTTGTTCGTTAATTTCTTCCTCATCGTCTTCGTTTGTCTGTTCATCGGGTTCTATATTATAATTTTGTCTAACAGTTTGAAACGACATGGGTTGAGTCTATCTGGTCTGCATTGACATTGGTTGTTGGTTAAATTGTTGTCGGGTTTGTACGGCATTTTTTGCATTTTGTCTGGGTGCGAAAGGAGTGTAATTTTTGTTAGAATTAGGTTTTAAATTTATAGGTTGTGAAGGAAAATTATCAGCTGGAAATTTTCGCGTTGGAATTTTATTATTTTGTACATTTCTCAAAAATGGAGAAGTGTGTTGATTTTGATTAATAAAATTAAATTCGTTTCTTAATAACAAATCGCACTGTTCTAAAGTACTAGGGTTTTTTACAATGAATGAACCTCTTATACTAGCGGGTAACAAGGAAATGAAATGTCTTACTATTAATTTTTGTACCTCGGTTGTGATAGCATTCTTTTGGTCTGTACTATAGGCGGTCAAAAGTATTTTTGATTTGTAATGCAAAAATTTTTCTAGCATGAATTTTAGTGTATTTTCTGGATTAATTTTTAGTTTACTATACATTATATCTTGTAATATCGTTTCTGCTGACAATTTGTCTGTAAAATTTGTAGTTAAATATAATTTTAATTCTTCCCAATCTTTAAAATTATTTTCGGACAGAAGTTCCGCTGCTTTGTTAATTAATTTTGTTTTGATTATTCCAAATAAATATGTTTTTTGTAGCTGTGACAAAGCTAACGTGTTAGTTGTTGCATAGACTTCATCTACCATTTTAATAAAATTATTAAGTAATTTTATGTTTCCTTCATACTGAGGAATTACGTCGATGAACGTTTTTAATTCGCCTAAACTGATATTTGCCATAGTAAGAGCTTCTGAAAGTTTACTTGGTCGTAATTTTATTTGAATAGGGTTTGAGTTTATTATTTCTAACTCGGGTTCTTGAGAATCGTCTGTCACTCATTAATTATTTAACAATTATAAATTTCATATAAATGTTTACAAGAGTAATTAATAATATTACTTACTGTAATATGCTTAACAATACTGTGAGTTTGACGGACATCTCCGGAATCGTGACTGATGTCTTCGACGACGTGAACTGGTACCGATCAGCAAGTTCTCTTCATTCGATGAGGACGTGGTCTGGTTACCTGGACAGCAAGTTGTCGATATGGTCTTTAGAGATGGGTCGTGGTTAGACCCTGATGGGCTTAGGTTGAAGCCGGTTTTTGAAGTTCTCGTAGAGTTTTGTCGAGTTGAAATAAGACTTTTGAAAAAGTGCCACAGATGAAATTTTTGTTCTTAATTTCTCTGTGTTTTCAACATCCTACAGCGACTGCGTCAATTATGTTTTAAAGCCTTTTTGGTTTTAAAAATATAAATTTATTTTTGATTTAAAATACAATATATGAACTTCTACTATTAATTAATTACAGTATATTTGACTAGCGATTGCTCGTCCATCTCATTACATTATTATTTATAGACTTAATTACTTACCCTACTCTTAAGATCTAGGAGGGGATAGTCATGCGCAATAGCAAAGTATAACTATTATAATATAACATAATTTATATATTCACGTAAAGATAAGTCAGCAAAGAAATTGAGGTCTGGTATTTGTTGTAATATTAAGAAATATCTATTCAGCAATTGCCTACTTATATATGAGTCAATATATTACTAGGTTAATTTGGAAATATACGCAATCTCATTTATGTGCTGAGTTAGGTTTACATACCTACCCTCTTTAAAATTTGCTTCCTTTGGGGCACAATTTTTCTTAAACTACCCTTAAGAGTCTCTACATAGACCACGAATTGGTCCTCTTGGAGCACTGTACTTCGCTTTTCTACGGCTGTCCTTGAACTTGATGGATGATGTATGGCTTCAGACGATTGGCAGTTGATCACAGCATCTCTATTGTGATGTGATATTTGAGCGCTCATGATGCTGGATTACTGACTTCGTCCTTGTTCTTTGGTCCATAGGATGGAAGATGTCTTAGACGCCTTATCATAGATGTATTTTTGTGGTCTTCTTAACATAAACAACAACATTCGTAACAATATAACTGATCTTCCAGGTAGCAAAATACAACCACGTCTTTTACACTTAACATCCATAACATAAGTCTGCAATGCTTGTCTATGATACGCCCGTTGGAACTTCCCTTTATTTTATGAATTACAATACAATAGCCACTTGGGGACATCTCATAAAGAAGTTGCTTTCTAGAATTCTAAGCAATATTTATTTAACGACACAAAACATTAATAATTTTGAATACGTTATGAATGCTTGCTAATTAATTCACATAAAGACCTAAACTGGAGAATCGGTTATACTGTAGCGTGCCACAAAGAAAACACAATAGTTATTTGCAACATAACAACAAAACATTTATTGAATTATAATAACAAAATAAAGATAAAGATACAAGTACAAAGAACATGTGGTCTCACGTCCGTCTAGCCACTGACTGCCCCGGCGAGCGCTGAGCAGCGAACGCGTATGTCCCGGCCAGCTGTCGCCTCCCCTACTCCTCGCGCAAACACACAGGGCCGGTCTCCGCTACACTACCCCCTCCGAAGTTACTGCTTCCTCCTGGAAGCATTAAACAAATTATGAATTAACCAGTTCGCCATACCCCTGGCGCTTCGTGGAGGTAACTGCCGGCGACTGGTTTCTCTGTCGGGACCTTCCCTGCGATTGTCAGTAACTTGGGACTCGTGTGGCGGTCGAGTAAGTATCTCTTCAGGATGATCGGGTCTCCCTGCAGGCTCCTCAAACTCCGGCCCTGCAGCACGGTTAGCCAGTGCTTCTACCTCCTGGCTCAGAGGAATCACTTCTCGGGGCACGGCTTCACTAGGTCCATCCTGGACTACCGCTGGTGTCACCTCTCCCGTTTCAGCGGGATAGAACTCCTCCGCTACACCATCTTCTGCAGACGCAGCACCCTGGTTCATTCCGGCATTCAGACCTTCCTCAATCGGCCTCCCGATGGGAGGAGTGGACAGTGCTCGGCAAGGTGGGTAACGCTGCGATTGTCGTGGTGAAGGGGAACAGGGGGCAATAGTTAAGTCTCGTTCGGGAACAGGAGATGATGGAACAAGACGACTGATTCCATCCGTACTTCCAGATACGAATCGTCTCGGATGGTGATAGATCCTGATATGCACATCGTTCCCCTCGAAAGCGTTTTTGATTCTGTTCTTAACTTGTACGGCGTCCAATCCATCACATCCACAACCAATCATGGGCATGGCTATTCGACGAATCTTCAAACGTTCCATATGATCCCGCAGTGCGCCCAAGCTTTGTCGCAGCCTTGTATATGACGGCTTATGGTGGCTCTCTTCTTTGGTCATCAAGTAAAAGACATCTCTCTCAGGTGTACTTAAATAAGCGGTACCTCCAGGTCTCACCGCTTGACTCTTCAGCCTTTCAACTCCGCCAAAACGTCTTTTAAACTCAGTAGCAACACCCGTACCCATTCGTAAATCAGCTGCCACGCAGTGAGCTAGGGCGAATTCAGCAGGTGAACTAAAGAGATCTCCTGATACCTCTTCAAGCCAGAACTCAGGACTACTCCGTTGCAACTCTTGATTAGGGCCTTGCTGTCGCGGACGTCCTGGTGGCCTCCTGGCTCGTTCCTCTCTCCTCGCTATCTCAGGACTTGGCAAGTGGTTGCATGGTTTAAGGCGGTCATGGTGAACCACCAGCCGCTTATGTTTAATAGAACAATGTTGTACCCGATAGGTGTTCATACCCATTTCCTTAATAATCCTATAAGGTCCTGTCCAAGGACGATGAAGCTTCTGGGTCTTACCCACACGGGGCGTAGCATGGTGTAACCACACCAGGTCTCCCACTTTATATAATCTGGGTCTTACATTGCGGTCATAATAGGTTTTCTGTCGTTGATGTGAAGCATTTAAGTGCTCACGGGCTAACTCATGAGCTTCATCTAACGAACTTCTCAACTGTTTAATGTACTGCTGCTCAGACGTACAGGTTTGCTGAGGTGGTAGCCCATATTGAGCATCGACTGGAAGGCGAATTTCTCTTCCAAACATCATACGAAATGGGGTATATTTAGTACTCTCGTGCTTACTACTTCTGTAAGCCATCATAACTTGTGGCAATTTGACATCCCACGTCCGTTGGTGAGTACCGGACCAATGACTTAACATACACAACAAAGTCCTGTTGAATCTTTCGACTAACCCATCAGATTGTGGGTGGAATGGAGAGGTCCGTGTCTTTGTAATTTCTAGTAGGCAGCACATCTCTTGGAAGAGCTGAGACTCAAATTGACGCCCCTGGTCTGAGTGGATAACTTCCGGAGCTCCATATCTACATATGAACTCATCTACAAGCACTCGAGCCACAGTTTCGGCGGTTTGATCTGGGATGGAAAAAGCTTCTACCCATTTCGTAAAATAGTCGCTTACTACAATGACATATTTACTCCCTTTTGCAGTAGTAGGTAAGGGACCCAAAATGTCAATGGCGACGCGTTCCAAGGGTCGTGATACCTTTGAGGGTTGCAGGGGAGCTTTACAAGCTGGTGTTGGAGTTTTACGGCGGTTGCATTCCTCACACTCTTCGCAATATTTCTGGGTATCTGCTTGCATATTCACCCAGAAAAAGCGCTCACGTAACCGTGCTAATGTTTTATTAACTCCCAGGTGCGCCCCGGCAGCAGCATTACCGTGATATTCTTGAAGAATGTCTCTTACTAAAGCGCGTGGAACAATTACACGACGACGAGGTTGCCGCTCCACTACGTCAATTACGCACAAAGTACCTTCCACTAGCTGAGGTTTGACGGCGAGTAATCGCCTAGCACTGTCTGTTAGTGACGTTCCGTTGGCGTTCTGATCGCGCAAAAAGTCAATCACGGCACGGCAACATTCATCGTTCATTTGTTCTCTTTGAATCACCGATTGTTCACTTTCACACTCCGACATCGATGCCACTAAACTGTTAGTTTGAGTTTCTACCGACTTCGATCCTATGGGATCGTTTTGAGTTACTTCACACTGTGGGCACGGGCGACGCGATAAACCGTCGGCATTCGTGTGTTTCTTACCGGGCCGATGGATCACTTCCATGTCATACTCGGCCAGGAGCTCCAACCACCGGGCGACTTGCCCCTCAGGCTCACGAAAATTATGCAACCACTTGAGGCAGTTATGGTCCGTCCGTGCGATAAAGTGCGCGCCCCACAAGTATGATTTAAAATGACAGCACACCGAGACTAGCGCCAACAACTCTTTCCTCGTCACGCAATATTGTCTTTCCGGCTTGGTCAATGCCCGACTAAAGTACGATATCACACGTTCTTCTCCGTTTTGAATTTGGCTAAGCACTCCACCAATCCCTGTGTTGCTTGCATCCACGTCAATGATAAAGATGTCTCTCGTATTCGGATACGCAAGAATGGTTGCTTTCATGAGACCTTGCTTAAGTTTCTCGAACGCTTCATCACAACGTTCGATCCACTGGAATCGCTCGCCTTTGTTTAACAGGAGATGAAGCGGATCTGAGATAGTTGCAAAATTGGGGACGTATCGTCTATAATATGAAGCAAGCCCGAGAAAGGAGCGTAGCTCCGTCAAATCTCGGGGTACGGGCCATTCCTTGACAGCTAGTATTTTCTTTGGATCCGTGGCGATTCCCTCGCCACTGACGATGTGGCCCAAAAATTCGACTTGCCTGTGGAATAAGCAACACTTCTTCGGATTGACTTTCAACCCGGCTGCGGATAATCGTCTGAAGACCGTGGCTAATCTTTCTAAATCGTGATCTCGTTCAATTTGCGGAAATCAACGCAGAAACGGAGGCTTCCGTCCTTTTTCCGAATAAGAACTGCCGGGAAACACCAAGGAGATGTCGATGGTCGTATTACACCTGCCTCCAGCATGCGTTGTACTTCGCGTTGTGCTTCATTTCTCTGTGAGAAAGGTAATTTACGACGTGCTAATCGCCGTGGGTTCGCATTCCCAGTATCGATGCAATGCTGCAACACGTTAGTTCTGCCGTTGTCAGATTTATGCCTCGAAATCGCACCTCTAAACTCGTCCACGCACTGCTGAGCACGTCTTACTTGTTCTCCCGATAAATGGCGTTCGGCTTCACGCCAGTCGAAATCCTCATGGGCCATTGGAGATTCTTGCTCCTCGGGGGCGTCTACAAACGTACACAGAGACGCAGTACCAATACACGTATTACGATGTAGCGTTATAGTCTCACTACCAGGATTACGTAACAATACTGCCCCATCTGGACCCCCAATTACGGAGCGTCCCATCAAACATCCATATTTCTCCCAACACTTCGACTCTGGTTCTACAACTCTTGGTACATTCACTTCCTCACCAGTAATATGCACTCGACTGATTATCTCTGTCCGGCCTGGAATTACAACTGTCTCACATAACACGGCGGCTGCAGGTACGATCGGGCACTCGTCCACTCGTTTGCCGCCTACTATAATACACCTACCAGCCATATCCAACTGGCAACCGACCTTCCTCAGATAATTACAACCGAGTATAACATTATCAATCAGATGATCGCAGACACTAACTTCTACAGTCATTACTATATCACCTATCTGTATCTTCATGCGATCTGTCCCTAATATGCTAAACTGATCACGACTAGCTAATGTCACTTTGTCTCTCACTGGTTTTAACGCACCCTGTCCAACAGTCTTCCAAAAGTCATACCGCACGAAACAACGTGATGCACCTGTATCCACTAGAACGATGGTGGATATGTTGTTAACTGATCCACGCACACGTAGAACGGCAGCATCACTATCGACTGAGCCCGTCTTATCATAATCGAGCGTCTTGGCGGGACTTCGAGACGCTCCTACTTGTTTCCCTGGCGGGCGGTGCTTCTCTTCGGGCAGTCTCGTTTTAGATGTCCTCGTTCTTGGCATTCGTAGCAACGAAGTCGTGAAGTACGACTGCCTGTACGATTCCAACTGTCTTCACTACGTGCTGGAGAAGGCGAACGTGCTCGTCTCTGCGGTATATTCTGCGTAGACCGACGTTCGTATGTATTACGCGGTGGAGTCTGATCACGCCAGCGTACGGTCGGCTCTCGAGTAGATTCAGACATATCAGGTCGACTTTCTAATCGACGCGTTGTGTGTACTAGCTCTTCCACTGTCCTTGTCAGAGCTTCCACAGTTTTCTTTAGACATTCTAACTCGCTCTGAGTTTTAGATTCAGCGGAGCAAACAACAGCTGCCTCGGACGTTGCAACTTGGATTCTTCCTTGTTGTCGAATTTCTAATAGCGTCCTATTTATGCTTTGCGCAGACTGTGCATCTGCCAGCGCAGCATTTAGTGTCGCAGGACATTGACGCGCAGCCTCTTCCGCAATATTCGCATCGATTCCTAACAAAAACTGACGTAGTAATAGTTTTTCCTTAATTGCTGCGCCGTAACCGCCAAACGCCTTATTGCACAGGCTGCGTAATACGGTCGCGAACATAGCAAGTGTCTCTCCCGGTTCTTGGCGTCGCGCGCGAAATCTAGCGTCAGCGTCATCTTCTTCAGGTGCAAAAACTTGACGCAAATTACTACGAACAGTCAATCTTTTCTTTGATCTTCACTTAAGCTTGTAAACGTTTTCCTGGCTGGTCCTTCCAAGTAAAATGGCAAAGCGGTTAATTTCTTCCCCGCATCCCACTCTTTCAACAATGCGAACGCTTCATATGTATCTACCCATGTATTCCACTCACCGCTCGCAAACTTTGGCATCTGTATATCCGCCATTTTACTTTAAACCGTTCAGTCACAAGTACAATGACACTACAGTTATACAGTACGCTTTTATGCGCAACAAATACATAAAACAACACGTTCCAGTTCGTACCAGTCTTACATGAGCTCGATCTCACTGCTGTCACCAATGTATCGTGCCACAAAGAAAACACAATAGTTATTTGCAACAGAACAACAAAACATTTATTGAATTATAATAACAAAATAAAGATAAAGATACAAGCACAAAGAACATGTGGTCTCACGTCCGTCTAGCCACTGACTGCCCCGGCGAGCGCTGAGCAGCGAACGCGTATGTCCCGGCCAGCTGTCGCCTCCCCTACTCCTCGCGCAAACACACAGGGCCGGTCTCCGCTACAATACTTATATTTTGCCTGATTTCCTCTGATGATTCGGTTGTTATGTAAGTGGTAGAGGGACCTCTGCAGTCGAAACCTTTGAAGGCATGCGATGCTGCCTTGATGGACATGGATGCGACGATGGCTCTCTTTATCTAAAATAAAGGGAGTAGGGTATTTTTGGGAGAGTGGATGTTTTCGGCCGGATGTTTCGATGAATTGGGAGGTGGCGCACAACGAGTTAACCCTCAGTGGCCATCTGTGGGTTATATGTGGCCTCCTCTCAGTTGTCTCAATTTGCCATCGCATCTTGTTGCCATCTTCTTCGTGGTTGACTGTTTCTATACCCGTCTTGGAGAAAGAACCCATGGATGATGTGGTGGTAGGCCTTTACTGCGGGTGTGGTAGTGGGATACTCCAGAAGTTGTAGGAGTATCTTTTTGTGCTTGACGCACCAAACTGTCTATTAACAGACTGTCTTGAATCATATTCTGCATAGTTTTATGGTTAACAGTATTTTTATCTCTGCTCACACTTGTGCTAGTCACTTCTTCAGTGCTTGCCCTACTTGGCTCTTCGTTTCCATTTTCTTGATTTATAAGGCTTTCATCCCTAAATGGCTTTCAACGATTTATATGCACCGTTAAAATTTTGTTGGAGTTTCGCTGTTTGATTTTATATGTTACGGGTCCCATGATTTCCGTGATGAAGTACGGTCCTGTCCATGGCTTGTGTAGTTTTCGTGACGTACCTGCATGAATGGCTGGGTTATGCAAGTATACTGCGTCACCGATTTTGTAGACTGCTGACTTTGTATTTTTGATGAATTGTTTTGTTTTACTGTCTCGAAAACAATTTGCAACCTTTGCTTTAATTCTGACGCATAATTGTCTGCATAGTCATACCGTAACTCTTGAGGTCTTGTTTTGTCATCATAAGGTAACTCCATATCTCGACCGTGCATTAAGAAGAATGATGTCTCGTTTGTACTATTATGCACGCTACTTCTATAGGCTAGTAGCACGAATGGTAACTATTCATCCCAGTCGGTCTGATCTCGATTTACAAAATGAGACAGAATGTCCTTGAAAACTCGATGACTTCGTTCTATTATCCCATTTGTTTGTGGGCGGTATGCTGTTGTTTGCAGTTTTTCGACGCCTAATATTTGACAAACTTCTCTAAAAATTTCTGACGTAAAATTTGCGCCTTGGTCTGCCAGCAGTTGTCTTGGAGTCCCGTGTCTTGAAATAATTTCTTGAGCCAATATTCTTGCTATGGTTGATGCCTTTTGGTCTGGAATGGCGAATGCCTCTGGATATTTTGTAAAGTGGTTCTGGAACGTTAGGATGTATTTGTTTCCTTTCATACTTGTTGTTAACGGACCCACAATATCCATTGCGACTCTTTCCATTGGTCGACTGACTTCATTAAATTTTTCTAGTGGCACAGGCTTGTGATGCGGAGACGTTTTCCTCTCATTGCATGAATGACACTTCTTGCAATAATCTTCAATGTCCTTGGCCATTGATTTCCAAAAAAAAAATTTTCTTGATTCGACTATATGTCTTCTCAAACCCCTGATGTCCCGCATATGGTAAATTGTAGTAATCGTGCATTACCTTGAATTTCATGGACGCTGGTACTACGAGTTGATGATGACGCTCATTATTTGATTTTTCTTTGAATATTAAACCTTCATCATCCGTGAAATACCCTTGTTTACTGGAGAGTTGTTGTACTGTTGCATCTTGACGTTGTTTACTTGCTATTATGTGCCTGTCCCATATTGGTTCATATGTATCTTCGACTTCTACGGCGTTTATGGGTATTCTTGATAATACATCTGCGTTTACATGTTTCTTCCCCGGTCTATGTTCAATTTTGAAGTCATATTCTTGGAGAGTAAGTACCCATCTTGCCAAGCGTGATTGTGGCGTGCTGATAGAGAATAGCCACTTGAAAGGTTGATGGTCGGTTATGATGGTGAACTTTATTCCATACAGATACACTCTGTAGTGTTTCACACCCCAAATTACTGCAAGACATTCTTGTTCTGTTGTAGAGTAATTTACTTCAGCCTTGTTTAACTGTCGGCTTGCAAAAGCTATCGGCCTCTCATAACCATCGCATTTTTGACTCAATATGGCACTAATAGCTTTTCCACTGGCATCTGTGGACAGGATGAATTCCTTGGTGGAGTCTGGATGAGCTAACACTGACTCGGAGCAGAGGGCATTCCTTAATTTATTGAATGATTGTTCGCAATCTTCTGTCCAGTTGAACGGCTCATTTTTTTGTGTTAATTTCGTGAGTGGCTTCGATGTTTTTGCGAAATCTTGAATAAATCTTCTGTAGAAGCCTACTAGGCCGCAGAAAGCTCTGATGTCCTTGACTGATTTCGGCCTTGGATAGTCTTGTATGACAAATTTTGTCTGGGTCCGGTTTACATCCCTCCCCATTTATGATATGGCCTAAATACTTTGTTTCAGTGTTCAAAAAATTACATTTACTGGGTTGCAATTTAAGGTTAGCTTGTCTCAGTCTATTGAAAACTTCCCTGAGTCGTTCCAGATGTTCGTCTGCTCCCTTCCCATTGAACACGATGACGTCATCCAGGTATACTAGACATTGTTCACCTCTTAACCCTGACAACACACTGTTCATGAGGCGTTGAAATGTGCTAGGTGCGTTTACGAGCCCAAACGCCATCTTTGTGAATTGATAGTATTCTCCATTTGTTGTGAATGCTGTCTTCTCTTTATCTCGTTCGTCCAGTTGTACTTGCCAATATCCAGATGCTAAATCTAGGGTAGTGAATAGATTTGCATTTCCCAACTGATCCAATGTTTCTTGCATGTTTGCAACAGGAAAATAGTCCTTCTTCGTTATCTTGTTTAACCCTCTGAAGTCGATACACACCCTTATTTTGTTTTCACCATTTTCGGATTTCTTCGGTATGATGACTACTGGTGCTGACCATGGTGAATCGGACGGTTCTATTACTCCAGCTTCACGCATTTTCTTCAATTCTTTAGTCAACGGCTCCTTTTGGCTACGCGGAACTCGGTACGGTGCTTTGGCTATAGGTGGCACATCTTCAGTAATTATTCTGTGTTTTACGTGATGTGTACACCCTAGTTTACTGTTTTCCCATTGAAAGATGTCGTCATACTCTATCAGTAAATTTAATAATTTACTTTTTACATCTTCTGCTAAATGGTCCATGTTGAATTGATTCTCGATGCATTTCTTCCCTTGGACCTTCACAGAGCACACTGCATGCTGCTTTTTGTATACAGCTGGCGTGGCTTGTTTACTTCCTTCCGAGGACACGGCTTGTCCCGGTTTATTCTTCAGCTCCTCGACTTGTTCCCCTCTTCTTGGTATGGTCGACGGATGCTGCCCTTTATTATCTTGAGCCACTTGATTCTTCACGCTCTTCCTTTGAGAATTCTTATTTTTCTTCTTCCCGCCTACAGCTGTCCCGACTTGTCCACTTGGCCCGGTCAGCGAATGCTGAGCGTCATGCGTCTGTGGATTTTCATTATTTTGTCCTTGAGAATTCTTCTTCTTCTTCTTCTCGCCTACAGCTGTCCCGACTTGTCCTCTTGACCCGGCCGGCGAATACTGTGCGTCATGCGCATGTTGATTTTCATCACCCTTCTTCTCAAGTACGGCCGATTTGCCGACTAACATGTTCTTCCCTAATGTTAGTTCTTGATTTGTGAAATTCATTAGCTTCACTGGCACTTCTTTTTCGGCTTTTGTTATGACTCTTGCCGCCATAACCCCCTGGATCCTCAGCTCTACTGGTTCCACCACAATATCTTGTCCGGGATTGATCAGATCCTGGACTGCTAGGCACACGAATTCGTAATTTGGAGGAATCTTCACGGCGCTTTTCAATTTAACCAATCCACTGGGCTGTGCGACTGATTTTTCTTGTTGTGCGACTGATTTTTCTTGTTGCGCGACGCCATTCTTCCTATTTTGAATTCCCGCATCCTTATCTTGACTTGTAATGGTCGCCTGTCCGTAACTTGATACTCCGCTGATAATCTTATCAGGCCGAGTTGTGCTTCGCTCCGCCTTCTCGCTGACGTTATTGCCTTGTGTTGCGCCATTACCTCCAATGACGTTGACTTTTGCTGTCGCAGCTACTCTCTCTAGGTCAGCGTTGCTTAATAGTTTGAAACTCATATTTTCAAAACTTACCTTCTCTCTCGACACGAGCACGTCAAATTTACGAATGAAATCTCTACCTAAAAGGCCATCTGCATCTAGATCTAGATTGTCAGAGCAAATAACCATTTTTTGTCGGAAACTATAATTTTGGCAGTTGAATTTTATTTTACTTGTGCCGTAATATGACGCTGTTCCACCTGTTATTGCTTTTAAACGCCCAATATCGTCTCTTTGAACTCTATGCCCCTTTACAAACTTTTTCTTAAGAATTGAAACTCTTGACCCTGAATCTATTAATAATTTCACAGGTGTGTCTTTAATTTTGACTAAAATAAAATTTGGATCATCTCTATATAATTCCACTACTGAACGAATGTGATTAATTTTGAAAGTTTTTTCTGAGACTGATACCTCTCGTGACGGGGCTTTCGCGAGAGGGAATGTCAGTTTAAATTCTGAGTTCGGCGTTTTCCTTGTGCTCTCATAGTGCCTCTGTTGTTTCCTTGACTGCCCATAGGTGGTCCTCTGTACCTGCTATAATTTTTGCTCCAATTTTGATTAATATTTGTTCTACAATCTTTAGCATAATGACCTAGTTTCCCACAACGTGCACACGAATTATTTCTTTTGCAATCTCTTTGTAAATGACCATTTCCACATTTATAGCATTTTAATATTTTTTGTGATGCATGTGATATTTTATTTACTGACCCTACTTCTAAACAACCCTTTTTGTCTGAGGCTAGTTCTAATTCTTCCCGCTCTGCCATTTCCACTGCTTCATCAAATGTTAGACCAGTTTTATTGTCCATAATTGGCCTGAGAACTTTTCTAATTTCATGTCTTAGCCCATCTTTAAAATTGCATAAAATTTGTTGATTTATAAAATTTTCAATTCCATTTTGTGATTTTAATAATTCTGATTTTAAATTCCTTAAGAGGAATCCACAGTGGTTCGTAAAACAAGGTTCCGTATTATACTAATTACATGTTTCCTATGTACTCAATTTAAAATGTGTTAATGGAATATATAAGTTAGTCTTATTTAAAATTTTAAAACAATAGAAAGTAAATATGAACCTTCTACTTCCAGGTAATATATTTATTATTTACAAAATCTGCACAGAATTGCGAAATTTAGTATAAAACAAACCGTAATTTTTCTCTTTTCCAACGAAATATTTGTGCTGATAAACCTGACACCTTGCGGAACTAAGTGAAACTATATTTTGACTCCTCCTTCTTTCCCTAAAGTACATTCTTATTGACAAGTATACCACAAACTGAACTAAACTTCTTCAGTGCGCTTGCCTGCTTTTAGCGTACACAGGCGGTCTGTGAGAAGTTCATGAGTGCATATTTATGAATATTGCGATTTGAAACTGAAAATTCATTCTCATTATGTTTGATGGGTTTGTCTATTTCAAAAGCTTCCAAGAAATTTAATTTGGAACTTCTCTTTTTACGTGTAAAAATTTATTGAACAATTATTGTGTTTATTTTCAACAAGATGTACGGCTAGACTAGTCTGATTTTTTTATTTTTCCAAGATCTCGTATGCTCATAATTATTTTACTTTATTCAAATGTTTCACCAAGTACCAACGACGGATTCAATCATTCATAATTTAACTGCCATAAATATCGCATCGGTAATTAGAACGTAAATTGACAAAATTATACACACGTCAAATAGTGATGCGATATTTTTCTTTTATCTGGCGAATAAGTTAAATGGCACTTTATCAAAAGGTGGAAAAACCAGGCCTAAATTATGATATTTAAAAAAAATCCTTTCGATAATATTTTCAGAATTTCAGAGTGGAGAACATCTGGTCATTCATAAGTTTCTCATTGATGGCTTTGTCTATTTCAAAAGCTTCTAAGAAATTTAATTTGGAACGTTTCTTTTCTACTTGTAAAATTTTAAGTTTTTAATTGAACAATTGTGTTAATTTTCAAGATATATGGCTAGATTAGAGTCTGATTTTTTATTTTTCTAAGATCTCATATGCTCATAATTATTTTGCTTTATAAAAAAGTTCCAATGACGGATTCAATCATTCATAATTTAACTGCCAGATATAATAAGAATATTGCATCGGTAATTAGAGTATATATTTACAAAATTATACACACGTCAAATAGTGATGCGATATTTTTATTTTATCTGGTGGATAAGTTAACTGGCACTTTATCAAGAGGTGGAAAAACCGGTCTTAATTATTATTTGGTCTTTAGTCTTATAGATTTTGAAAAACCGTCCCTCCAACATCCAGACATACATACACACAAACACACACACAAACAGACAGACATCATTGTAAAAATCGGATTCTAGTGATCTTAAAACGTGCTTATTCACTAAAATCTGGATATGAGATGTTTAGCATGAATCCAATACTTCTCTTTGCGAGAGGTAACAAGTGCTCAGGCTGGCTCAGTGCTCTATTTTGTAGTGCCTATAAATATGAACGTTGGGGTTCCCCGCCTGCCTTGCACACGCAATTATGAATACGAAGCGCCGACTGCACGAAATTTTTTGGGGTGTATCTAATTCAAATAAATAAATATAATACAAATAAATTTAAAAATTTTACTGATTTAAGAAAAAAAATATTCTTTTGCCCAACTTTAGCAAAAATTTTTATAAAAGCATTTTCAAAATTGTGAGGTGAAAGGGGTAAATATATTATTTTTGCGGGGTGCACTTCCATTCATGTATCCCATATCTCGGCGCCTTTGTTGCTATGTCTGGCCTGGGTTTGGGACGGTTTGTCACAGTTTAGAACAACACTTTTGCTGAATCGGCCATTCATAAAATTTTATAAATGGATAATCGCAAAAGTAAGAAAGGTGGTTTATTTTTATCTGCTAAACGTAAAAAACGACGTAATAATATTGGAAAATATAAGAGGTAAATTAATTACATAATTATATAAAAAAAAATAAATACCAAATAAAGTACGTATATAATTTTAGATGTAAATCTTCAAATTTATCGTCCGTCAGGGAAAGTACAGAGGAATTGGTGCAATCCAACGGAGGTGAAAAGTAAGTTCAATTTGTATATACAAATGAATAAATATGTACTACCTAATGTTTTTTTTTTTTTAAGCTTTCCACCACTGATTGACATAAATACTGATAACATTTCATTACCGACCTCTAGTTCTGTTATAAATGATGAAAGTACTACTTTTTCACCTATGGTAAATATTTTTAAATAAATTTATTATAGGATATTGTAACTGATGCGAGTAGTGAAGATATTTTTAAATCTTCAACAGAAAAATTAATTGGAAGACGCATAGTCCAAATTAATAATTTTTTCGAGTCATTGAAAAGTGTGAGTAATCATAATGAACAATTTGGCTGTACACTGAATAATATAAACATTATAAAAGAAATTAAACAAGGACTAAATTCCATACTTGTACTGAAATGTAATATGTACAATAGAACTTTTCATATATCTACCAATGAAACAAGAAGTACCAATACAGATATTGTTGATGTAAACACATCTGCAGTTGAGGGAATCATGAGTGTAGGCTCTGGTTATTTTAATTTAGAAGAGTTTTTATGTGTAATGGATATTCCATGTATGAATGGAAATACTTATGCTAAATATCATAAAATTGTTTCTAATACATGGGAAATAGCAGCATATAATAAAATGGTAGAAGCTAGGAAAAAAGAAGCAGAGTATGCTATTAAAACTGGAAATGTAGACGCAAATGGGACTCCTTGTATTACAGTAGTGGCTGATGGCTGTTGGTCAAAACGCAGCTATAAAACTAATTATAATGCATTATCAGGTGCAGCGGCTATTATCGGGCATCAATTTGGGGAAGTACTATATATTGGAATAAAAAATAAATATTGTTCAATATGCATTCACTCAAAAAAAATAACATCGAAATTAAACCCCATGAATGTTCTACAAATTTTGAAGGTACCTCAACAAGTATGGAATCAAATATAATACTTGATGGTTTTAAAAACAGCATTTCAATGCATGGAATACTTATAAAAAATTTTAGATTCAAAACCATATAAAGACACCACTGTGGAAAAAATAGAATGCCGTAATCACGTGTTAAGAAATTATTGTAATAAATTAAAATCAGTATGTTCAGACACAAGATTTCCAGTTCATTTGAGAAGAATGTTAAATGGAAGGATATTACGATTAAGAAGAGCCATTACAAGTTCAATTAATTTTAGAAAATCTGGCGAAGTACCACTTGCACGTAAAATAGAGCTTCTGAAATGTGATATTGAAAATAGTATCAAACATGTGTTTGGAGAACATTCAAACTGTGACGCCTACTTCTGTAATACAGAAACAATACCAGCAGAAAATCATTTTTTGATTTTAAAAAATTGTTCTGAATTATATAATAGAATAATTATAATTATAAAATCAGTATCGCGACATGCCCGCAGTTTGATTTTCAATTTTGACAGCAATATAGTTGAACAATTCCATTCTGTTATTACAAAATTTATTGGTGGCAAAAGAATAAATTTTTCGAAAGGAAAATCATACGAATCAAGATGTCATGCTGCAGTTGTATCTTTCAATTCCAAAAGGCAAACTCATTATACATTTCATAAGACTCTCACCGGTAAAAGTCCGTCTAAAATAAAATCAAATTTTGAAATTAAAAGGCAAGAGAGGGCTAAAAGATCTTTGACTTTTCGACAAAATAATAAAAAACCGAAGGAAAATACTAGCAAAGCAGAGGATGGAGATTATGGGGTATGGTGTAAAGAACCAGACATGGAGAAAAACGAATTAGAAAAAGAAAAAGAAAAATTTCTGAAAAACCTAATGACCACTGAAGAACAACGCCAACAATTTGAAAAAAGTACAATATTACAAGCTGGAAGTAGCTACTGGCTAGAAGAAAGACGAAAACTTCTCACTGCATCCAATTTTTTTAAAGTATGCACTCGGCGACAAACAACTAGCTGTGTAAATTTAGTGAAGAATTTGTTATACGGGTCACAAATTTCACACGTTCCCGCTATTCACCACGGAAAAACCTTTGAACCGGTAGCTAAGGAGAAGCTAGAAGAACAGTTAGAAATACAAATAGTGCCCTGTGGAATGTTCATCGACAAAGATTCCATTTCTTGGAGCTAGCCCAGATGGATTGGTAGGCGATGACACAATAATAGAAATTAAGTGTCCCTACAATCCACAAAACTTCAGATTAGAGAACTTAATTTCAAATAAAAAAGTTACAATTTGGAAAAAAATGATTCCAATAAAACAACCATCAATAAACATCATAGTTAGTTTTATCAAATTCAAGGGCAATTAAGAATCACCGGTCGTGATAAATGCATTTTGGCGGTTTGGACTTCAACTGACGAAACAATGAAAACAGAAATTATACAAAGAGATGATGAATTTTGGGCAATGAATATGGAGGATAAATTGGTACACTTTTATAAAGATTGCATGTTACCGGAGCTTGTAGATTCAAGGCACAACAGAAACATGAAAATAAGAGATCCAGAGTACATAATGGACGCAATGAAGAAGAAAAATAAAAAAATAAAAAAATTAGTTAGATCTATTTATTTAAAAAACATTTTGTATAGTGCAGGACACGAGGGCTAAGGGAAAGAAATGCTCATATCGTGATATTCCATAGACGGCGTGTCAAATAATAATTATTACAGGAACTTTGTGCTTGTAACTCTTTTATGTACGCTCGTGATCTGAGTGTAAACAAGATAGGACCTATTACGAACACAAATTGCACAAATCAACTGCCAATATAAAAATCTGATGTGGCCAGAACATGTCCTCCCGCTAATTCCATGTTTAAAATAGCATTGAGCTTTAAGTAAAGTTTCACTTCCGATTGATCGTTTGTAAACAAAATCTACTTTGTTGTTCCAATAAATTGAAAAGTTTGTAATACAAAATTTTGGATTATATTTTATTGTTTTTCCTGAAAAATCTGTTACAGCTTCAAATTAAGTACTACATCCGGTTTATCATATATAGTCAAAATCTAATATGTTGTTTCAAATTATATAAAAGTATTAAATACCAACTTTGCGAACTTTTGGATCATTAATATATTTTAAGGAAAAATCGTCACACACACATTATTGTCAAAATCATCACCAACTTCCTTATGCTCTAAAACGCAGTCTGTGTAAATTCGTCGCCGTACATTATTCATTTCGTAAATGTGTATTTGCAAATTATTATTTGACACTTTCAAATCACGTTCTTATTGAGAGCTGTTTGATATATAATGCTGCAAACATCAAATTTGAATCGAATTATCCTGTATATCTAATATTTATGTATGATGGAAAATATATTATTTTTACAAACCTTAATTTCATTAGAATCATATGTAAACTACTAAATTCTTCTTAACACGGTTTCATTATTAATTTTAATGAAAATTGCTGCGTGACAGTGACATTTGTTTAAATATGTCAAATTTGTTATTAAAGTATTGTTTTTGTTTGACGCAGAGGCACAGTGATGTACAAAAATAAATTATTTTATAATATAATATAAAGTTATTTCAAGTTATTTACTAAATGCTATTATCGTAGAATTGAAGATTGTGCCATTATATTCAATTTGTATTGGTAAAAGTTGCTAAAAAATTATATTCAATGAATTTTTTACAAGAAAAACTGTTAAAAGCTTGTATGAATGATACTTCCGGTTATCCGATATACACTCAAAACTAATGAGCTCTTACCACATTAGCATAGAATGGATATACAAAATTTCAAATTTTTCTGATTGATAGTATTTGAGTAATCGTGTCCACATGATCCACACACACAGACACACACACACACACACACACATACATACCTACAGACATCATTGTAAAAATGTTAAAATCGGATTCTGGGGACATCAAAACGTGCTTATTCACTAAAATCTCTATATCCGATTTTTAGCACAATCCCTATACCTCCCTTACCTAGGGTAGCGGGAGGTAAAAAAGGGTTCCGTAGCTTTAAAACTTATTTGGGCAACTGTTATATGTTATATTAGGTATGCGGAAAGTAAATTAATTGTATTTCGTGTGGATTTAAATGGAGCGCATATATTAGACAGTGATTTGTGCTAACAAATTTTCCGTAGATCTTCTTTCGTGTCCCGGACTAAATGCCTGGTGTCCGCTTGAAATCCATAATATAGGGAATACAATGTTATTTTTTTTCATTTTGCGATAGTTACTAAATTTAGAGAAAAGTTGTAAATAAAAAAGTTGTTCAGAATTAAAAAGTTAAGAAGAATTAAATAGTTAAAAAGTTATTTCAAAATTAAATATTGGTCACGGTCGCTACATTTTACTTAGTATAGGCTGTGCCAACTTTTAGTGCTATAACTTGACTCACTAATCGGAGGGTCATTCCCTTCGCAAGATGAGATTTTGCTACTTATTGGAAAGGGCCGAATTTACTTACTACAAATCACTTTCTTTATTCTAAACTTACTACTGGATTTATTGTTATATCTTTGGAACGATTTAAGGGTTAATGAGATCAGTAATCTTCAGAAGAGGAAAACGTAGGAAAATTATAAAAAGTTGGTGATTTTGACGCAGATGTTATTCAGAGCGAAAAATATATATCTACGATTTGTAAAGAAAACATTTTACCAACAGTGTCAATGTTATACGAGAGATTTAATGTAGCTTATTATTTATATGTACTTTTTTAATTTTTTGTGACATTTATACTTGTATTTAATCTCATGCAATATTTGTACTTTTGTATGACCTTCTTGTACCTTGTATACTTACACTATATAACATTATAAAAATTATTATTATTATTGTGTTCACACTTTTTGTGTAGCTTATATATTCATACTTTTTCATTTTTGTTTTGATGTAATTAATATGCACTTTTATTGTCAATTAAAATATTTCTTATTAATGTTTTATAATTTCTACTTCCTCGTCCCAGTTATGAATAGAATTTTTAAAAATACACTGTATAGGTAATTAAAATACTTATTTAGTTTAAACTTCAAACAAGAATAATAATTATTACTTTCTATCATATATAATTCACATATAATTTATTAATTTACAGCCAGATTCACAAAAAAGTGTAAGCTAATCCTTATTTTTGGATTAGCGAATTCTACTCTAATTTTGACAGTTTATATCTTAAAATATAGTCTAATCTATTCCTAGTATCTACCTTTATTGATAATATCATGAAAATTAAATAAAAAATGAGGATTAGCTTAAACTTTTTTTGTGAATCGGGCTGTTAAATTTTAATAATTTAATGTTTTCTCAATCACCTGATTTATCTGTTAGTGTTTAATTAAATGTACTTGCGAAAGCGCTTGACCCTGAAAATTAAGGAAGCTCGAGAATACAGAACCTTGGCTATTTATTAAACTGACTGTACCAGACATATCACGTGGTACTACTAGGCCACAATTGTTCACGCCCACAGTGCTACCCCTCGCACACCCGACCCGTCCCGCAGAATATTCTTAGTAGGGTAGGGATTCCTCTTCCCCTAAATTTTGTGTGCAATTTCTGAACTCTCTATTTATTTGTTCTATACATCTATGTTTAGCAAATCTTTTGACAAAAAGTTCTCTAAATTCCATATATGTAATTTTAGCAAGCTGTAATTCATTTGTTTCACAATAAAACTGTAACACTTCCCCATTTAATTTTGTTCGAATGAGATCTACTATTTCTCTCTCGGAAAACTGTCTAACTCTTGGTACTACGTAAACTTTTCAAAAGAATTCTATTACATTTTCACCAGAAAATTCTGGTATTTGTGCAATAACACTACTTTTTAAAGACACTAATTCTGTTTCTATTTTAATTGGATCAGAGCTGTTAGAACTACCCGCAGTACCACCCGGCATGATTATTTATATAATGTGACTGAACTATTTTGACACAATTCGTACTCCGTGGATGGTCCAGATATACCGGCCACCCTGATCAGGCAGAATTTCCCAAAACCGCTGCCACCAATTAACAAATAAAATTAAAGAAAGGGTTCTTGCCAGATTTGGAAGTTACGTCTTGTATCAAATTAGTTAGTGATGTAATAAAGAATATTATTTACTTACTTCGCTTTAGCGAGGTGATTGCTGCTCTCTCTAATGGGTCGCTCAAGGGTTGGATTCACACAATTGATTAGAAAAATATATATAACTTTAACTTTATTATTAAGTTAGGTCGTATAAACAGTAAATACAAATAGAGTCTATGGTCTCGACGACTGTAACGGACAGGCTACAATGTTAGAGCTCCCTCTCCCTGTCGTTCAGTCGTCTATATATATTCACGTAAAGATAAGTCAGCAAAGAAATTGAGGTCTGGTATTTGTTGTAATATTAAGAAATATCTATTCAGCAATTGCCTACTTATATATGAGTCAATATATTACTAGGTTAATTTGGAAATATACGCAATCTCATTTATGTGCTGACTTAGGTTTACAATAATAAAGTAATGCAACAGTAATAAACAGTCATCGACGAAAAATAAATATCCATGAGACAACAATGCTGTAAATAAATACAAGCTGAAACAATCACAGTACAATAAACAAATCGCAGTCAACTCGAATAATAACAGAGCTGAAAATAATAGTGATTTCATCAGTAAAATGATTAATCAAACATGAAAGTCTTTATAAGGTTGAAACGCATTAATTACATTGTCCTGTAATGAAAATATTTATATCAAGGTTGTTTTATGCAGAGGTAAGCTTCTCAGAGACATTGCTACGAGGTATTAAAACCATAACTTAGACCTGGACGTCGTCTTCAAGACTCACACCTGGTGGTCCAGCAACTACAACAGAAAGAGCGTTAGACCTGGACATCGTCTTCATAGTCTACCAGGTTTCCACCTGAACGGCGCTACGCGTCGTGATATTGCAACATAAGTAAGCTGTCGAAACAGCAACTCGTGCACAGCGCAAAGCTACCGGCACCATAGAGCCAACGGTTAATAACAACAAATACATTTCAAGCAATAGAATGGTAATTGTTATCTCTAGTACCGGGAATTGAACCCGGGTCTCCTGAGTGTAAAAGGCTCAGATATCCTACCACTAGATGATGCTAGAACAACAACCATCATTCCACCACAGAGTAGCAATACGCTGAAATAAAATAAATGATAATTAAGTAAGGACGTGCTGCAAAAAGGCTTAAGAATGATGGATTCCGGGGTACGTGGTGGATAAAGAGTAAATTACGAGGCGGATGGTAAAAAGGAAACTGACTCCGTCCGGTTTCCAAGACGGCACATCACCAAGGGACTGATAATAATAATTATTGGTAAAAAGGAAACTGACTCCGTCCGGTTTCCTAGACGGCACATCACCAAGGGATTGATAAGAATAATAATCGGTAAAAAGGAATCTGACTCCGTCCGGTTTCCACGACGGCACATCACCAAGGGATTGATAAGAATAATAATTGGTAAAAAGGAAACTGACTCCGTCCGGTTTCCACGACGGCACATCACCAAGGGATTGATAAAGAGTTGAAGGAAATAATGGAAAGGTCATGTTCAGAGGAAATGTTTACGTAATGAACAAATGTGTAAAATGGTAGATACAATAGCTAGATGGGAAGCGAGACCTTGGGTCGTCCAACTGAGCTAGATGGGAAGCGAGACCTTGGGTCGTCCAACTGGACGTGGAGGAAATATTGTTATGGAGTTTGCCTGTCGAATCTAGCCGACTCTGACGGAGAGACAGGACTGCCCTAGGTGCAACAGGTAGTGTGGGTTGTAAAGATAGTATTATGAGTGAGACTAGGTCTCACGACCAAGGAAGCCGGGGCCAGGGGCCAAACCAGCTCTTAGAGGAAGATCTCGCTATGAGGAGTGAGACTAGGTCCCACGGAAAGGCAGCTGGAGAGGTTACCCAACTACTGAACGCAGCCGGAGGACCAAACCAGCTCTCAGATGAAAGTGTAAGATAAATGAAAATACTTACTCTCTTGTAGAAGATGTCTAGATGCAGGTGGATTCTCGCAGACTTCTGAACTCGACTAAGATTAAAATTCACTATCTCGAGGCGCACGCTCTTCTTGTTTATAAACAAAATCCCCCACCATGGTCTCAGCAGTGGAAAAATACAAATACGTACATTCTGAGAAAAGCAAACTCACGAGCTCCAAGAGCGTCGGCAAACTCATTCAAATGGAAGTGCAAAACATCCTATAGCCTCCCAATACTACGCCTATGATCACCGTTGAACACGTGCAAGCGATGCCTTCATCACTTCTCCCCTATTTACGGTGTTTTACGACTCTAACCTATTGTTTTCTCTCGCTCGGTAGCCACAGATGTTCAACATTCACCTAACTAAACCAGTAAACAACAAACGATAGCAGTGGCTCTCAAAATTTCTCGACACGGACCGACGTATATGAACCAACGCATTAAACAAATATCAAATCATACAAAAAGATATCAATTAATTATAGAAACAAAGAAATAAATAAATAACTGCAAAACAAAAAGATAAATTAACAATTACATGATATGCGGACGCTACAATATATTTTTCATCTTTGATAAACTGCATTAGGCTTGTAGATCACTATGGAAATCTTCGGATTTAAAATGTACTGACATTCTTTAATCAGCCACAGCAGCAAACAGATGTGTATTGTGAGCTCCGTAACTATTACTATATACTCAGTGCATTACCTACCTATTTTTGTGATAGTGTTTAAAACAGTAAAATAATGAGACAGTGAAGTGTGAACAAATTACAAACAGTACAATTCTACTGTAACTGTCATCTCCACAAATCTCAATCTCAGAAATGAAACAAAAAATAAAATCGGATTAATGGAACTTGTGACGATGGTCACTAGATTTGAACTTATCCTTCTTGATTAAAGTTGTAAGCCTTGTGGTTAGCATCTCAGTTTTTTGCTAAAGATTGATTATTTAAATCAAAGTTCAAATCCCACAAGTAAAAATATTGTTATTGCATTTTTCATTGGTTTCTATTGTTTTGAATTACGCATACAATATAATTGTTTGGTTATATTGTATGTCGTTTGTTGTAAAATGTATTGTTGTATTTTGGTTATAGCTGCTAATGTTTATAAAATTGTTGTTTATCTGTCAGCTATTATGTGGTCGAGTGGCTAGTGCGCTTGACCAGCACGCTGGAGATCGTCGGTTCGATCCTACATGAAACTGTATTTTTTTTATATTTTTATTCAAACGTACCGAGAATTTGCAGGATAACTAAAAACGTGTTTGAACCTTTTATGAGATTTTTAACGGTTTTTCGGGGTATAAATACGAGCTTGAACGTTAGTTTCGAGCAGAGTGTGTGCTCTATCAAGGGAGTGTGTGCTCTATCAATGGAGCGTTAGCTCTCCAACGAGCCGTAGACGGTGTGTGGCCGTCTGCCGCGAACCTGATGAGGGCCAGGTGAGTGGGTTGGTAATAACCTTGGCTGCCTCTGACTCAGTGCTGTTGGTGTGTGCCGGCAGCTCGTGAGAGAGTGCAGAAGGTGTACCGTACCGGTGTAGCTGGTTGTTTTCGTGCAGTGGTGTTGGCCACTGTTTGCCGTATCGCGATTGTCAATGAGTGTTGGTGTGTGTCAACACTGTCTTAGATTGAAATCGCGATTGTTAATTAGTGTTGTCAAAGTGACAACACTGTAACCGTACCATGTTCCCGTAACTTTGGTGTGTGTCGTTGTTACTCGCGCGTACCGTGTTTCCGCAACCTTGGTGTATGCCATTGTTGCCCGTTCATTGTTGACCGCGTATAGTAGAGAAAAAATCCTGCAAGTATCGCTGGTTCATTGGTATGATGATTTGCCGATAGAATGCCAACGATTGTTACTTTGCTTTGTTTTATTCATTACTTCTCGTTTAATATATTTTAATAAAATATTAAAAATTATTACAATTGATTTCATTGTCAAAAGCCGAACTCTGTCTCCACTAAGCTACCCGAGCCCTTTTGGCGTTCAAGCCACCCTTTTCAGCGACGCTATGAGAACGTCGACCATCTCTCCTTGTGCTGTTTCCGATTGATTGGCGCCCGAGCAACCCTTTAACAGCAAGGAGAACGGACAGGGACGTCATTACAAAATGGCGACCGAACAGGACAGCCGTCGCCGTTATAAACTATATCAACATGGAACTTCGTAACGATAATATCGCGAAAGAGAGCGAAGCTCCAAACAAAACAAGCAAAAACATACAACTAACTCAATCTCAAACATACGCACAAAAAACAATAAACATCCCCAAGAAAGATCAAGCAATTATTATGCATATAATTGAAGAAATACAACCTGCGGACTACATGAGAGTATGCAACGTATGCATCACGAATATCCAACACGCGCATGTGCATATACCTCAAATCCAAAGAACTTGTCGACGAATTAATCCATAATTCTCCAGTAATAGTAATAATTGATCACTATATCACCATACGCAGACTAGTAACACCTGCATAAAGAATCGTAATATTTAACATTCACCCAACTGTACCAAATGACATAGTTTAGGGGAGCAGGTTTAGAAATTATATCACCGATCAACTACTTAAGACAAGGACTAGTAAGAGATCCAGAATACAATCGTATTCTCTGCTTCCGTAGAAAAAAACTTATATCAAACAAAACGATCAAGAGAACACCCCTATACCAACGTCACTAATTATATATAATTATATAATTTTTCTGTCAACGGACACACCAACCTACGCCAAATGTAAGCAACAAGGGCATATAGCAATTAATTACAAATCTCCGGCAGAATACCAAGGAACACTCCAAACAACACAAACCAGAATCCAAATCAACCAATAAATAACCCAAAAAATAATTACACCAAATAACTTTCCACATAATAGCAACAATACAGTCTTAAAGAATGCAGAACAATCTAGCCGTGATAATAACATAGCGACAACGTCCCAATTAACAATAACAAAGTTATTGCTAGATTCGATGAAAAACTCGAAGAACAGCATGTGCATTATGAGGGTATCATTTCCAAGATGGTCGAAGACAACCGCATCTTGGAGAAACTGGAACAGCAGGAGCAGTACTCACGGCGCAACTGCATCCGCGTTTTTGGCGTTCCAGAAACTCCTAACAAAAACACCAAATCAACCGTGAGCGATGTGATTAAAAATATTTGTGGTGTGAGTTTAGTACCTTACCTCATTGATCATTGTCATAGAATTGGCAAAAAAGACCCCTCCAGTATTAAAACACGACCTATTATTGGTAAATTTGTCTCGTATAAAACTCGTGAACTGGTAATGAACCGACGTATAAAACTGAAAAGTACTAAAATGTCCATAAAAGAAGATCTTACTTAAAAGAGACTTCAGTTGCTTACAAGTTCATCTGCTAAGTTTGGCTTTAGGAACGTTTGGCCTAAAGATGGTTATATTTATGCCAAAGTGAAGTATTTAAAACTTTACAATATTTCATTATCTTCAATTTAATGTCTATTATAAATTTGCAATATATGAATGTCAGGGGTCTACGAACCAAATTAGATACTTTCTATGATAATCTTAACTCCATAAACATTAATATTATCATTTATATCAATGATTTATGCGTTGTCTTAAATCCCGAGAAGAACCTGTCATGGGTTACACACATCGAAAAATTATGCAGAAAACTTTCTAGTGTTATTTTTGGTGTTAGAACTTTTAAATCGTTTATTTCAATAAGTTTTTTAGGAACCACTTATATGGCACTTTTCGAAAGTCATATTCGCTATGCTATTCTTTTATGGGGTAACTCACCTCACTCCATCAAAGTTTTCAGGATGCAGAAGAAAATTGTTAGACTGATTGCAAATGCCCCCACTAGAGGGCCTTGCCGACAACTATTCCAAGAATATAGCATCTTGCCTCTACCTTGTATATTCATATTAGAATCATTATTACATACCCACAAAAAGAAGAGCTCACTTGTGAAAAATGGAGAGATTCACATGCATAATACCAGATCTGCCGATATTCTTAGAAAAACAATATAAATTAGAAATGTCTGCAAGAAATTCAATAAATATTGATTTAAATAATCATCTACTCACTTCTACAATTAGTTTGGACTTTAATAGATTTAATTTTAAAAAATCTTACTAAACTATTGCTTCTACTCTGTGCAAGAATATTTAAATACTTCACTATAGAAATATTCGTAAGCCAGTGCTCTATGAAAACTACATATTTATATTCCTTTATATTAATATTATTTTCTATTTCTCCTTTGATTTACTTGACTTGTCATCAAATTGTTGTACAATTTATGTGACCAATAAAAATTATTATTATTATTATTATTATTATTATTATATGTTTAACCGAAACTTGGCTTAATGGTAGTATACACAATTCAGAATTATTTTCTACACATTATAATATTTACAAGTTTGACAGAAATACTGTAAGAACTGGAAAAAATATGGGTGGAGGAACCCTCTGTGATATCAACAATAAATTTAAATCAGTAACTGTTACTATTACTCTACATCCTCTATCTCTCTCTGATATTGTCTGTATCAAAATATTTCTTTCCTCTACTTTATTCATGTATATTAATGTATGTCACATACCCCCTACTATATCCATTGAACAGCAAAACTATGTTTTTGACTCTATCTAATCACTAATTACAAATACCGATGCTAAGGTCTTAATTGTCGGTAATTTTAATATTTCCAAATTAGGTGACTATAATCTGAAGTCACGTATGGGATCGGATAATTTAACATCGAATTTTGTGAACTTCATTTCTTTCATAAATGTAAAACGGTATAACAATGTACTCAATTCTCAATCTCTACTCTTAGATGTTGTTGTAGCAAATTACCAGTAGATGTACCTCACGCTATCGAACCCCTTGTACCCGAAGATCCATCACATCCTGCTCTATCATTATCATTCCCCATTCATATAAATACTGATTTTCTTTCTTCTACCTTCAATCCTAACTATCTATGTTATAATTTTCGTAAATCTTACTTAAACTCATTATATATTTATAAAGATGTTGACGCCGCATTCAAAAAAAAAAAAAAATTATGAAATAGTTTACAGCGTGACAAATGTATTTCCCGTACTAAAAAACGTGCATCTAACTATCCACCTTGGTATAACAATAATATAAATAAACTTGTTAAACTCAAAAATAAATACCACAAAATGTATAAAGCATATAACGAAACTCATTTTTCAGAATTTCAACGTTTACGTTCTCTTGTTAAGAAAAATATTTCTGGATCTATACATTTTGAAGATAAAACATTTGATAATACGCCAGATATTTTACAAGGATTCGTTGATTTTTTCTCAAGTGTTTACACCAGTTCAAACTCACTTTATTTTACAGATAGTGCATCTTATTCATCTGACACGAATTATAACACTGTAACTATTAAATCTGTTACTTATGATGACATTTAATATGCAATTAAGCGACTGAAACCTACCCGTAATCCTGGTCCTGATAATCTACCATCCTATATTTTTAAAGCATCTAGTAATATATTTGTTAAACCTCTTAAATTACTTTTCAATTTATCGCTCAAAAATAATTATTTCCCTATTTCCTTTAAATCTTCACTTGTGTGTCCCATCTACAAATCTGGTGATATAACTATACTTGCCGTCAAATAATTATGGACGAGATTTCTACACTGTTGCCAATTTTTTTAAGTGTCTACCTGTACAAATATCTGAAATCTGTCAATGTCATTTTATATTCTGATATTCTCGTTAGTACTTGCGTGCGCTTTTTTTCCTAATTCTATAAATTGCATTATATTTAGTGTTTTGAAAAGAAAATGAGAGAAACTCATTAATTAAATAGTCCTGGTTTTTTTTAAAAAAAAACGTTTCGGAAAATATGATTTAAATAGGCATACAAAAACAATTATTGCCAATGTACAAATTTTTTTCAAAAAATTGGCGTTACATCCTGTAAGAAATTATAATTTATTAAATAATAAGAAGACTGCAGAAGCATGTTGTGTTGGCAGATCTACTGTGCACCAATTAATCAATTATTCTTACCTTTTATTTAGATTTTACCGATTATCGTATTTTAACGCAAACGCGACCTTAGCTTGATGTGTGGAAACTTTGGTCAAAATAATAAATATAAATATAAATTTTCCAAAGAGACAATTTTTATATTTTATATTACGTATTACTGTATTACCTAACATATTTGTTATAATATTTTCTTCATGTACGATGTATTAAATATTTTATTAGTTTTCATGGTCATGTTATTTTCAATCTTCTACGATTGATATTACAACCCTCAATGATGGATTTAATATGATTCCACATATTGACATCCTTTTGATAAAAAATTTTGTGAATCGCACTGTCATCTATGCTCTTAATATCTATATACCGCCCTCCTGCCCTATTACAGATTATGAGATTTTATTTGAATCATTGGCTAGAATACAATTGCTTCATAACTCGAACATCTTAATCTTCGGCGATTTTAATATACCACTCTACCTTAACTGCTATAACGACTTTACATATTGTCCTTACTTCAATTCTTTATTTAACTTTCTAAATTTTTTTAATTTAGAACAGTTTAACTTTATAAAAAATGAACATGGTAAACTGTTAGACTTAATTATTGGAAATATTTCCTGCGTAGTATCTAGATCAATTGATTCCTTCTGTCGCGAATACTCACATCATCCAGCTCTAACAGTACAATGTGCAGTTAAAACCAAACAAAATAAATTGCACTCTGTTTCTAATTTTGGTTTTAATTTCAAAAAAGGAAATTATGTGTCACTATACCATGATCTTTCTGCCATAAACTGGGATTTTCTCAACACTACCAACGATGTGAATAGAGCTGTTGATTTACTCTATTCTACAATAAATAAAAATTTTCAGAATAATATACCCTTGAAACAAAAATGTACCAAATCCTACCCTCAGTGGTTTACAGGGTCTATAATACACAAACTGAAATTAAAACACAAAGCGTGGAAAAAATTTAATAAATCTCAATCTTCAGTAGATCGAGAAAATTTCAAAAAACTCAGGGCAGAAATTAAGTCTGAAATTGATGGGGCATATAAATCATACTGCTTAAATGTCGAACAGGAAATCACTCAAGAACCTAAAAAATTTTGGTCGTTTATTAATAACAAAAAAAAAACCTCTCAAATACCGACTGTGATGAACTATAATAATAATTCTCTTGAGAGTCCTCAAGAGATAGTTGATAAGTTTGCCGACTATTTCTCAAGTTCGTTCAATGACACTTCACAAAATAACTCTACTGAGTATTCCATACCTGACTATTATAATACTTTAATCATCAATTCAATTTCTGAAAATGAGGTTATGTCAGCCATGTGCAAACTAAAAGCTAACATGACAACTGGGCCTCACTTAATACCTGCATTCATAATTAAAGACTGCTCATCCATATTTGTTAAACCTTTAACCATTTTATTTAACAGAATTTTAAGTAGCTCAACATTCCCTGAAGTTTGGAAAACATCTAGAATCAGACCGATCTGTAAAAAAGGCAACAAAAATGATTTAACAAATTACAGACCTATTGCTATACTGTGCAACTTTAGCAAAAATTTTGAAACAGTCTTACAGATCAAAATCTATAACCATGTAAATAATATGATCTCAGTTAATCAGCATGGCTTCATGCAAGGCAGATCCACAGTCTCCAATCTGATGTGTAAAACACAACTAATATGTGAAACAATTGATAATCAAGGTCAGGTAGATGCTGTTTATTTGGATTTTTCGAAGGCCTTCGGCAAGTTAGATCACGGCATTCTCCTACATAAACTTAAACTTTATGGCTTCTCTCATTGTCTTTTATAACTTATCTCGTCATACCTAAGCAACAGACTTCAGTTTATCTGTATGAATGAATATAAATCAGAAAATTTTCATCAGAAGTCCGGTGTGCCCCAAGGGTCAGTCTTGGGGCCCCTTCTATTTAATATATTCATAAATGATATCACTGCACGTCTCACTGTCAACCACTTGCTCTACGCAGACGACATAAAACTCTTATGCCATATATCGACTGTAAATAACTGTCTATTACTACAGCATAATTTAGATATTATTTACCAATGGTGCAAGACAAATAATCTGTCTCTAAACATCGATAAATGTCAGTGTATGTCCTTTACCAGAAAGCATAATTCTGTATATTTTGATTACTTACTAAATAACAACATCTTGCTCAGACCAGAAGTTATATGCGACCTAGGAGTATATTTCGATCTTAAACTTTCTTTCACTACGCATATTGCGAATAAAACATCGACCGCACTAAAATGTTTGGGATTCGTTATCCGTAACTCCAGTATGTTCACCAACTTGAACACACTACGACTCTTATTTATTTGCTTAGTTCGATCTAACCTCGAATATTGTTCTGTGATCTGGAATCCAATTCATAACAATCAAATAGGATCGTTAGAGCAGATACAAAGAAAATTTTTAAAATATGCAACATACATTTTAGAAGGAATTTATCCCCAAAGAGGTACAGCGCAATCTCAACTACTAGAACGTTTTGATTTGACATCACTTGAACAAAGACGACAAGCTGCGGCAGTAATTCTCTTACATAAAATCCTAAATGGTGACATTGACTGCATGTACATCCTCAATAAACTATCCATTCAAGTCAATAGATTATCATCGAGATATAAAGCAGTGTTTCACTTAAAAACAGCCAACTCAAACATTCTAACTAAATCCCCCATACATCACATGGTCAGATCATACAGTGTTATTGAAAGTACCGTTGACATTTTCCACAATTCTGTCCGTGACATTAAGAATTGCACTACATTTTTTTAACTACGTTCTCTCCTTACCCTAGAATTGGGCCTGAGCCTGTTGGGTACTGTATCTAATAATAATAATAATAATAATAATAAATAATAATAATAATAATAATAATAATGTTAAGTCACAAGCGGCAACACCGCTGGGCAAGGGACAGGGTGCGGAAAGGGATAAAAGTTGAACATCAGTCCATAATTATTTGACGGCGAATCGTTATACTCTCCAACATTTCAAAAATTATCGAATCTATAGGCACATTTACAATTCAATTGAACATCGTATCAGTATCCATCAACATGGATTTGTCAAGGGTAAGTCAACTACGGCAAATTTAATAAATTTTACTGAATATGCTCTCAGCTCACTTCATGATAGTTCACAAGTTGATGTTATTTATACTGATTTTAAAAAAGCATTCTATACTGTTGACCATTCTATTCTTCTACATAAATTATCTTCTAATTTCAATTTTTCTTCCGAACTTGTTTCATTTATAAATACATATTTAAGTTCTCTTACAGAAAGCCGGTCCTGGTAAACAATAAGTTAGTAGTGTGATAAATCGTTCCTACATAACTGTCAATTTACTGAGATTTAAAACGGAAATTAAATATATTGTTAGCGGCAAGGTAGAGAAGAACCAAAAAAAAACCTCAAAAACACAGCACTAAACCCACAGCACTGCACAAAACCTACACAATTTAACACTGTCCTGAAATAGAACGGTAAAGGTGTGAACACAAACTTTCATAAACACTTTTAACAACTTTTATTTCACCCCACGACAAAAAGTACAAAATAATCAGCGGCCATTCACTACAAGCGTCAAGTGAATACTAAACGTACCACTTCACGACTGCTGGCGGCTAAAAACAAATTACGTAAAACTAACAAAAATATAAGAATTAAATAACACTTCCAATCAATTAAATAAAAAATTAAATGATCATTAACTCTTTCCTGTATAAACATGACGATTACATCATGATATCCCATGTGGTGAATTCGGCTGCTAACACGGCCATCCTGCCGGACGCTTCGCTCTCGAAGCGCTGATCCTTATCGGGTAGAAGTGCCACATGAAGCTGTCTCGGACTGGGTAGAATCATCATCGTCACTAAGACTAAAACAGTAAAATTGCCGTAAGCTTAAATGATTTCAACATTATGTTCAGATCATCAATGCAAAGCGTCAAAGCTTTCAACATTTTAAACAACAAACCAGATGCAAAGCTTAGTAGCTTTCAACATCGCCAATGCAAAGCGTAGTAGCTTTCAACATTGTAAACAACAAACCAGATGCAAAGCGTAGTAGCTTTCAACATCGCCAATGCAAAGCGTAGTAGCTTTCAACATTGTAAACAACAAACCAGATGCAAAGCGTAGTAGCTTTCAACATCGCAAAATTCTAAAAACAAACAAATCATTAGTAACCCTTTATACCAACCTTGAGTCATTATCAAGGTATTCCAACAAATCAGGCATATTCATAGTAAGTGACCAATCACATGGCCAAAGTCTAAGTTGTTCTTTCGCCGCTTTAGTTATGGTACTTTTTCCAACTCTTCTGAGTTCGTAACGATTTTCTGGAGTGATGCCCAATATTTCAAATGGACCTTGGAACTCATGCTGAAGTTTACTCTTATGCATCGTTTCATCTCTGTGCATTAAAACAAAGTCACCTATTGCGAATTCCCTCGTGTCACGCCGTTTCTGGTTTGTCCGAAGGGATTTGTTTGTGATCAGGTCGAGTCGCTCTTTAATTCGTTCGCGGTCAAGTTGCAAATTACGTAGCGGTTGTAAATCGAGGCTTAAACTTTTCAACAAAGACTGAATAAGTGGGGGTACCGCCTTCTATACCAATTAGGGCTTTCAGAGGTGAAGTTTGAGTGGACTTTTGAATGGTTGTGTTCAATACTAACTGTATGTTCCACAAGCCGCTCGACCATTCTGACTGGACTTTTGTTTCTACTCTGATTAGATTCATAATGGTGCGCATATATCTCTCGACTTGTCCGTTTGATCGATGTATATCGGGCGTTGTGTAATGATAAGTTATACCAAGAGAGTCTAAAAACTCGGGTATCTTTAAATTTTTGAAATTAGATCCAGCATCCATTATAATTAATTTTGGAGTACTAAACAGCGATATAAAAGACTGAAATGCTAATTTAGTTTCCATGGTCTGTACTGTTTTCAATGGTTGCAAAACACAGTATTTGGTGAATGCATCGACTAATACAAGAATATGTTTATGTCCTTCGCTTGTGGGAGTTAATGGTCCTAAACAGTCGGCATGCAGAACATGCATGGGTTGAGATGGTTTTTCAACATTCGATATAAAACCATGTAATGGACCTGTGCGCGTCTTTTTAATGGCACAGATAAGACAGTGTCTAATATAAATTTTCACAAAATGTCTCAAGCGGGGAAACCAAAAATGTTTTTGAATTGAGTCGATTGTTTTGTCAACACCGATGTGACATTGTTCGTCATGAAATAGCCGTAACAACCCAAGTCGACTTTGACATGGTACGAAGGGTTTTGGGAATCGACCTTCGGGAGTATTGATAACATAATGCAAAATACCATTCCGCACAACATAACGAGCTTTGTCTAACCGTCCTTCTTCTGCATCTTTAATTAGTTGACGAGTTACAGAGTTACCTCGCTGTTCAACATGCAACCAATTGTGACTAGCATTGACGCGTCGAACAGCAATGGGATTGCGGCTAAGGAAATCAACGTGGGGCAAGGAGCTACCTTTACGATAAATAATTTTGAAATTAAAGTCTTGCATATAAGACCACCAACGTGCAACGCGTGGCAAGATATTCTTTTTAGTGGCCGTCGATTTAATGGCGTTACAATCCGTTATTAAAGTAAAATGAATGCCAAGAAGATATACACGAAAATGTTTTAATGAATTCACAACCGCAAGAGTTTCTAACTCGTAAGAGTGATACTTCTCCTCAACGCTATTAGTTCTCTTGCTAAAATAGCCAATTACTCTCATTGTGTCATCATGTTTTTGGAGCAAGATGCCTCCATACCCAAGCGAACTTGCGTCCGTGTGTAATTCGGTTGGCAGCGAAGGATCGAACACAGATAATAGCGGTTTTGAAACTAAATGATTAATAACATAATTCTTGGCTACCTCATGCTCTTCTGCCCATACGAAGGGTTCATTTGAACGTGTTAATTTGGAAATACAAGCTGTGCGTGTAGTAAATTCAGGAATAAACTTTCTGAAATAACCGGCAAGACCCATGAATTGCCGTACCTGTTTGACAGAAGAAGGAATGGGTGCCCTGACAAGAGCGTCTATTTTGCGTGCACTTGGGCGAATACCTTCAGCAGAGATTTCACGACCTAAATATTCAATCTTTTGCTGAAGAAAATGACACTTGTGAATGTTGAGAGAAAACCCGGCAGATTGTAAAGCTTTAAGTACTGCATTAAGATTCTCTAATCCTTCTTCAACCGTTTTTGAGGGGATGAGGATGTCATCTAAATAAACAAGGGCTATTGTATCTTTGAGGTTTCCTAATGCTTTGTTAATGGAACGTTGAAAAACAGCGGGGGCGTTAGCCAACCCGAAAGGCATACGAAGATATTCATAGTGGCCATCCGGTGTAACGAAAGCAGTTTTATGAATTGATTCTTCATCTATAGGGATCTGATGGAAACCAGATGACATGTCTAAGGAAGTAAAATAGTGACCTTGTCCTAAACGATCTAACTGATCATCTACTCGCGGAAGTGGATATCGATCTTTAATTGTGTGAGAATTGAGTTCGCGAAAATCAACACACATTCGATATGTTCCTTCCTTTTTACGTACAAGGAGAATCGGACTGGCAAAGGGGGACTCACTTTCGCGAATAATATTATTAGCAATTAGTTCTTGGATAATATTACGAACTGCTTCGCGTTCATGCTCCGACAAACGGTACGGGGTTCTATTTACAACGAAATCATCATGTAAACGGATATGAAGTGTAGTATTATTAACAGCAGGTAACGCATTATTGTTACTGATTATATTGGGATAGCGCGATAAAAGATTTAAAACATCAGAACGTTGTTGTTCTGGAACATCAATTAATTTGTCATCACTAGCAAGAAAAACACGTCGAACTTTTGCTATATGCTTGCGTACAACTCGTGTACCAGAATAATCAGTGATTGATGCAAGTTCAGGATCATCATACAAGTTGCAGCCAATTATTACATCATAGTCTAGAAAAGAATCTGGGACGATAACAAACTTAAGATTTGTAACTTCGCCTGTAATCTCTACTACTACTTTAAATTGTTCATTGACAGAGAAGCTACCAGGGGATATACCAGTTAATTTCAAATGACAAGGCTTGATTTTATGCTGAAACCTAGTGAGATAACGATTGGACATTAAAGAAATATCAGCCTCTGTATCTATAATTCCCACAAAACTGTAACCATCTACCTTAATTTTATTTGGTTTGGAAGATTGTCCCATACTACAAATAACGTTAACATTCTTACGAGATTCGATGTTTTTACGAATAAAGCAATTCTCGGATTTATGACCGGCCTTTGCACAAAAAGAGCATAAAATAGGTTTAGCCTCATTATTTCTGAAATTTTCAGTCTGTTTTGAAGTACTGGGTTCATTCTTATTAATGAGTGTGTGTTGTGCATTTTGCAAACTACAGTGTCGTCTAGTGTGGCCAAATTTACCACACCCATAGCATTTACTATTTGTATTAGTTTTAGTAAAATTATCACGTGTACTGTGAGGATTAGGACGAAATCGTTTACATAAAGGTTCATCACGTTTATTGCTTGCATAATATGCTTCATCACGTTGCCGTTTTGTAACGGAACTAAGAAAAGAGATTAAATCAGATATCTTTTTAAAGTTATGATTATTCGCTGTAACTTGGACATCACGTTCTTGTATACCATGTATAATCAACTCAACAAGATCAACTTCCTCCCACTTAGCCCGTACATTTCTAAGCAAAGCAGCTTTCTCGTAAACGTACGCATCATAAGTACTAAATCGACTACTGTTAAATTCTGCAGCCTCTGATAACAATCGCCCAAGATTTTTCCTTTGCGGAAAAGCCTCTAAAAATCACGTTGAAAGGTCTCCTAGCTTCTCACATCAGGGGACCACGTATCAAACCACGTCTTCGCAACTCGAGTTAAAAAGCGACCCAACCTTACCATGACTTGATGATCACTCCATTCAAATTCATCTTTAATACTTGCAACTTGTGCAAGCCATTGCCTTGCATCCGTAGTATCTGGTCGAAAGACAGGCAGATCGACCTGTTCAGGAGCTGTCCTTGATGACTTGATGGCCTTGACCAATTCGGAGACAAGGGCTTCCATTTCGAACCAATGAACGTCAGGATAACTGCAAGTGGTTGTGGATTGTAATCCCACTTCTGATGTTAGCGGCAAGGTAGAGAAGAACCAAAAAGAAAACCTCAAAAACACAGCACTAAACCCACAGCACTGCACAAAACCTACACAATTTAACACTGCCCTGAAATAGAACGGTAAAGGTGTGAACACAAACTTTCATAAACACTTTTAACAACTTTTATATCACCCCACGACAAAAAGTACAAAATAATCAGTGGCTATTCACTACAAGCGTCAAGTGAATACTAAACGTACCACTTCACGACTGCTGGCGCCTAAAAACAAATTACGTAAAACTAACAAAAATATAAGAATTAAATAACACTTCCAATCAATTAAATAAAAAATTAAATGATCATTAACTCTTTCCTGTATAAACATGACGATTACATCATGAAATCCCATGTGGTGAATTCGGCTGCTAACAATATCTCTTACTCAAATCTAAGTAAAAGTGAGTGCAGTGCATACAAAAGTAATCAGATTAATTAAATAAGATCATATACTGATAAAAATCAAGGTGAGAAGAACTGACCCTCCGAGGGGTCGACCCGAGCGAACGCAACGATACACAAATCAACGGTCACTGAACAGGTCCGTATTCAGGTAAAGCAGGAATTTTTGGTAAGTCAATTATATAATAAGAATAGATGATAAAAGAGATAAACCAACAAACGATTCATCGATAGTAGAGGATTGAGTGTTTCAAAGAAGTAAATTAATAACTAGATCCACAACCAAGAAGATAGAGACAAACGAAGACCAGCAAGCAAAAATATGGAAGAAATTAAAAAGCTCCTAATGCAAATACAAGAAGACTTCAAAGAATTAAGAAGAGACGTAAAAGAAAATAATAACGAAACGGAAAAAATGAGAATGGAAATGAAGGAAATGCAACAAATCTGGGAAACAGAAAACAGAAATGATCGTTGAGATGCAAGAAGCTAAGGAGAGGATTGAAAAACTAGAAAGTGATAAAATAAAGAACAATTTGGTTATCACGGGAATGGAGTTAAGTAAAACAAAAGATGCAAGAAGTAAGGAAGTAGAAGAATATCTGGAAAAGGAACTAAAAATTAAAGTAAAACCAAAGTCGATAAACCAAATAGGCGTAAACTGATATATAATGGAAATGAACAATTGGGAAGATAAAATAGAGGTGATGAAAGCGAAAGGGAAATTAAAACATAGAGAAGGAAAGAGTGTGTTCATAGAATCAGAACTTACCAAAAAAGATAGAGCAATCCAGAAAAATATTAGGGACATAGCTAGAATAGAACGCAAAAAGGTGTGAACGTAATAGTAAAGGTAAGATATCATAAACTAGAAGTGAATAATATGATATGGAAATGGAATATGAAAGAAAACAAACTGATATCCTTAGAAGATGAGGAGAAAATACAAATTCCAAAAAACTAAAACAGATAAAACAAAAACTGAATAGAAATAAGATAACTAGGCAAGACTCTGCGAATACGAATATTAATAGTAATAAGGACAATAATGAGAAGGAAAATATACATACAAAACAGGAAAAGAATAGTAATAATATAAAACAAGAAGTAAAGATTGGAATTTGGAACGTAACCTCGCTAACGGGAGAAGAAATTGAAACAACTGGGGAAATAGCGAAATTCGGAATTATTATACTAGGAATCTCAGAAACAAAAAAAGATAGGAGTAGGCAAAAAACAAATAATAGCAGACTACAGCCTATACTATAAACAATAAACTCTAGAATCATGACCATGGAATTAGAATGGAATGGAACATTGCAACTAATTCAAATATATGCTCCGAAAGAAGGAACGAACGAAGAAAATATGAATAAATTCTATGAAGACCTACAAGGGACTCTGGATAAACTAAAAGTAAATAATGAATGTATAATTGTAATGGGGGACTGGAATTCAAGCATTGGAAATGATATAACAAGAGGGCTTGGATGTACAGGAAACTATGGAGAACCGACAATCAATAGGAATGGAAATAAAATTCTAGAATTTTGTCAAACAAATGATCTCATAATAGGAAATACCTTCTGCGACTAACCATTTGAAGATAGATATACATTTGTAACGGAACAGAGGAATGCAAAAAGTATAATTGAGTACATATTTTACACAAAAGAAATACAAAGTAGAATAGATCAGATCAACACGGAAATAGAAGCAGAACTGTCAACACAGCATAGGCTACTAATGACTAAAATTAAAAACAGAACTAATACCAGAGAAGAAAATAACCTACGAGAAGATACAGATATATAAACTGAAAAATGATGAAATAAAATCAAAATACCAAGAAGAAACGGATAAAGCGCTCCAAATACACGAATTGAGAATACAACAGTATAATCTGGACCAAAAATGGGAAACATTCAGAGATACAATATACAATGTAGCAGAGAAGATATGTGGGAAAAGAAAATACAATCCTAACCTGAAGAAAACAAGATGGTGGAATAACGACGTCATAAATGAAATCAAGAAAAAGAAAACTGCCTGGAAACGGTATCAGGAGACCAAAAATGAACGAGATAAAGAGGAATGTATAAGAAGAAGCAATGAAGCTAAACAAATAGTAAGACAAACAAATAGGAAAAGCTGGAAAGACTTTGGAAACGAAATAAATGAAAGATACGGCGAGAACAACAGACATTTTTGGAATACGGTCAGGTCGCTGAAAAACAAAAAATTTAAACAGATGAGTGGTTTTATAGACAAAGAAGGTAAACTTAAATCAACAACCGAGGAAATAATAGAAGAGTGGGAAAAATATTATACCAATAAATTCAAGGAAGACACAATACAAAATGATACATACAATAAATATATGAACCAAGAAAATAACGAGACAGTGGAAGAGGATATTAGTAAGGAGGAACTAGAAGAGGCACTTAGGAAAATAAAAACTGGGAAAGCGAATAGAGAGGGCAAAATAGAACCTGAAATGATCAAGTTCTTAGGAGACAAAGGCAAGGAATGGCTACTGGATATATGTAAAAAAAAGCGTGGATGACAGAGACGTTACCGAGACAATGGGAAAGAAATATAACTCTACCAATATACAAAAAGGAGACTACACTAATTGCGATAACTATCGTGCAATATGCCTCTCTTCCACATTCTTCAAGATATATACAGCAATAGTAGAAAATAGACTAACACAATGAATAGATAACAAATTTGCAGAAGAACAGGCAGCATATAGACTAGGCAAACAAACGAATGATAACATACACATATTAAGTACTAAGAAACATAATAGATAGCACGCCTGTACAACGCAGTGGAGATTCCCTATCCTAGCTGTGTCTCACAATTTTATCATGATAGAAAGAGAAGGCGGTGAGAGAGATGGAAGATCAGGGGCCGTTGAGCGTATCGATGTACCTTTACATTTCCTTTGCTGTAGGTTCAGTTTTCACGTTTATGAAGAGTTTTGTATTGTAATTTAATATAACATAAGGAAAAAATATTCTATGGCGAACTGTAATAGTGCAAAGCAAATGTTTAAATATTTGGTGCTCCTAAAGATGAGACATTAAAAATCTGGATACGAAAAATACCTCGCAAAGACAGAGACCGGAAGTATTTACTCTTAAACAAGGGTGATTAAACGTCGACTAAAGTAACAAATACATTTTAAAGATGAAGAAATTTTGAAAGAATAGACTGACGGCTTCAATCATGCTTGTACATTTAATAATATTTTTTACATTAATAAAATATGTAAGAAATAAAGAGTGAAGTAAAACGAATATTTTTAAATTCCACACAAAATGTTTCAGTTGAAGAAAGGTGCTTATCCTACCATATTTTCAAACTGTCCAAATTATTTGAATGTTAATACCCCTAAAAAGAGACGTGAAATACTTAAACAACAAAACAACAAAAAACGTAAGATAATAATAATAATAATAATAATAATAATAATATCGATGACGATAATAATCAATCTTTATTAACAGGTATTCGAGTACATCATAATACTTTTATAAAAAAATGTAGTCGCATCGAAATGATATCTATATTTTTTAGAAACAAATTTGGAAACTCCAACGACGTCTCCTTCACTTTTTAATTTTATTTTGAAAAATGAAAATGTAATCACACTGCCTAACGAACTTTGGTCCTTGAGCAAAACAACAAATAATGGCAAACAATGCTTAGGATTTAAAATTAATATTTTCTAATAAAGAAGTTCCAGTAATTGAAAAACAATTATTAATTTCGGAATCTTTAGATGTGAAATTTTTATTTACGGACAACTAATATTTAATAAGGTACACAAAATATTTTTATCAAATGACATTTTTAAAATTTTAGAAGCATTAGAAATATTAAATGTATACCAAGGCATTAATTTAACAAATAAAAATATGAAAAATATGCTCAAAAACGAAAAGTTGTAATTATAGAAGAAACAGTCTCAACTGTTTTGTAAAATTATCAGTTTTCTTTTATTTGTACAGAACATATAGGTCTGAAATATTTGCTTTCATAATTCATGAATTTATTTATATGACAATGGGACAATATTTCCATCAAATAAATATACACTTATAATCTAAAAGCAAAGAATTCCGAAAAATAGCTAAATTACTAGATTATTAATTTTTAAAATATTACTATTATTACAACCTTATATTTAACTTTCCTTGTCCGTCAAGGTATCTTTAAACCGATTTTGTAATCACTTCATTATCTTCCCGTCACTATTTTCTTCCGTGAAATGAAGTATATGGTTACGAGTGTAAATATACTATAGAAACTCTCATTCAATTAAAATGTATATTTTAGAATCGCTATGATTTTTTTACATGACAGAAATTACACACAGAGATCGAAACGTCAATATTTAAAAAAAATAAATATCGTACTCTAGGAATGTAACTGAACTATTAAAGTCTTAAAATTAATTTATATATTGTCCTTTACATCAAAATCAATAAAATGTAGACTGAAAGTCTTTTTATTTGAGAAATATTATGCATGATTTCATATAAACTACATGATCGCCAGCTGTGCGTAGGCCTCTGATCATCTGTCTCTCATCGCTCAGCGATAAGAAAGTGTGCCGCTTTTCGCAGCTTCGTTGCAACTCCTCTAATAGTAGTTATATTATACTCCGTGCAGAAAACCATATGCGACATCCTATGAAGAGTATAAAGGATTTGTGAAGAAGAAGAAGAAGTTCTCGTACAATGACAGTTCAGCTTAATAATTTTAGTTCATCACCTGTTATTCTTTCTTCTGGTGTTCCTCAAGGATATAATTTAGGTCCATTACTCTTTATTTTGTTTATTTTGATAATTCTGAAATATTGTTATATGAAGATGATTTAAAAATCTATCCTAAAATAAACTCAGTGGAGGATTGTAAATTATTACAGAATGACATTGAAAGTGTTCTATAATGGCCTGAAAGCTCTAAATTATTTTTAACTACAGCAAATGCAAAATAATGTCTTTCTTTGTAAAAAAAAAATACGTTTATACCTATTCATATCACATGCAACTTACGTGTCTTGAGCGAGTCTCTAAATTTAAAGATCTTGGCGTGCTATTTGATGACAAATTATCTTTTCATTTACATTTTGAGTGTATAACATCTGCACCTCTCAAAATACTTGGATTCATAAGTCGTTCAGCTAAATCTTTTAATAATATATTATCTGTGAAATGTTTACACCAATCACTGATCATGTCAAAATTAGAGTATTGTGCGTTAGTTTGGAACCCTATTTATGACAATCAAATATCTAAACTTGAATTTGTACAAAAAAGGTTAGTTAAATATTATTATTATAAAAAAATACAAACAATATCCTAATTATGATTTGCCTTATGATTCCATGTTATCTGAAAGTAATATCTTATCTTTAGCAGTGGCGTAGCGTGACTTTTTTGGTAGGGTGTGCAGAAAAAAAAATACTATATCAAAATAAGACACATTTTTATTACCATTTGATTAGAGACAGTTTTAAAAACTATTTGAATTTATAGACCCATATAAAATTAAAATAAGAAATGTGGGGTGTAATAATAACGAAGAAAATAAATTAAATCAAAACACCCAAAGAAATTATAGAATTGCAACTTTAAATACTTTCGTGGGTAGCAGAATGCATACGTTGACAATTTAATATCTTCCACCATTCTAGGTTCAAATGTTCAGTTGAATACTCGCATGCTTTACCAGTGTACTATGTATCCCCACCATGGTACTAGCCGCCCGCTCCTTGCATGTCCTAATGTTAGCTAGACTGGTCGTCAGAATTTCTTTTTGAACCTAGCTTTGCGTTTGGTATACATATGTCGGAGACGAAGACTGGAGCCGGGATTCATTTTGGGCGTGTGGAGAAGACATTGTTTATTTTATTTTAATTATCAATGTTCTTTTAATTAAACACTAGTTAAACACTATTACACACATTTACTTTAAACAAACACAAGTACGAATTATAACAACTAATAAAAATAAGTAATACAACCAACACGAATAATACTATGAGAATAATAAAATGATCAAAATAACAAAATAACAAGAGTTCAAGAACTAGCGATCCAACCCCAACACTTCACTGAGGTGAAGTGTTGGGGTTGGATCGCGTTGGATTCATTCAACTTGTCTTAATCACGGCGTGAACTGTATTGCTCTCATTGCCTTTGACCTGTTGGTTTTGTTTCGCCCGCACACGACTCGGGGAAGTTCCGTCTTCCAAAATAAGATGCGTGTACGCGTTCTTGACTCAGAAGTCGGGGAAGCCCCTATGGGAACCGCCGCCGCCGACACGGCTATTCTGACATTTCGCACGTCCTCGTGCGTTACGTTAATTCAAGCTGTAATCTGTTAAACACACAATAAAGAGATTAGACATGTCGTCCATCCTGACCATCGCCTCAATAAATTTGCGACATATCAAATATTCGGAAATAAATCAACTAGCTACCGCAGCAGCTTCATCACCACCGCAGTGGTTTCATCACTGACCAGATTACCTCAGCAATCTGTCATCTCCATCACAATTCAATGACCAGGCTATCGCAACAGCCTGTCACATCGCAAACACTTTGACCAGATTACCGAAGCAATCTGTCAACTTTCATCTCAATACAATGACCAGACTATCGCAACAGTCTGTCATAACACACAAATACTTTGATCAAATTACCGCAGCAATCTGTCAATTTCCACTCAGTACTTCAATGGTTACTACCGCAGCAGTCGACCATATCCTCAGTACTTTAATGATCAGACTACCGCAGCACTCTATCATATCCACAAACTTTACAACACACTCAAGACTACCGCAGCAGTCTACCAACAAACTCAACAACATGAACTCAGTACCTTTCAAACAATAACTCAGTACCATTCAAATAACTTAGTACCTTAATTCTCGGTCGCCGACACTGGCTCATCACTGACGTTCAAATCCATATCAAAATTAAAATTGAACTTGAGTACTTGGGACCATCCGCAACTGATCATGAGCAAACTTGCTTGGCAAACTTTTGCCTTTTCCTCCAATTTTTATTACTTCATATCTGTCATTTGGTAAAATTTTCACAATTTTGTACGTACCTCTAAATTTACTATCTAATTTTGATAGCATCCTTTCATTACATTTAGCAAAAACAAAGTCACCAACAGTAAAAGGTTTCACCTTAGCTTTTCCTGCATTAAATCTCTCAGCATATTTCTGTGCACATTTAACACTATTTGCACTACCCTGCTCTCGAATATTTTTCAAATTATCATCATCGTTATCACTTTTTATACATTCATGCAAAATTTTAGTAAGTTCGAGAGATCGAATATTAGAGCCAAACAATAATTCTGCAGGACTAAATCCTGTAGTTTTATGTTTTGTACAATTCAAAGCAAGTTGAACCTCCCCTAAACTCTCTTGCCATGTTTTAGTACCTTCTGTCTCAATAGCAGTTAATGTATTTTTTAAAGTTTGCATAACTCGCTCCACTTGTCCATTTGCTCTACTCGTACTGTGCGCAATAAAATGCAAATCAATATTATTTTCTGAACAAAAAATTTTAAACTCAGAACTTGTAAAACATTTTCCTTGATCAGCAATTATTCTGTGTGGTGCCCCAAACAAGCAAGTAAAATTTTTGAAAGATTCAGCAGCTTGTTTCCCTGTTAGTGTGCGAACAAGACATAAAATTACAAACTTTGAAAAAGCATCAATAAGTACCAACACATATTCTTGTTTATCACTTTTTCCACTTAATTTACCAGATATGTCTATATGAACTGTATGCCAAGGTTTTGTAATTTTTGGTATTGAATGTAACTTAATTTGTTGAGCACCAGTTTTACCTTTTGATGCTTTACAAATTAAACAATTTTCCACAAATTTTCTGACATTTTTTGACATATTTGGAAACCAATAAAATTCATAAACTTTTTCAAGTGTCTTTTCCCATCCTAAATGTTTCAAATCAACATAAATATGATTAATTGCAGACCAAGCCATAGAACAAGTAACAACTGGTAACCACTTAGAACTTTTATTTCTCTCAATTTTACGAAATAAAATATTATTTCGAACATCGTAAGTTTTGGCTAAATCATCAGAAATTTCATTAGCTTTCCATTTTGCAATTAATTGTGTAATTTCATTATCTCTTTGTTGTTCAACTTGCAACCAGTCTTTTTGCAAATCCACGAATTCTACTGTCTTTTTAACAAAAATTTGTTTATAATTTTCAATATTTGGTAGCGGATTACGAGATAAAAAGTCTGCATGTTTCATACGTGAGCCTTCTTTGTACTGAATATCAAAATCAAAAGATTGTAAAAATGCCCACCATCTGTGAACTCTAGGAGTTAAATCAATTTTATTTTTCGAGGATTTTAAAGAATTGCAGTCAGTTACTACTGTAAAGAATTTTCCTTGCAAGAAATGTCTAAAATGTTTAATAGCATTTACAACAGCTAATGTCTCGAGTTCATAAGAATGATAACGTGATTCTACATTGGTTGTACGTTTACTGAAGTATGCAACAACATGCAACTTTGAATTATTTTTTTGTAATAAAACAGCACCGTAGCCTTCAGAGCTAGCATCAGTATGTAATTCAATGGGAAGAAGTGGGTCAAAAATAATTAATACTGGCTCTGTTGTTAAAAATGTAATTAAAATATTTCTTGCCTCGTCGTGTTTTGATAACCATTGAATTTTTTTGTCTAACTTGCTGCAAGCTGATATAAAGGGGTTGCAATTTTTGAAAAAGATGGAATGAATTGTCGAAATTAAGATGCTAAACCTAAAAATTGACGAACTTGTGTAGCAGTTTTTGGCAGTGCAGAATTTATAAGAGCAGAAATTTTACGAGGGTTGGGCCGCAATCCTCCTGCTCGAACTACATAGCCAAGAAATTCTATTTCTAATTTAAGAAAACTACATTTTTAAAAATTCAAAGAGAAACCGGCTTTCGCCAAAGTTTTCAAAACAATTTCAAGCCTTTCTAATCCTTCATAAACAGATGTAGATGGTATTAAAATATCATTCATGTATGTGACAGCAATTGTGTTGCGTAATTCGCCTAACGCCTTATCAATAGGTCTTTGATAAAAAGAGGGTGCATTCATAAGACCAAATGGCATTGTCAAATATTCATATTGTCCATCTGGTGTAACAAAAGCGGTCTTTTCTATAGAATTAGAATTTATAGGAATTTGATGAAATCCAGAAGCCATATCTAATGTTGTTAAATAATATGAACCGTGAAGACGATTAATTTGGTCGCTAATTAACGGTAAAGAATATTTATCTGGCACTGTATTACTATTTAATTCTCTGAAATCCACACACATACGATCTGATCCATCTTTCTTTTTCACTAAAATAATGGGGCTTGCAAAAGGTGAACAACTAGGGCGGATGATGTTTGAATCTAATAATTCAGAAATTTTTGATCGTACAATCTCAAGTTCAGTAGTTGATAAACGATACGGACGCCGCTGTACAATTTTATTGTTATCTTTCAATCGAATTTCTAACTGACCTGTTTTCACTCTACTTACTGGAATTCCATCTACAAAATATTGCTGATATTGCTTCAATATTTTAATTAAATTGTTCTTATCAGGTACATCTATATGAGTGTTTACAATATCAAAGTTAATACTATTATTTTCACAAATCTGGCCAATATTTTCAAGAGCAAATGATAAACCTTGAGGACTAAAATTAACCGAAATATTTTGTGAAACTAAATCTCTACCTATTATTATATCACAGGAAATGATATCATCAGGAACAACATGTAAAACAAGTTCAATTTTTATATTTTGAATTTCGACAACTGCAACTGGCCTTTAGGGAAGCTTGCTTGGTACAAAGGTTCATCTTTCTTTCTAGCAGATTAAAAAAAAAAAAAAGTAAAAGTTGGCTTGATGTGGTATGCCAATTCTGAAAATTGATCTGCATTAAAGCTTATTTCAATAATTATTAGTTACCGTTCAGAAGAAAGAGTTCTTGAATTTTATAAAGATATATTTCCTTGTTCTAATTTTATATGGTTTCATGTTTATATAAACTTATAATTAGAAATACATTCAAGTAATATAACTGACACTTGGAGTTGATTTTTTTTCTGACAGTTGACAACTGTCTATTTTAAAATTTTCATAAAATATCATTGGCATTTGCAACCAGAATACAGGATTGGTCGTCACGAACCTCACCATGGGCGTCCGCCCGGCAAGAATAACTTATCAGGAGCGACACCGAAAGATTACGGGGAGAAAACCACGTCACTAAACAAATTGGGGTTTGGCTCATATTCAAAACATTATCAGGCAACTACTAACTCCTTTTGTTTTATTAGGTGATTTTAATGCCCATAATTATATTTGGGGTTCGGAACATGTTGATGCAAGGGGAAGAATCTTAGAAAATCTGCTTGATAATCTTGATCTTGTCCTGATGAATACAGGATCGCCAACTTATTTTAATGCTCGGTCAAGGAGTTTTTCATATATTGACTTAACTATAGTATCTTCAAGTCTTGCTGCGCGTTATTCCTGGAAGACACTTGATGATCTGTATGGAAGTGATCATTTTCCGATAGTAATAACTACAGATATTCCTAATACTGAAAAAAAGTAAAAGTTGGCTTGATGTGGTATGCCAATTCCGAAAATTGATCTGCATTAAATCTTATTTCAATAATTATTAGTTACCGTTCAGAAGAAAGAGTTCTTGAATTTTATAAAGATATATTTCCTTGTTCTAATTTTATATGGTTTCATGTTTATATAAACTTATAATTAGAAATACATTCAAGTAATATAACTGACACTTGGAGTTGATTTTTTTCTGACAGTTGACAACTGTCTATTTTAAAATTTTCATAAAATATCATTGGCATTTGCAACCAGAATACAGGATTGGTCGTCAAGAACCTCACCATGGGCGTCCGCCCGGCAAGAATAACTTATCAGGAGCGACACCGAAAGATTACGGGGAGAAAACAACGTCACTAAACAAATTGGGGTTTGGCTCATATTCAAAACATTATCAGGCAACTACCAACTCCTTTTGTTTTATTAGGTGATTTTAATGCCCATAATTATATTTGGGGTTCGGAACATGTTGATGCAAGGGGAAGAATCTTAGAAAATCTGCTTGATAATCTTGATCTTGTCCTGATGAATACAGGATCGCCAACTTATTTTAATGCTCGGTCAAGGAGTTTTTCATATATTGACTTAACTATAGTATCTTCAAGTTTTGCTGCGCGTTATTCCTGGAAGACACTTGATTATCTATATGGAAGTGATCATTTTCCGATAGTAATAACTATAGATATTCCTAATACTGAACAAGTATCCCTTATATATCTTATCAGCTTCTGCATTGGCGGTCGTTTATTCTTCTCTCTGAGTATTTCTTATTTCTTTGTGGTTTAACTTGAGTTATTTTTTTTCCAATTAACATCAGTGTGTTGGCATCAATTTGCTCTATTTGTGTATCTGTGTTTATTTCTGCATAGTTGTGCTAGGGGTGAGTTATCTTCATTTTTGTTTATATATTATTTACTATCACGGCGTGGTTAATAGTGTTGTTTATTCCTGTTTGTATTATTACGGGTTCATTCACCGGCATCATCTGCTTGTCAAATACTGGGTGTTTAGTTTTTATATTTACAGGGTGTTGTTTCTTCTTATTTTATCGATCTAATATTTTTATTATTATTATAATTTATACTTCTACAAATATGGCTTCTCAGTGCTCCTGTTGCAACAAAACTGTTGATAATCACAGATTACTTACTTGCATCATCTGCAAAAATGCATTTAATATAGATTGTGTGGATGTTACTTCTGCTGAGGCAAGAAGAATAAATTCTTCTAAAACAGGTATAAAATGGAATTGTAAGAAATGTGAAAACATTAGTACTGACATAAATAATCTCAAAAAATTAATTATAGATATGCAAAAAGATCTAAATGAATGGAAGAACAAATTTCAAGAGACAGTGTCGGTTAAGAATTCATCTTCTATCCTGACCGAGACTATAATTAATGAAATATCTGAACGAGAAAAACGATCACAAAATATAATCATATATAATTGCATAGAAAATAGCGAATCTAAACAACAACAGTCTGTTAATCATTTAAACTTTGTTAAAGAACTATTATCTGAGTCCAACTTGGAAGTAGATAATTTAAAACCAATACGTTTAGGGCGTCTTGATGTTAGTAAAGCTACTCCACGCCCCATCAAAATTTCGCTTGGCTCCTCTGGAAATGTTATTAATTTTTTTAATAAATTTGAAACAATTAAATCCAAGAATAAATGGAATAACATTTCCGTTTCTCGCGACAGAACTCGAATGCAAATAGACTATTACAAATCTATAAAAAATGAATTAGACGGACGCATCGCGAATGGTGAAACCAATTTAAAAATTAAATATTTTAATAACACACCAAGAATCGTTTCGGAAAACTAATTCATCCCAACACAAGTCCGTATATTCTTAATGTTTATTATCAAAATTGCAGGGGTCTAAACACTAAAACTAATTTATTCTATGTTAATTGTTGTTCAATGTCTTTCAATATAATTATATTAACCGAAACCTGGATCCAGAGTTCCGTAACCAACAATGAACTCTTTCCTATGAATTATAATGTTATACGATGCGATCGCAGCTGTGAAATTGTCAATAAATCCACGGGTGGTGGTGTTCTGATTGCGCTATCTAATTATATTCAGTATGAAGTTATTGACGTAACATTTCTGAAAGATATTTGTAATTTAATTGATTTTATTGCTTGCAAATGTTATTTAAGTCACTGTCAATTTATACTATGTGCAATTTATATTCCGCCTGATGTAAGCGCCTCAAGTTTAGAATTATTTTTTGAATCTCTAGAAGAACTATTAACCGATCACAAAGTTATACTAGTTGGTGATTTCAACATTTCAAATTTTACTGATAATAGTAACACTCCAAAAGCTTCTTGTCTCACTAACTTGTGTAACTTTTTAGGTCTAACAAATTATAATAATATTAATAATCTTTTTGGTAAAAAACTGGATTTAGTTTTATCAAATTTGGATTACACCGTAAATGTAAATAAAGCTTCTTCTTCATTAGTACTGGAGGATGATTACCATCCCGCACTGACTACTGACATCGCTTTTTCAAATTCCAAATTACCGAAATTCTCCTCAAATAATAATGTAAGATATAATTTCCACAAAGCAAACTTTCCTCAACTGTATAACGATTTATACTTATGCGATTGGTCCTTTCTTAACACTTGTGAAAACGTTAATGAAGCTGTAACTACATTTTATGAGGTCATCTACAATATAATTAATATGTATGTTCCAAAGTCAAGAAATCGTAAAACGGAATATCCTATTTGGTTCACTCCCGAAATCAAGTATAATCTTAAAACAAAGGTACACTACAGGAAAAAATGGTTAAAATACAAAAATTTAAACTATCTAATTGAATTTAAAAGATTAAGAACCTTAACCAAGCACCAAATTAATAATGCCTATAAATCATACTTGACTAAAGTACAAGAAAATATTAAAACAAACCCTTCAGAATTTTGGAAATACGTTCATTCCAAACAGGACATTACCCGTATCCCAGCTATGCTAAAAGATGAAGCAAACGTTTACAGTACCCCACAGGAAATAGTTAATGCCTTTGCAAGCTTTTTCTCTAACTTTTTTCAGGCAAGCTCTACCTCCGATATTCCAAATGAGCACTCAAACTACTTGCCATTTAGCATAAATAACTTTTGCGAAGATGATATTATTTCCATAATTGCTCAATTACCTAGCAAAACATCTGCAGGAGAAGACCAAATACCTTGTTTTCTAGTAAAAGACTGTCGATATGCCCTAGCTAAGCCTTTAACATATATTATCAACCTGGCTATTAACACCCAATTATTTCCTGACCGGTGGAAGAAAACAATAATAACGCCAGTTTTCAAAAAGGGTGATAAAACTTGCATTGAGAATTACAGACCCATCTCATTACTTAATACTTTTGCCAAAGTTTTTGAAAAAGTTATTTACACTGCAATATACTGTAACACCAAATCATTAATCTCCACAAATCAACATGGTTTCATGTGCGGCAGATCCACGACAACTAATCTTGCAGCTTTTACTCAATATGTGTCTGAAATTCTTGACGTCCGCGGACAAGTAGATACTATATATTCAGACTTTTCTAAAGCTTTCGACTCTATCAATCATGGAATATTACTAAAAAAGGTGAGTAAATATGGAGCAACACCCAAATTAATCTGTCTTCTACAATCTTATTTAACAAATCGAATCTGTTTTGTCTCATATAACGGCTACTCTTCATTTCATTTTGTCCCATCCTCAGGGGTGCCACAAGGTTCAAATTTAGGTCCTTTGTTGTTCTTATTGTTTATTAATGAACTATTAGAATCATTTACATGTCCAGCTGTTGCGTATGCCGACGATATAAAAATTTTCTATAATATTGCTTCATTAAACGACGTCATAACACTGCAAAATAATATAAACATTATGGTAGAATGGTGTGAAAACAACAAATTAATTTTAAATCCAAACAAATGTTGCTTCATAACATACACTCGTCGACGAAAACCCATATTATATTAATATAAAATTAAGAATATTTTTTTGTGTAAAAAGGAGTCAGTCAAAGATCTTGGTATCACCTTTTGCTCTAATCTAAAATTTACAGAACATATAAATAATATTTGCAAGGAAACCAGCAAAACCTTGGGTTTTATTATTAGGATAACAAAGCAATTCAATAATATTTCACTATTGAAAAGTTTGTACTTATTTGACTATGCATCCGTAGTTTGGTATCCATCATATGAGTATCAATTAACAGCTATTAATAGAATATATCGTCGTTTCTTGAAGTACTTATCATTTCGAATTGATAGAGTATACCCTGAAATTGGTACTGATCATAACAGTTTATTACAGCGTCATAATATGCCTTCACTGGATATCAGACGAGAGCAACAATCTGCTAAATTCTTACTATTGCTTCTGAATAATAAAATTGATTGCTCCTTTTTATTGTCTCGTGTTACATAACATGTTCCTAAGCAAACCTCCAGACATCAAAGGACATTCCATATGCCAGCTGAAAATTGATCTGCATTAAAGCTTATTTCAATAATTATTAGATACCGTTTAGAAGAAAGAGTTCTTGAATTTTATAAAGATATATTTCCTTGTTCTAATTTTATATGGTTTCATGTTTATATAAACTTATAATTAGAAATACATTCAAGTAATATAACTGACACTTGGAGTTGATTTTTTTTCTGACAGTTGACAACTGTCTATTTTAAAATTTTCATAAAATATCATTGGCATTTGCAACCAGAATACAGGATTGGTCGTCACGAACCTCACCATGGGCGTCCGCCCGGCAAGAATAACTTATCAGGAGCGACACCGAAAGATTACGGGGAAAAAACCACGTAAAAGAAAATAATTCCTCCAACTCTGAACGGATTTTCTTATGCCCATATAACTAAATCTTCAAGACAGGAATATACAAAGAACTATATAGTGAAAGAAATCATCCCCCAACTTGTGCAAGCATTAAAATCAATGTTTGTTAGAAAAAATCCAGTCACTGAAATTCAAACGTCGCCAAGAGAACCTGAATCTGTACCATCCATTCCACGCAGTAATAGTGCTCCTCCTACATCAGCTGAAACTACGTCGGAGAATTCACAGAAGAAAAGTGATCATTCCTCTTCTGAAGAAGATTCTTGTAATCCTGTTCACTTTTCAACTCAAGAGAATAGAAAGAGAGGCTGGCCTAAAAGAAAACCCAGGAAGGCGTAGTTAGTTCCTCTTCATTATTTTATTTGTAAGTATGAATCAAATCATTCAATGGAATATTAGGGGGTGTATTTATCATTATTGTGAACTGAGGATGTTGCTGTCGGAATATGATCCCATTTGTACGTGTCTTCAGGAAACACATTTCAAACCCGGCCAAGCATACTCTTTGATGAACTATAGTATCGCTAGGAAAGATTCTATACCTGAAGTTCGAGCGAGTGGTGGTGTTGCAATCATCATAAAGAAAGATGTGAGTTTCAAGCAGATTAAATTAAATACTAATTTACAAGCCATAGCTGTAAGAATGTCAGCCCCTTTAAATGTTACAATTTGTAACATATATTTACCAGAATTTAATTGGGGTTTGGCTGATATTCAAAACATTATCAGGCAACTACCAACTCCTTTTGTTTTATTAGGAGATTTTAATGCCCATAATTATATTTGGGGTTCGGAACATGTTGATGCAAGGGGAAGAATCTTAGAAAATCTGCTTGATAATCTTGATCTTGTCCTGATGAATACAGGATCGCCAACTTATTTTAATGCTCGGTCAAGGAGTTTTTCATATATTGACTTAACTATAGTATCTTCAAGTCTTGCTGCGCGTTATTCCTGGAAGACACTTGATGATCTGTATGGAAGTGATCATTTTCCGATAGTAATAACTACCGATATTCCTAATAGTGAAAAAAAAAGTAAAAGTTGGCTTAATGTGGTATGCCAATTCTGAAAATTGATCTGCATTAAAGCTTATTTCAATAATTATTAGTTACCGTTCAGAAGAAAGAGTTCTTGAATTTTATAAAGATATATTTCCTTGTTCTAATTTTATATGGTTTCATGTTTATATAAACTTATAATTAGAAATACATTCAAGTAATATAACTGACACTTGGAGTTGATTTTTTTTCTGACAGTTGACAACTGTCTATTTTAAAATTTTCATAAAATATCATTGGCATTTGCAACCAGAATACAGGATTGGTCGTCACGAACCTCACCATGGGCGTCCGCCCGGCAAGAATAACTTATCAGGAGCGACACCGAAAGATTACGGGGAGAAAACCACGTCACTAAACAAATTGGGGTTTGGCTCATATTCAAAACATTATCAGGCAACTACTAACTCCTTTTGTTTTATTAGGTGATTTTAATGCCCATAATTATATTTGGGTTCGGAACATGTTGATGCAAGGGAAAGAATCTTAGAAAATCTGCTTGATAATCTTGATCTTGTCCTGATGAATACAGGATCGCCAACTTATTTTAATGCTCGGTCAAGGAGTTTTTCATATATTGACTTAACTATAGTATCTTCAAGTCTTGCTGCGCGTTATTCCTGGAAGACACTTGATGATCTGTATGGAAGTGATCATTTTCCGATAGTAATAACTACAGATATTCCTAATACTGAAAAAAAAGTAAAAGTTGGCTTGATGTGGTATGCCAATTCTGAAAATTGATCTGCATTAAAGCTTATTTCAATAATTATTAGTTACCGTTCAGAAGAAAGAGTTCTTGAACTTTATAAAGATATATTTCCTTGTTCTAATTTTATATGGTTTCATGTTTATATAAACTTATAATTAGAAATACATTCAAGTAATATAACTGACACTTGGAGTTGATTTTTTTTCTGACAGTTGACAACTGTCTATTTTAAAGTTTTCATAAAATATCATTGGCATTTGCAGCCAGAATACTGGATTGGTCGTCACGAACCTCACCATGGGCGTCCGCCCGGCAAGAATAACTTATCAGGAGCGACACCGAAAGATTACGGGGAGAAAACCACGTCACTAAACAAATTGGGGTTTGGCTCATATTCAAAACATTATCAGGCAACTACTAACTCCTTTTGTTTTATTAGGTGATTTTAATGCCCATAATTATATTTGGGGTTCGGAACATGTTGATGCAAGGGGAAGAATCTTAGGAAATCTGCTTGATAATCTTGATCTTGTCCTGATGAATACAGGATCGCCAACTTATTTTAATGCTCGGTCAAGGAGTTTTTCATATATTGACTTAACTATAGTATCTTCAAGTCTTGCTGCGCGTTATTCCTGGAAGACACTTGATGATCTGTATGGAAGTGATCATTTTCCGATAGTAATAACTACAGATATTCCTAATACTGAAAAAAAAAAGTAAAAGTTGGCTTGATGTGGTATGCCAATTCTGAAAATTGATCTGCATTAAAGCTTATTTCAATAATTATTAGTTACCGTTCAGAAGAAAGAGTTCTTGAATTTTATAAAGATATATTTCCTTGTTCTAATTTTATATGGTTTCATGTTTATATAAACTTATAATTAGAAATACATTCAAGTAATATAACTGACACTTGGAGTTGATTTTTTTTCTGACAGTTGACAACTGTCTATTTTAAAATTTTCATAAAATATCATTGGCATTTGCAGCCAGAATACAGGATTGGTCGTCACGAACCTCACCATGGGCGTCCGCCCGGCAAGAATAACTTATCAGGAGCGACACCGAAAGATTACGGGGAGAAAACCACGTCACTAAACAAATTGGGGTTTGGCTCATATTCAAAACATTATCAGGCAACTACTAACTCTTTTTGTTTTATTAGGTGATTTTAATGCCCATAATTATATTTGGGGTTCGGAACATGTTGATGCAAGGGGAAGAATCTTAGAAAATCTGCTTGATAATCTTGATCTTGTCCTGATGAATACAGGATCGCCAACTTATTTTAATGCTCGGTCAAGGAGTTTTTCATATATTGACTTAACTATAGTATCTTCAAGTCTTGCTGCGCGTTATTCCTGGAAGACACTTGATGATCTGTATGGAAGTGATCATTTTCCGATAGTAATAACTACAGATATTCCTAATACTGAAAAAAAAAAGTAAAAGTTGGCTTGATGTGGTATGCCAATTCTGAAAATTGATCTGCATTAAAGCTTATTTCAATAATTATTAGTTACCGTTCAGAAGAAAGAGTTCTTGAATTTTATAAAGATATATTTCCTTGTTCTAATTTTATATGGTTTCATGTTTATATAAACTTATAATTAGAAATACATTCAAGTAATATAACTGACACTTGGAGTTGATTTTTTTTCTGACAGTTGACAACTGTCTATTTTAAAATTTTCATAAAATATCATTGGCATTTGCAGCCAGAATACAGGATTGGTCGTCACGAACCTCACCATGGGCGTCCGCCCGGCAAGAATAACTTATCAGGAGCGACACCGAAAGATTACGGGGAGAAAACCACGTCACTAAACAAATTGGGGTTTGGCTCATATTCAAAACATTATCAGGCAACTACTAACTCCTTTTGTTTTATTAGGTGATTTTAATGCCCATAATTATATTTGGGGTTCGGAACATGTTGATGCAAGGGGAAGAATCTTAGAAAATCTGCTTGATAATCTTGATCTTGTCCTGATGAATACAGGATCGCCAACTTATTTTAATGCTCGGTCAAGGAGTTTTTCATATATTGACTTAACTATAGTATCTTCAAGTCTTGCTGCGCGTTATTCCTGGAAGACACTTGATGATCTGTATGGAAGTGATCATTTTCCGATAGTAATAACTACAGATATTCCTAATACTGAAAAAAAGTAAAAGTTGGCTTGATGTGGTATGCCAATTCCGAAAATTGATCTGCATTAAATCTTATTTCAATAATTATTAGTTACCGTTCAGAAGAAAGAGTTCTTGAATTTTATAAAGATATATTTCCTTGTTCTAATTTTATATGGTTTCATGTTTATATAAACTTATAATTAGAAATACATTCAAGTAATATAACTGACACTTGGAGTTGATTTTTTTCTGACAGTTGACAACTGTCTATTTTAAAATTTTCATAAAATATCATTGGCATTTGCAACCAGAATACAGGATTGGTCGTCAAGAACCTCACCATGGGCGTCCGCCCGGCAAGAATAACTTATCAGGAGCGACACCGAAAGATTACGGGGAGAAAACCACGTCACTAAACAAATTGGGGTTTGGCTCATATTCAAAACATTATCAGGCAACTACCAACTCCTTTTGTTTTATTAGGTGATTTTAATGCCCATAATTATATTTGGGGTTCGGAACATGTTGATGCAAGGGGAAGAATCTTAGAAAATCTGCTTGATAATCTTGATCTTGTCCTGATGAATACAGGATCGCCAACTTATTTTAATGCTCAAGGAGTTTTTCATATATTGACTTAACTATAGTATCTTCAAGTTTTGCTGCGCGTTATTCCTGGAAGACACTTGATTATCTATATGGAAGTGATCATTTTCCGATAGTAATAACTATAGATATTCCTAATACTGAACAAGTATCCCTTATATATCTTATCAGCTTCTGCATTGGCGGTCGTTTATTCTTCTCTCTGAGTATTTCTTATTTCTTTGTGGTTTAACTTGAGTTATTTTTTTTCCAATTAACATCAGTGTGTTGGCATCAATTTGCTCTATTTGTGTATCTGTGTTTATTTCTGCATAGTTGTGCTAGGGGTGAGTTATCTTCATTTTTGTTTATATATTATTTACTATCACGGCGTGGTTAATAGTGTTGTTTATTCCTGTTTGTATTATTACGGGTTCATTCACCGGCATCATCTGCTTGTCAAATACTGGGTGTTTAGTTTTTATATTTACAGGGTGTTGTTTCTTCTTATTTTATCGATCTAATATTTTTATTATTATTATAATTTATACTTCTACAAATATGGCTTCTCAGTGCTCCTGTTGCAACAAAACTGTTGATAATCACAGATTACTTACTTGCATCATCTGCAAAAATGCATTTAATATAGATTGTGTGGATGTTACTTCTGCTGAGGCAAGAAGAATAAATTCTTCTAAAACAGGTATAAAATGGAATTGTAAGAAATGTGAAAACATTAGTACTGACATAAATAATCTCAAAAAATTAATTATAGATATGCAAAAAGATCTAAATGAATGGAAGAACAAATTTCAAGAGACAGTGTCGGTTAAGAATTCATCTTCTATCCTGACCGAGACTATAATTAATGAAATATCTGAACGAGAAAAACGATCACAAAATATAATCATATATAATTGCATAGAAAATAGCGAAACTAAACAACAACAGTCTCTTAATCATTTAAACTTTGTTAAAGAACTATTATCTGAGTCCAACTTGGAAGTAGATAATTTAAAACCAATACGTTTAGGGCGTCTTGATGTTAGTAAAGCTACTCCACGCCCCATCAAAATTTCGCTTGGCTCCTCTGGAAATGTTATTAATTTTTTTAATAAATTTGAAACAATTAAATCCAAGAATAAATGGAATAACATTTCCGTTTCTCGCGACAGAACTCGAATGCAAATAGACTATTACAAATCTATAAAAAATGAATTAGACGGACGCATCGCGAATGGTGAAACCAATTTAAAAATTAAACATTTTAATAACACACCAAGAATCGTTTCGGAAAACTAATTCATCCCAACACAAGTCCGTATATTCTTAATGTTTATTATCAAAATTGCAGGGGTCTAAACACTAAAACTAATTTATTCTATGTTAATTGTTGTTCAATGTCTTTCAATATAATTATATTAACCGAAACCTGGATCCAGAGTTCCGTAACCAACAATGAACTCTTTCCTATGAATTATAATGTTATACGATGCGATCGCAGCTGTGAAATTGTCAATAAATCCACGGGTGGTGGTGTTCTGATTGCGCTATCTAATTATATTCAGTATGAAGTTATTGACGTAACATTTCTGAAAGATATTTGTAATTTAATTGATTTTATTGCTTGCAAATGTTATTTAAGTCACTGTCAATTTATACTATGTGCAATTTATATTCCGCCTGATGTAAGCGCCTCAAGTTTAGAATTATTTTTTGAATCTCTAGAAGAACTATTAACCGATCACAAAGTTATACTAGTTGGTGATTTCAACATTTCAAATTTTACTGATAATAGTAACACTCCAAAAGCTTCTTGTCTCACTAACTTGTGTAACTTTTTAGGTCTAACAAATTATAATAATATTAATAATCTTTTTGGTAAAAAACTGGATTTAGTTTTATCAAATTTGGATTACACCGTAAATGTAAATAAAGCTTCTTCTTCATTAGTACTGGAGGATGATTACCATCCCGCACTGACTACTGACATCGCTTTTTCAAATTCCAAATTACCGAAATTCTCCTCAAATAATAATGTAAGATATAATTTCCACAAAGCAAACTTTCCTCAACTGTATAACGATTTATACTTATGCGATTGGTCCTTTCTTAACACTTGTGAAAACGTTAATGAAGCTGTAACTACATTTTATGAGGTCATCTACAATATAATTAATATGTATGTTCCAAAGTCAAGAAATCGTAAAACGGAATATCCTATTTGGTTCACTCCCGAAATCAAGTATAATCTTAAAACAAAGGTACACTACAGGAAAAAATGGTTAAAATACAAAAATTTAAACTATCTAATTGAATTTAAAAGATTAAGAACCTTAACCAAGCACCAAATTAATAATGCCTATAAATCATACTTGACTAAAGTACAAGAAAATATTAAAACAAACCCTTCAGAATTTTGGAAATACGTTCATTCCAAACAGGACATTACCCGTATCCCAGCTATGCTAAAAGATGAAGCAAACGTTTACAGTACCCCACAGGAAATAGTTAATGCATTTGCAAGCTTTTTCTCTAACTTTTTTCAGGCAAGCTCTACCTCCGATATTCCAAATGAGCACTCAAACTACTTGCCATTTAGCATAAATAACTTTTGCGAAGATGATATTATTTCCATAATTGCTCAATTACCTAGCAAAATATCTGCAGGAGAAGACCAAATACCTTGTTTTCTAGTAAAAGACTGTCGATATGCCCTAGCTAAGCCTTTAACATATATTATCAACCTGGCTATTAACACCCAATTATTTCCTGACCGGTGGAAGAAAACAATAATAACGCCAGTTTTCAAAAAGGGTGATAAAACTTGCATTGAGAATTACAGACCCATCTCATTACTTAATACTTTTGCCAAAGTTTTTGAAAAAGTTATTTACACTGCAATATACTGTAACACCAAATCATTAATCTCCACAAATCAACATGGTTTCATGTGCGGCAGATCCACGACAACTAATCTTGCAGCTTTTACTCAATATGTGTCTGAAATTCTTGACGTCCGCGGACAAGTAGATACTATATATTCAGACTTTTCTAAAGCTTTCGACTCTATCAATCATGGAATATTACTAAAAAAGGTGAGTAAATATGGAGCAACACCCAAATTAATCTGTCTTCTACAATCTTATTTAACAAATCGAATCTGTTTTGTCTCATATAACGGCTACTCTTCATTTCATTTTGTCCCATCCTCAGGGGTGCCACAAGGTTCAAATTTAGGTCCTTTGTTGTTCTTATTGTTTATTAATGAACTATTAGAATCATTTACATGTCCAGCTGTTGCGTATGCCGACGATATAAAAATTTTCTATAATATTGCTTCATTAAACGACGTCATAACACTGCAAAATAATATAAACATTATGGTAGAATGGTGTGAAAACAACAAATTAATTTTAAATCCAAACAAATGTTGCTTCATAACATACACTCGTCGACGAAAACCCATATTATATTAATATAAAATTAAGAATATTTTTTTGTGTAAAAAGGAGTCAGTCAAAGATCTTGGTATCACCTTTTGCTCTAATCTAAAATTTACAGAACATATAAATAATATTTGCAAGGAAACCAGCAAAACCTTGGGTTTTATTATTAGGATAACAAAGCAATTCAATAATATTTCACTATTGAAAAGTTTGTACTTATTTGACTATGCATCCGTAGTTTGGTATCCATCATATGAGTATCAATTAACAGCTATTAATAGAATATATCGTCGTTTCTTGAAGTACTTATCATTTCGAATTGATAGAGTATACCCTGAAATTGGTACTGATCATAACAGTTTATTACAGCGTCATAATATGCCTTCACTGGATATCAGACGAGAGCAACAATCTGCTAAATTCTTACTATTGCTTCTGAATAATAAAATTGATTGCTCCTTTTTATTGTCTCGTGTTACATAACATGTTCCTAAGCAAACCTCCAGACATCAAAGGACATTCCATATGCCAGCTGAAAATTGATCTGCATTAAAGCTTATTTCAATAATTATTAGATACCGTTTAGAAGAAAGAGTTCTTGAATTTTATAAAGATATATTTCCTTGTTCTAATTTTATATGGTTTCATGTTTATATAAACTTATAATTAGAAATACATTCAAGTAATATAACTGACACTTGGAGTTGATTTTTTTTCTGACAGTTGACAACTGTCTATTTTAAAATTTTCATAAAATATCATTGGCATTTGCAACCAGAATACAGGATTGGTCGTCACGAACCTCACCATGGGCGTCCGCCCGGCAAGAATAACTTATCAGGAGCGACACCGAAAGATTACGGGGAAAAAACCACGTAAAAGAAAATAATTCCTCCAACTCTGAACGGATTTTCTTATGCCCATATAACTAAATCTTCAAGACAGGAATATACAAAGAACTATATAGTGAAAGAAATCATCCCCCAACTTGTGCAAGCATTAAAATCAATGTTTGTTAGAAAAAATCCAGTCACTGAAATTCAAACGTCGCCAAGAGAACCTGAATCTGTACCATCCATTCCACGCAGTAATAGTGCTCCTCCTACATCAGCTGAAACTACGTCGGAGAATTCACAGAAGAAAAGTGATCATTCCTCTTCTGAAGAAGATTCTTGTTATCCTGTTCACTTTTCAACTCAAGAGAATAGAAAGAGAGGCTGGCCTAAACGAAAACCCAGGAAGGCGTAGTTAGTTCCTCTTCATTATTTTATTTGTAAGTATGAATCAAATCATTCAATGGAATATTAGGGGGTGTATTTATCATTATTGTGAACTGAGGATGTTGCTGTCGGAATATGATCCCATTTGTACGTGTCTTCAGGAAACACATTTCAAACCCGGCCAAGCATACTCTTTGATGAACTATAGTATCGCTAGGAAAGATTCTATACCTGAAGTTCGAGCGAGTGGTGGTGTTGCAATCATCATAAAGAAAGATGTGAGTTTCAAGCAGATTAAATTAAACACTAATTTACAAGCCATAGCTGTAAGAATGTCAGCCCCTTTAAATGTTACAATTTGTAACATATATTTACCAGAATTTAATTGGGGTTTGGCTGATATTCAAAACATTATCAGGCAACTACCAACTCCTTTTGTTTTATTAGGAGATTTTAATGCCCATAATTATATTTGGGGTTCGGAACATGTTGATGCAAGGGGAAGAATCTTAGAAAATCTGCTTGATAATCTTGATCTTGTCCTGATGAATACAGGATCGCCAACTTATTTTAATGCTCGGTCAAGGAGTTTTTCATATATTGACTTAACTATAGTATCTTCAAGTCTTGCTGCGCGTTATTCCTGGAAGACACTTGATGATCTGTATGGAAGTGATCATTTTCCGATAGTAATAACTACCGATATTCCTAATAGTGAAAAAAAAAGTAAAAGTTGGCTTAATGTGGTATGCCAATTCTGAAAATTGATCTGCATTAAAGCTTATTTCAATAATTATTAGTTACCGTTCAGAAGAAAGAGTTCTTGAATTTTATAAAGATATATTTCCTTGTTCTAATTTTATATGGTTTCATGTTTATATAAACTTATAATTAGAAATACATTCAAGTAATATAACTGACACTTGGAGTTGATTTTTTTTCTGACAGTTGACAACTGTCTATTTTAAAATTTTCATAAAATATCATTGGCATTTGCAACCAGAATACAGGATTGGTCGTCACGAACCTCACCATGGGCGTCCGCCCGGCAAGAATAACTTATCAGGAGCGACACCGAAAGATTACGGGGAGAAAACCACGTCACTAAACAAATTGGGGTTTGGCTCATATTCAAAACATTATCAGGCAACTACTAACTCCTTTTGTTTTATTAGGTGATTTTAATGCCCATAATTATATTTGGGGTTCGGAACATGTTGATGCAAGGGGAAGAATCTTAGGAAATCTGCTTGATAATCTTGATCTTGTCCTGATGAATACAGGATCGCCAACTTATTTTAATGCTCGGTCAAGGAGTTTTTCATATATTGACTTAACTATAGTATCTTCAAGTCTTGCTGCGCGTTATTCCTGGAAGACACTTGATGATCTGTATGGAAGTGATCATTTTCCGATAGTAATAACTACAGATATTCCTAATACTGAAAAAAAAAAGTAAAAGTTGGCTTGATGTGGTATGCCAATTCTGAAAATTGATCTGCATTAAAGCTTATTTCAATAATTATTAGTTACCGTTCAGAAGAAAGAGTTCTTGAATTTTATAAAGATATATTTCCTTGTTCTAATTTTATATGGTTTCATGTTTATATAAACTTATAATTAGAAATACATTCAAGTAATATAACTGACACTTGGAGTTGATTTTTTTTCTGACAGTTGACAACTGTCTATTTTAAAATTTTCATAAAATATCATTGGCATTTGCAGCCAGAATACAGGATTGGTCGTCACGAACCTCACCATGGGCGTCCGCCCGGCAAGAATAACTTATCAGGAGCGACACCGAAAGATTACGGGGAGAAAACCACGTCACTAAACAAATTGGGGTTTGGCTCATATTCAAAACATTATTAGGCAACTACTAACTCTTTTTGTTTTATTAGGTGATTTTAATGCCCATAATTATATTTGGGGTTCGGAACATGTTGATGCAAGGGGAAGAATCTTAGAAAATCTGCTTGATAATCTTGATCTTGTCCTGATGAATACAGGATCGCCAACTTATTTTAATGCTCGGTCAAGGAGTTTTTCATATATTGACTTAACTATAGTATCTTCAAGTCTTGCTGCGCGTTATTCCTGGAAGACACTTGATGATCTGTATGGAAGTGATCATTTTCCGATAGTAATAACTACAGATATTCCTAATACTGAAAAAAAAAAGTAAAAGTTGGCTTGATGTGGTATGCCAATTCTGAAAATTGATCTGCATTAAAGCTTATTTCAATAATTATTAGTTACCGTTCAGAAGAAAGAGTTCTTGAATTTTATAAAGATATATTTCCTTGTTCTAATTTTATATGGTTTCATGTTTATATAAACTTATAATTAGAAATACATTCAAGTAATATAACTGACACTTGGAGTTGATTTTTTTTCTGACAGTTGACAACTGTCTATTTTAAAATTTTCATAAAATATCATTGGCATTTGCAACCAGAATACAGGATTGGTCGTCAAGAACCTCACCATGGGCGTCCGCCCGGCAAGAATAACTTATCAGGAGCGACACCGAAAGATTACGGGGAGAAAACCACGTCACTAAACAAATTGGGGTTTGGCTCATATTCAAAACATTATCAGGCAACTACCAACTCCTTTTGTTTTATTAGGTGATTTTAATGCCCATAATTATATTTGGGGTTCGGAACATGTTGATGCAAGGGGAAGAATCTTAGAAAATCTGCTTGATAATCTTGATCTTGTCCTGATGAATACAGGATCGCCAACTTATTTTAATGCTCGGTCAAGGAGTTTTTCATATATTGACTTAACTATAGTATCTTCAAGTTTTGCTGCGCGTTATTCCTGGAAGACACTTGATTATCTATATGGAAGTGATCATTTTCCGATAGTAATAACTATAGATATTCCTAATACTGAACAAGTATCCCTTATATATCTTATCAGCTTCTGCATTGGCGGTCGTTTATTCTTCTCTCTGAGTATTTCTTATTTCTTTGTGGTTTAACTTGAGTTATTTTTTTTCCAATTAACATCAGTGTGTTGGCATCAATTTGCTCTATTTGTGTATCTGTGTTTATTTCTGCATAGTTGTGCTAGGGGTGAGTTATCTTCATTTTTGTTTATATATTATTTACTATCACGGCGTGGTTAATAGTGTTGTTTATTCCTGTTTGTATTATTACGGGTTCATTCACCGGCATCATCTGCTTGTCAAATACTGGGTGTTTAGTTTTTATATTTACAGGGTGTTGTTTCTTCTTATTTTATCGATCTAATATTTTTATTATTATTATAATTTATACTTCTACAAATATGGCTTCTCAGTGCTCCTGTTGCAACAAAACTGTTGATAATCACAGATTACTTACTTGCATCATCTGCAAAAATGCATTTAATATAGATTGTGTGGATGTTACTTCTGCTGAGGCAAGAAGAATAAATTCTTCTAAAACAGGTATAAAATGGAATTGTAAGAAATGTGAAAACATTAGTACTGACATAAATAATCTCAAAAAATTAATTATAGATATGCAAAAAGATCTAAATGAATGGAAGAACAAATTTCAAGAGACAGTGTCGGTTAAGAATTCATCTTCTATCCTGACCGAGACTATAATTAATGAAATATCTGAACGAGAAAAACGATCACAAAATATAATCATATATAATTGCATAGAAAATAGCGAAACTAAACAACAACAGTCTCTTAATCATTTAAACTTTGTTAAAGAACTATTATCTGAGTCCAACTTGGAAGTAGATAATTTAAAACCAATACGTTTAGGGCGTCTTGATGTTAGTAAAGCTACTCCACGCCCCATCAAAATTTCGCTTGGCTCCTCTGGAAATGTTATTAATTTTTTTAATAAATTTGAAACAATTAAATCCAAGAATAAATGGAATAACATTTCCGTTTCTCGCGACAGAACTCGAATGCAAATAGACTATTACAAATCTATAAAAAATGAATTAGACGGACGCATCGCGAATGGTGAAACCAATTTAAAAATTAAACATTTTAATAACACACCAAGAATCGTTTCGGAAAACTAATTCATCCCAACACAAGTCCGTATATTCTTAATGTTTATTATCAAAATTGCAGGGGTCTAAACACTAAAACTAATTTATTCTATGTTAATTGTTGTTCAATGTCTTTCAATATAATTATATTAACCGAAACCTGGATCCAGAGTTCCGTAACCAACAATGAACTCTTTCCTATGAATTATAATGTTATACGATGCGATCGCAGCTGTGAAATTGTCAATAAATCCACGGGTGGTGGTGTTCTGATTGCGCTATCTAATTATATTCAGTATGAAGTTATTGACGTAACATTTCTGAAAGATATTTGTAATTTAATTGATTTTATTGCTTGCAAATGTTATTTAAGTCACTGTCAATTTATACTATGTGCAATTTATATTCCGCCTGATGTAAGCGCCTCAAGTTTAGAATTATTTTTTGAATCTCTAGAAGAACTATTAACCGATCACAAAGTTATACTAGTTGGTGATTTCAACATTTCAAATTTTACTGATAATAGTAACACTCCAAAAGCTTCTTGTCTCACTAACTTGTGTAACTTTTTAGGTCTAACAAATTATAATAATATTAATAATCTTTTTGGTAAAAAACTGGATTTAGTTTTATCAAATTTGGATTACACCGTAAATGTAAATAAAGCTTCTTCTTCATTAGTACTGGAGGATGATTACCATCCCGCACTGACTACTGACATCGCTTTTTCAAATTCCAAATTACCGAAATTCTCCTCAAATAATAATGTAAGATATAATTTCCACAAAGCAAACTTTCCTCAACTGTATAACGATTTATACTTATGCGATTGGTCCTTTCTTAACACTTGTGAAAACGTTAATGAAGCTGTAACTACATTTTATGAGGTCATCTACAATATAATTAATATGTATGTTCCAAAGTCAAGAAATCGTAAAACGGAATATCCTATTTGGTTCACTCCCGAAATCAAGTATAATCTTAAAACAAAGGTACACTACAGGAAAAAATGGTTAAAATACAAAAATTTAAACTATCTAATTGAATTTAAAAGATTAAGAACCTTAACCAAGCACCAAATTAATAATGCCTATAAATCATACTTGACTAAAGTACAAGAAAATATTAAAACAAACCCTTCAGAATTTTGGAAATACGTTCATTCCAAACAGGACATTACCCGTATCCCAGCTATGCTAAAAGATGAAGCAAACGTTTACAGTACCCCACAGGAAATAGTTAATGCATTTGCAAGCTTTTTCTCTAACTTTTTTCAGGCAAGCTCTACCTCCGATATTCCAAATGAGCACTCAAACTACTTGCCATTTAGCATAAATAACTTTTGCGAAGATGATATTATTTCCATAATTGCTCAATTACCTAGCAAAATATCTGCAGGAGAAGACCAAATACCTTGTTTTCTAGTAAAAGACTGTCGATATGCCCTAGCTAAGCCTTTAACATATATTATCAACCTGGCTATTAACACCCAATTATTTCCTGACCGGTGGAAGAAAACAATAATAACGCCAGTTTTCAAAAAGGGTGATAAAACTTGCATTGAGAATTACAGACCCATCTCATTACTTAATACTTTTGCCAAAGTTTTTGAAAAAGTTATTTACACTGCAATATACTGTAACACCAAATCATTAATCTCCACAAATCAACATGGTTTCATGTGCGGCAGATCCACGACAACTAATCTTGCAGCTTTTACTCAATATGTGTCTGAAATTCTTGACGTCCGCGGACAAGTAGATACTATATATTCAGACTTTTCTAAAGCTTTCGACTCTATCAATCATGGAATATTACTAAAAAAGGTGAGTAAATATGGAGCAACACCCAAATTAATCTGTCTTCTACAATCTTATTTAACAAATCGAATCTGTTTTGTCTCATATAACGGCTACTCTTCATTTCATTTTGTCCCATCCTCAGGGGTGCCACAAGGTTCAAATTTAGGTCCTTTGTTGTTCTTATTGTTTATTAATGAACTATTAGAATCATTTACATGTCCAGCTGTTGCGTATGCCGACGATATAAAAATTTTCTATAATATTGCTTCATTAAACGACGTCATAACACTGCAAAATAATATAAACATTATGGTAGAATGGTGTGAAAACAACAAATTAATTTTAAATCCAAACAAATGTTGCTTCATAACATACACTCGTCGACGAAAACCCATATTATATTAATATAAAATTAAGAATATTTTTTTGTGTAAAAAGGAGTCAGTCAAAGATCTTGGTATCACCTTTTGCTCTAATCTAAAATTTACAGAACATATAAATAATATTTGCAAGGAAACCAGCAAAACCTTGGGTTTTATTATTAGGATAACAAAGCAATTCAATAATATTTCACTATTGAAAAGTTTGTACTTATTTGACTATGCATCCGTAGTTTGGTATCCATCATATGAGTATCAATTAACAGCTATTAATAGAATATATCGTCGTTTCTTGAAGTACTTATCATTTCGAATTGATAGAGTATACCCTGAAATTGGTACTGATCATAACAGTTTATTACAGCGTCATAATATGCCTTCACTGGATATCAGACGAGAGCAACAATCTGCTAAATTCTTACTATTGCTTCTGAATAATAAAATTGATTGCTCCTTTTTATTGTCTCGTGTTACATAACATGTTCCTAAGCAAACCTCCAGACATCAAAGGACATTCCATATGCCAGCTGAAAATTGATCTGCATTAAAGCTTATTTCAATAATTATTAGATACCGTTTAGAAGAAAGAGTTCTTGAATTTTATAAAGATATATTTCCTTGTTCTAATTTTATATGGTTTCATGTTTATATAAACTTATAATTAGAAATACATTCAAGTAATATAACTGACACTTGGAGTTGATTTTTTTTCTGACAGTTGACAACTGTCTATTTTAAAATTTTCATAAAATATCATTGGCATTTGCAACCAGAATACAGGATTGGTCGTCACGAACCTCACCATGGGCGTCCGCCCGGCAAGAATAACTTATCAGGAGCGACACCGAAAGATTACGGGGAAAAAACCACGTAAAAGAAAATAATTCCTCCAACTCTGAACGGATTTTCTTATGCCCATATAACTAAATCTTCAAGACAGGAATATACAAAGAACTATATAGTGAAAGAAATCATCCCCCAACTTGTGCAAGCATTAAAATCAATGTTTGTTAGAAAAAATCCAGTCACTGAAATTCAAACGTCGCCAAGAGAACCTGAATCTGTACCATCCATTCCACGCAGTAATAGTGCTCCTCCTACATCAGCTGAAACTACGTCGGAGAATTCACAGAAGAAAAGTGATCATTCCTCTTCTGAAGAAGATTCTTGTTATCCTGTTCACTTTTCAACTCAAGAGAATAGAAAGAGAGGCTGGCCTAAACGAAAACCCAGGAAGGCGTAGTTAGTTCCTCTTCATTATTTTATTTGTAAGTATGAATCAAATCATTCAATGGAATATTAGGGGGTGTATTTATCATTATTGTGAACTGAGGATGTTGCTGTCGGAATATGATCCCATTTGTACGTGTCTTCAGGAAACACATTTCAAACCCGGCCAAGCATACTCTTTGATGAACTATAGTATCGCTAGGAAAGATTCTATACCTGAAGTTCGAGCGAGTGGTGGTGTTGCAATCATCATAAAGAAAGATGTGAGTTTCAAGCAGATTAAATTAAACACTAATTTACAAGCCATAGCTGTAAGAATGTCAGCCCCTTTAAATGTTACAATTTGTAACATATATTTACCAGAATTTAATTGGGGTTTGGCTGATATTCAAAACATTATCAGGCAACTACCAACTCCTTTTGTTTTATTAGGAGATTTTAATGCCCATAATTATATTTGGGGTTCGGAACATGTTGATGCAAGGGGAAGAATCTTAGAAAATCTGCTTGATAATCTTGATCTTGTCCTGATGAATACAGGATCGCCAACTTATTTTAATGCTCGGTCAAGGAGTTTTTCATATATTGACTTAACTATAGTATCTTCAAGTCTTGCTGCGCGTTATTCCTGGAAGACACTTGATGATCTGTATGGAAGTGATCATTTTCCGATAGTAATAACTACCGATATTCCTAATAGTGAAAAAAAAGTAAAAGTTGGCTTAATGTGGTATGCCAATTCTGAAAATTGATCTGCATTAAAGCTTATTTCAATAATTATTAGTTACCGTTCAGAAGAAAGAGTTCTTGAATTTTATAAAGATATATTTCCTTGTTCTAATTTTATATGGTTTCATGTTTATATAAACTTATAATTAGAAATACATTCAAGTAATATAACTGACACTTGGAGTTGATTTTTTTTCTGACAGTTGACAACTGTCTATTTTAAAATTTTCATAAAATATCATTGGCATTTGCAACCAGAATACAGGATTGGTCGTCACGAACCTCACCATGGGCGTCCGCCCGGCAAGAATAACTTATCAGGAGCGACACCGAAAGATTACGGGGAGAAAACCACGTCACTAAACAAATTGGGGTTTGGCTCATATTCAAAACATTATCAGGCAACTACTAACTCCTTTTGTTTTATTAGGTGATTTTAATGCCCATAATTATATTTGGGGTTCGGAACATGTTGATGCAAGGGGAAGAATCTTAGGAAATCTGCTTGATAATCTTGATCTTGTCCTGATGAATACAGGATCGCCAACTTATTTTAATGCTCGGTCAAGGAGTTTTTCATATATTGACTTAACTATAGTATCTTCAAGTCTTGCTGCGCGTTATTCCTGGAAGACACTTGATGATCTGTATGGAAGTGATCATTTTCCGATAGTAATAACTACAGATATTCCTAATACTGAAAAAAAAAAGTAAAAGTTGGCTTGATGTGGTATGCCAATTCTGAAAATTGATCTGCATTAAAGCTTATTTCAATAATTATTAGTTACCGTTCAGAAGAAAGAGTTCTTGAATTTTATAAAGATATATTTCCTTGTTCTAATTTTATATGGTTTCATGTTTATATAAACTTATAATTAGAAATACATTCAAGTAATATAACTGACACTTGGAGTTGATTTTTTTTCTGACAGTTGACAACTGTCTATTTTAAAATTTTCATAAAATATCATTGGCATTTGCAGCCAGAATACAGGATTGGTCGTCACGAACCTCACCATGGGCGTCCGCCCGGCAAGAATAACTTATCAGGAGCGACACCGAAAGATTACGGGGAGAAAACCACGTCACTAAACAAATTGGGGTTTGGCTCATATTCAAAACATTATTAGGCAACTACTAACTCTTTTTGTTTTATTAGGTGATTTTAATGCCCATAATTATATTTGGGGTTCGGAACATGTTGATGCAAGGGGAAGAATCTTAGAAAATCTGCTTGATAATCTTGATCTTGTCCTGATGAATACAGGATCGCCAACTTATTTTAATGCTCGGTCAAGGAGTTTTTCATATATTGACTTAACTATAGTATCTTCAAGTCTTGCTGCGCGTTATTCCTGGAAGACACTTGATGATCTGTATGGAAGTGATCATTTTCCGATAGTAATAACTACAGATATTCCTAATACTGAAAAAAAAAAAGTAAAAGTTGGCTTGATGTGGTATGCCAATTCTGAAAATTGATCTGCATTAAAGCTTATTTCAATAATTATTAGTTACCGTTCAGAAGAAAGAGTTCTTGAATTTTATAAAGATATATTTCCTTGTTCTAATTTTATATGGTTTCATGTTTATATAAACTTATAATTAGAAATACATTCAAGTAATATAACTGACACTTGGAGTTGATTTTTTTTCTGACAGTTGACAACTGTCTATTTTAAAATTTTCATAAAATATCATTGGCATTTGCAACCAGAATACAGGATTGGTCGTCAAGAACCTCACCATGGGCGTCCGCCCGGCAAGAATAACTTATCAGGAGCGACACCGAAAGATTACGGGGAGAAAACCACGTCACTAAACAAATTGGGGTTTGGCTCATATTCAAAACATTATCAGGCAACTACCAACTCCTTTTGTTTTATTAGGTGATTTTAATGCCCATAATTATATTTGGGGTTCGGAACATGTTGATGCAAGGGGAAGAATCTTAGAAAATCTGCTTGATAATCTTGATCTTGTCCTGATGAATACAGGATCGCCAACTTATTTTAATGCTCGGTCAAGGAGTTTTTCATATATTGACTTAACTATAGTATCTTCAAGTTTTGCTGCGCGTTATTCCTGGAAGACACTTGATTATCTATATGGAAGTGATCATTTTCCGATAGTAATAACTATAGATATTCCTAATACTGAACAAGTATCCCTTATATATCTTATCAGCTTCTGCATTGGCGGTCGTTTATTCTTCTCTCTGAGTATTTCTTATTTCTTTGTGGTTTAACTTGAGTTATTTTTTTTCCAATTAACATCAGTGTGTTGGCATCAATTTGCTCTATTTGTGTATCTGTGTTTATTTCTGCATAGTTGTGCTAGGGGTGAGTTATCTTCATTTTTGTTTATATATTATTTACTATCACGGCGTGGTTAATAGTGTTGTTTATTCCTGTTTGTATTATTACGGGTTCATTCACCGGCATCATCTGCTTGTCAAATACTGGGTGTTTAGTTTTTATATTTACAGGGTGTTGTTTCTTCTTATTTTATCGATCTAATATTTTTATTATTATTATAATTTATACTTCTACAAATATGGCTTCTCAGTGCTCCTGTTGCAACAAAACTGTTGATAATCACAGATTACTTACTTGCATCATCTGCAAAAATGCATTTAATATAGATTGTGTGGATGTTACTTCTGCTGAGGCAAGAAGAATAAATTCTTCTAAAACAGGTATAAAATGGAATTGTAAGAAATGTGAAAACATTAGTACTGACATAAATAATCTCAAAAAATTAATTATAGATATGCAAAAAGATCTAAATGAATGGAAGAACAAATTTCAAGAGACAGTGTCGGTTAAGAATTCATCTTCTATCCTGACCGAGACTATAATTAATGAAATATCTGAACGAGAAAAACGATCACAAAATATAATCATATATAATTGCATAGAAAATAGCGAATCTAAACAACAACAGTCTGTTAATCATTTAAACTTTGTTAAAGAACTATTATCTGAGTCCAACTTGGAAGTAGATAATTTAAAACCAATACGTTTAGGGCGTCTTGATGTTAGTAAAGCTACTCCACGCCCCATCAAAATTTCGCTTGGCTCCTCTGGAAATGTTATTAATTTTTTTAATAAATTTGAAACAATTAAATCCAAGAATAAATGGAATAACATTTCCGTTTCTCGCGACAGAACTCGAATGCAAATAGACTATTACAAATCTATAAAAAATGAATTAGACGGACGCATCGCGAATGGTGAAACCAATTTAAAAATTAAACATTTTAATAACACACCAAGAATCGTTTCGGAAAACTAATTCATCCCAACACAAGTCCGTATATTCTTAATGTTTATTATCAAAATTGCAGGGGTCTAAACACTAAAACTAATTTATTCTATGTTAATTGTTGTTCAATGTCTTTCAATATAATTATATTAACCGAAACCTGGATCCAGAGTTCCGTAACCAACAATGAACTCTTTCCTATGAATTATAATGTTATACAATGCGATCGCAGCTGTGAAATTGTCAATAAATCCACGGGTGGTGGTGTTCTGATTGCGCTATCTAATTATATTCAGTATGAAGTTATTGACGTAACATTTCTGAAAGATATTTGTAATTTAATTGATTTTATTGCTTGCAAATGTTATTTAAGTCACTGTCAATTTATACTATGTGCAATTTATATTCCGCCTGATGTAAGCGCCTCAAGTTTAGAATTATTTTTTGAATCTCTAGAAGAACTATTAACCGATCACAAAGTTATACTAGTTGGTGATTTCAACATTTCAAATTTTACTGATAATAGTAACACTCCAAAAGCTTCTTGTCTCACTAACTTGTGTAACTTTTTAGGTCTAACAAATTATAATAATATTAATAATCTTTTTGGTAAAAAACTGGATTTAGTTTTATCAAATTTGGATTACACCGTAAATGTAAATAAAGCTTCTTCTTCATTAGTACTGGAGGATGATTACCATCCCGCACTGACTACTGACATCGCTTTTTCAAATTCCAAATTACCGAAATTCTCCTCAAATAATAATGTAAGATATAATTTCCACAAAGCAAACTTTCCTCAACTGTATAACGATTTATACTTATGCGATTGGTCCTTTCTTAACACTTGTGAAAACGTTAATGAAGCTGTAACTACATTTTATGAGGTCATCTACAATATAATTAATATGTATGTTCCAAAGTCAAGAAATCGTAAAACGGAATATCCTATTTGGTTCACTCCCGAAATCAAGTATAATCTTAAAACAAAGGTACACTACAGGAAAAAATGGTTAAAATACAAAAATTTAAACTATCTAATTGAATTTAAAAGATTAAGAACCTTAACCAAGCACCAAATTAATAATGCCTATAAATCATACTTGACTAAAGTACAAGAAAATATTAAAACAAACCCCTCAGAATTTTGGAAATACGTTCATTCCAAACAGGACATTACCCGTATCCCAGCTATGCTAAAAGATGAAGCAAACGTTTACAGTACCCCACAGGAAATAGTTAATGCCTTTGCAAGCTTTTTCTCTAACTTTTTTCAGGCAAGCTCTACCTCCGATATTCCAAATGAGCACTCAAACTACTTGCCATTTAGCATAAATAACTTTTGCGAAGATGATATTATTTCCATAATTGCTCAATTACCTAGCAAAACATCTGCAGGAGAAGACCAAATACCTTGTTTTCTAGTAAAAGACTGTCGATATGCCCTAGCTAAGCCTTTAACATATATTATCAACCTGGCTATTAACACCCAATTATTTCCTGACCGGTGGAAGAAAACAATAATAACGCCAGTTTTCAAAAAGGGTGATAAAACTTGCATTGAGAATTACAGACCCATCTCATTACTTAATACTTTTGCCAAAGTTTTTGAAAAAGTTATTTACACTGCAATATACTGTAACACCAAATCATTAATCTCCACAAATCAACATGGTTTCATGTGCGGCAGATCCACGACAACTAATCTTGCAGCTTTTACTCAATATGTGTCTGAAATTCTTGACGTCCGCGGACAAGTAGATACTATATATTCAGACTTTTCTAAAGCTTTCGACTCTATCAATCATGGAATATTACTAAAAAAGGTGAGTAAATATGGAGCAACACCCAAATTAATCTGTCTTCTACAATCTTATTTAACAAATCGAATCTGTTTTGTCTCATATAACGGCTACTCTTCATTTCATTTTGTCCCATCCTCAGGGGTGCCACAAGGTTCAAATTTAGGTCCTTTGTTGTTCTTATTGTTTATTAATGAACTATTAAAATCATTTACATGTCCAGCTGTTGCGTATGCCGACGATATAAAAATTTTCTATAATATTGCTTCATTAAACGACGTCATAACACTGCAAAATAATATAAACATTATGGTAGAATGATGTGAAAACAACAAATTAATTTTAAATCCAAACAAATGTTGCTTCATAACATACACTCGTCGACGAAAACCCATATTATATCAATATAAAATTAAGAATAATTTTTTGTGTAAAAAGGAGTCAGTCAAAGATCTTGGTATTACCTTTTGCTCTAATCTAAATTTTACAGAACATATAAATAATATTTGCAAGGAAACCAGCAAAACCTTGGGTTTTATTATTAGGATAACAAAGCAATTCAATAATATTTCACTATTGAAAAGTTTGTACTTATTTGACTATGCATCCGTAGTTTGGTATCCATCATATGAGTATCAATTAACAGCTATTAATAGAATATATCGTCGTTTCTTGAAGTACTTATCATTTCGAATTGATAGAGTATACCCTGAAATTGGTACTGATCATAACAGTTTATTACAGCGTCATAATATGCCTTCACTGGATATCAGACGAGAGCAACAATCTGCTAAATTCTTACTATTGCTTCTGAATAATAAAATTGATTGCTCCTTTTTATTGTCTCGTGTTACATTACATGTTCCTAAGCAAACCTCCAGACATCAAAGGACATTCCATATGCCAGCTTCCAATACGGATATTCTTCAAAGGTCACCAATCCATGTTATGTGCCGCAACGCAGAAAAACATTACGAAAATCTTTATCTTTAAATATTTGTAATTTTTTTTATCTATTATGTATAACTAAATATGTTAGCATATACCTATATGTTTAATCTTATTTTGTATCTTGTATTATTTCCCTGTAATTGGACTTCTGTTGGGAATAAATTATTATTATTATTATTATCCCCTTCAAGATGGCTTTTAAATAAAGCCAATTGGCCATGTTATACTGCATCCCTTAATGTTCCAAAACTAAAAAGTGATTCAAATATCAATATAGAGGAACTAACAGCCAACATTTTAACAGCAGCGGAAGCTGCAATACCAAGGAGTATATCCAAAATTTATAAAAAGTCTGTTCCATGGTGGAACCAAAATGTAAAAGAGTTGGTCCATAGAAAGAGAATGGCTTTCAATCACTTTAAGAGGTTCCCCACACTAGCAAACCTAATTTCTTTCTAAAGAGCTAGAGCATTAGCTCGTCGATGTATACTTGAAAGCAAACGTAGATCCTGGGATGAATACGTGTCGAAAATATCGTCTAATACAACAACTTACGAGTGTTGGTTAAGGGTTAGACGTATCATAGGGCATAATAACTCTTCTGGTGTGAATTGTTTAAAACTGAGTAATGATACGTACGTACGTGATCCGTCTACTATCGCTGAAATTATGGCTGACCAGTTCCAGAGTGCAAGTAGTACTTCAAATTATGATCCTGGCTTTCGTAATATGAAAGCGAACCGTGAGATACCTATAAATTTTAACACTACTGAATTTTTGAGTGCAATAGTCCTTTTACACTTTTGGAACTGGAAAATGCACTTAATCAAGCTAAGTCATCAACACCAGGTCCAGATAGAGTTACAAATGATATGTTACAACATCTTTCAGATGATTATAAACTACATTTGCTTTCAGTATACAACAAGCTTTGGAAAGAAGAAATTTATCCTGAAAAGTGGAAGGAAGCCATTATCGTTCCTATCCCTAAAGTAGGAAAAGATCTTATGATACCGACAAATCATAGGCCTATTAGTCTTACGTCTTGCATCGGAAATATATTCGAAAGAATGATCAATAAACGTCTTATGTGGTGTCTGGAAATCAATAATCTGTTATCAGAACATCAAGCTGGTTTTCGGAAATGCAGATCCACTATTGATCATCTCGTCTATCTGGAAGATGCAATTCTCACTGCTTTTAATAATAAAGAACACTTAGTTGCAGTGTTCTTTGATTTGGAAAAGGCCTATGATATGACGTGGCGGTACAATATTCTAAAGAAATTGCATGTTTGGGGTTTTCGAGGAAAACTGCCTCAGCTTTTATCATCTTTTTTCTCTAACCGTAAATTTAGTGTACGTGTAGGCACATCCCTGTCCTCTGTCAGGATTATAGAGAACGGAGTACCACAAGGCTCAGTACTAAGCGTAACTTTGTTTGCTATTGCGGTTAATGAGTTAATATCGACAATCAGTAATTCTGTTGGTATTTGTTTATATGTTGATGATCTCACCATCTTTTGTTCAAGCAAGAAGATGGAAGACATCAATTATAACTTACAATCTGCTATTAACAGCGCAATGGATAAAGCTGACGAGCTAGGTTTTAAGTTTTCTCGAGAAGAAAAAACTCAATGCATGCACTTCTGTAGGCTGAACCGTCCACACAATGGACTACTCTTATTTATGAGAGATGTAATAATTAAAATTGTTGATAGTGTCAGATTCCTAGGGCTTACCTTTGATCCTAGACTCACTTGGAAATTGCATGTACAAGAGTTAAGAATTGCATGTCTCAAAGCTCTAAATTGTTTAAAGATGTTGGCAGGAACTAAGTGGGGGGCAGAGCCAAAGACTTTGGTGAAAGTTTATCAATCTTTAGTTCTAAGATTGATTATGGGTGTATTGTTTATAGTTCAGCAAAACGTACTACCCTGAACAGGATAGATCCACTACATAATCAGGGCTTAAGATATGCTCTTGGAGCATTCCCAACTACTGCCATAATTAATTTATACTCTGAGTCAGGGCTGACACCACTAGATATTAGAAGGAAGAAAATCCTGATCATATATGTAAATAAAATTAAAGCACTGCCAAATCATAAGAATTTCAAAATACTTTTTAACAGAAATTGGTGCAATCGACGACAGATATTAACCAAACCTGTAGGTACCCGTGCAAAAGAATTTTTAGAAGAAATTAGTTTTAATTTACCATTACGAATTCCCCTAGGCGAAACTGAAGTTCCTCCGTGGCAAATACCACAACTGGAAATAAATATCGACCTAACCAGTTTTGACAAGTCAAATAGTCCACCGGTAATGATTAGATCGAAATGTCAAGAAATTTTGCACAAATTCAGGGATAGATTCGTTATATATACAGATGGTTCAAAAACTCAACATGGAACTGGTTGCGCTTTTGTTGTAAGCAATGCAAGTTATGCATGGACAATGCCTCTTATTACGAGCATATACACAGCAGAGTCATATGCTATTTGGCAAGCACTACGTTTTTGTGAGTTTGTTGGAACCTGTAATAAGTTCATAATAATAAGAGACTCTTTAAGCGTTCTTCAAGCTATCTCAAATCCTTTTACAATTGACCCGATAATACAATATATCTTATCCCTGATTAAGTATTATCAAGATATAGGAAAAGATATTTCATTTCTTTGGGTGCCCAGTTATATTGGGATTAAAGGAAATGAGATGGCTGATGAAGCAGCACGTATTGCGGCAGAAAATGACTCGGTTGATGTATCACTGATAAAACATTCAGACACATGTCTCCACCTTAAGAAAGAGGTATTGTCCATTTGGCAAAGAACATGGAATGAGGTACAGAACCATCTGCGATCTATCAAGCCGTCTGTTGCACCAGTGCTACTTCCCAGTGATCTTAAGAGAAGGGAACTGGTAAAAATTCATCGTCTAAGATTGGGTCATACAAGGTTGACGCATGGTTATCGTCTAAGTAGGGATAACGCTCCTATGTGCAACAGATGTGATGTTATAATTACTATACATCACATCCTTGTTGCATGTCCAGAGTATGACCAAATCAGGCAACTTTATAAAATTGACCAGAACCTTTCTCTTATTTTGACAGATCATAACAAGTTAAGGAATATTTTGAAATTTTTAAAAGCAATGAATTTATATGACGATATTTAAAATTCCAAATTTTTCTTCAAAAGGGTAAATTAATTACATTTATATTGCTAATTTCAAATTTTTGTAACTTTATATTGTGTATTGTCAAACCTTTATTTATATTGTTGTGTTATTTACTGTTATAAGTTATAGTTTTATATTCTTGTATTGTTATTTGTATAGTGTCATTGTTAATTTGTTATAGGGTAATAACCTTTGTAGTTGAAGCCCAATAAATAATAATAATAATAATAATAATAATAATCTAGCAGATTTGCCTTTTTCCTTTCGTGGACAATTTGTGGATACATGGCCAACAGTTCCACAGGAAAAACATGTCACAGGCTTCGTTTTAGCAAAATTATCTGATTTTCGGTCCACAAATTTATTCTGCTTTATATTGCACTGGAATGACTTGTGTCCAATTCTACCACACTGATTATATTTTCCGGGAAATGGATCAAAAGACGTAGTAAAGGCACAACGCTTCGGGCTGATGTGATGATCTGGCCTAAATAGCGCCGGCCGTTTACCCAGTTGTCCTCGCATCGCCACACAAAAACTTTTTAAATCTTTGGGCACATCAGTTTGTAACTTTCTTTTCAAAACTTCACTTCTATTTCCAACAACATGACACGCAAATAAGGTGGCCAATGCTTCGTCACTTTCACGGGTTTTAATTAAATGTAATGCTAAACGAATTACATGCAATCCTTCATCTAACAGTGTACTTCCATGAGGGCTATTTTGACGTCCGTTGACAGCCTCTTCAAACATTTCCATTAAATCAGCAGGTTTGGTAAACACAGACAGAAATTCTTCACGAATTTCCTCCCATGTTTTACCCAATGGTCCACATTTAATAAGCCAATCAGCGGCTTCACCCATTAAAGAATTTGACAAACTTGTTATTAATGAAATTCCATCAAGTTTATTAATTTTAATAAATTCGTCTGCCAATGTACACCATCTCTCCGGATCAGCAAGCTTAGAATCAGGGTTGAAATGCGGCAATTGCACCTGTGACGGCCCTGCTGTATGTTTATCCCAATTCGATTTTAATGGTTCTGGTAGCAGTTGACGTTCAAGCATTTTTTCTAGCAATTTTTCTACACGGCTGGAAGACGATAAAGCGCCGGCTGTTGATTGATTTAAGGTGTCTTCTCGTTCAAAAACCACTTCTGATGTCGGAGACGGAGACTGGAGCCGGGATTTATTTTGTGCGTGTGGAGAAGACATTGTTTATTTTATTTAAATTATCAATGTTCTTTTAATTAAACACTAGTTAAACACTATTACACACATTTACTTTAAACAAACACAAATACGAATTATAACAACTAATAAAAATACAACCAACCTATGAGAATAATAAAATGAACAAAATAACAAGAGTTCAAGAACTAGCGATCCAACCCCAACACTTCACTGAGTTCTCTCAATCACTGCGTGAACTGTATTGCTCTCATTGCCTTTGACCTGTTGGTTTTGTTTCGCCCGCACACGACTCGGAGAAGTCCCCTCTTTCAAAATAAGATACGTGTACGCGTTCTTGACTCAGAAGTCGGAGAAGCCCTTATGGGAACCGCCGCCGCCGACACATATAAGGCGTTCACAAAATAAAAACTAAGTATCTGTGTAATATTTTCTATTTAAAATGAGTTTTAGTATAAAATGCATGTAAATAGAAAATATTTTTAATTTATTTTTTATTTTCCTTACTTCTGGGTGTGCGGAGAACACTTTGAACACTATGACGCTACGCCACTGATCTTTAGTTAACCGTAAAAAGGTTCAGATATTTGTTTTTGTTTATAAAGTAATCAATAATATTATGAATGATCCATGTATTTTGCAGCAAATTCCATTTTATGTACCCCGTACTATTCCACGTTAACAAATTACTTTCAAGAACAATAAAGCTAGGACGAATTATGAAACTAAATCACCAATCAGGCAAATGTGTAATATTTTCAACTCAATTCCATTATATCTTGATGTATTTAATGATTTCTTCACAGTGTTTAAACGTAATTAATTACCTGTTATTCAACAGTTTAACATCTTTTGTTCATTATTATTACTAGCTACACATTAAGTAATCTTTTTTAGGTATTTTTGTATCTGAGGTGAAATATTTTTATATTATATTGTAATCCTGTAATTGAGGAATTAGCCTTGTTGGATTTATTTCAATAAAGAAATGAATAAATAAACTCTTGAACCAATCATCCCCCTTTATACATATAAACAACAAGTTACACATCCGAACATAATGCAATAAAGGAAATATTTAACGGAAAGTACTAGCAATGATAGTGAAGTAACACCACCCGGGCTGTCAATTACTGAATTTACAAGCGCTTTAACTCAATTTAACCAATTTGAAGAAAAAACAACTATAAGGTTAAACAAATCACAGGAAAGAAAACTACTAGCAGAAAACTCCAACAGTAACTGCTCCCAAGTAAAACAAAAACATACAAAAAATCAAAATATAGATGACCTATTATCCCCAATTCAAAAAACAATGAATAACAATTAAAGACTATTTCCTCCTACCGTACCAAATTTAATCGATAATGTACACCAAGCAACAAACCCAATTAATGTAGTAAAGGAATATAAGTATGTAAGATTCACTTTTCGGCTGCTCGCCACTGGTTAGAATGCAGGCATAGGAACTTGACTTTCTAAAATATAAGCACATTCATAGAAAAATAAACATCCCTCGACCCTTCAACCCTTGGAGGCTGGATGACTGGGTCAATTGTGTGGCAACTATAGTGTTGAGCAGTTCTATGTGTGTCAGAGTGTCAATAAGAAAGACGAACGGTTTGCTGAAATGAAAGGTGAGTGGTTAAGCTCACAGTCATTCTAATTATTGCACAGGTATAGCGATAGAATGCGAAGCACCAGATGTTTGATTGATATGTTTATACACTGTTTGTGTATTTGATATGCATGGTATATGTGAGGTATATACTTGTATTATTTATTTGTGGCCGCAAACGTGTATTTTTTTAATATCCGAAGGGTTGTCTAGGACAACCCTGGGTCCATAGAGCCGTGTGCTCTGAAGGTAGCTAGGGTACGTAGTAGGAAAATACCGTCTGGGACGTAAAGGACAAACTAGGGCTGTCAAAATCTGCTGAAATTGCAAACCGGTTAATCGTCGGATTACAAACTGATTAATAGAAAAACCGAATAACCGGTTATAAAATAATAACCGGTCAGGACACCGGTTTTTAAACGGTCAGGAAACCGGTTTTTAACCGGCCAAGAATTCGGTTTTAACCGGTCACAAAACCGGTCAGAAAAACCGATTTCTAACCGGTTAGAAAACCGGTTTTTAACTGAATAGGAAACCGGTTTTTAACCGGTCAGGAAATCGGTTTTAACCGGTCAGAAAACCAGTTTTATCCGGTCAAAAACCGGTTTTTTTTACCGAAACCATGGTTTTGGTTATTATTTTTTATTTTTGGAATATACCCGTAACTGAAATATGAAAAAAACTAAATTTTATAATTCAAAAATAACAAATAACGTCAAAATTTATATTTTTTGTTATTCTAACCTACTTTAGGTGCATGTTAAGTTAAAATGTTTCCTCAAAATGTATCGAGTTTTAACGGCGCCATGAACTTTCTAGAAACTTATCGTACTTCTTCTTTGGGAAACAAATTTCTGCAATCTTCGCTAAACGCTAAGTTTTCTCGTGTGCACAAAAATTTTGACAATTTATGGTTTAGCAATGGTATATATCTATTGTTACCTACTAAAATCGTTTATACTCTAAAAACTAAAAGGAGTGCATTAAAAAGTCAGATTTACAGCAATAAATAAAATTATTGAAGTTTCAATGTAATTAATTTGATATTACACATTTATTTTCAGTAGAACTGTATGTTTTTGAATAAAAGAGAATATGAAGCACTTAATAAATGTCAAATTGGAATTTTTTTTGTGTTTTGTTGTAAACATGAATGAGCAGAGACCAATCAAGATATAGATAGATTAAACTAGGGAAATTTTGCATTTGCTCCTTCTAGTTTTTAAATGTACTATAGTAATAAAAAATCGTGCAATAATAGGGGTCATTAATAAATGATTTTCTTTACATTAACATACCTAATCTATTAATAAACGGTCATCTGAAATATAATAAATTATTTCAGGATTTATATCAAATAATAATTCTTAATATTATTTTTTTTTTTTTTTATTTCATATAAAGTGTACAAAAATGATGAATATTCTAGTTTCAATTGTAGAAAGTGGCTTATAATGGCAAGTTGCACCAACTTAACGAAGAAAGAATTTGTGAATAATTCATGGATTTCACTGGGACTTGAACCTAAGACCCTCGTATTTCTGGTACGATGCTCAACTAATTGAGCTACAAGATCCCACTGATTTCACAAGACTTTTTACAATTCGTAGGCGAGTACACTCTCCCAACGGAGTAGATAGATACTCAGCGCGTTTTTGCGCTACATATTATTTTTATTATAGTGAATTTCGGCCTTCACTCTAGTAGAAGAAAAATAATATATAACGCAATGTTGCACTGAGTATCCATCTACTAGTTAGGAGAGTATACTCGTCTACGAATTGAAAAGAAGCCTTGAAAAATATTAATCTACTTCATTGGGATCTTGTAGCTCAGTTTGTAGAGCATCGTTCTGGCAATACGAGGGTCCTGGGTTCAAATACCAGTGAGATTCAAGATTTTTTTTTACAAATTCTTTCTTCGTTAATTAATATTCTCTTTGATTCGTTAAGCCACTTTCTACGATTTGAAATATCTAAATACATCTTATTTTAAATTCTGATACAAAAATATTAAAATGTTAACATTTTTTGGGTGTAAACAACTTCTTTTAGCATTTGCTATATTACCAGCAGCCGAAAAAATTCGTTTTGATGGTACAGAAGTGGCTGGTATTGCTAAATATCGTTGCGCAAGTATTTTTAAATTTGGAAATCTATTGCTGTTATTTTTCCACCACTGTAGTGGGCATTCATCTTTATTAATTTCACTTTCCAAATTATATAAATCTATTTCTTTAGCATTGGGTTTTCTAATATCTCCTGGGAATAATATGTCCATAACCGTTGTATTTGCATTAGCTTTGTCCTTTTCGATCAAAATTTGTGATACGTTCTGTAATTCGATTTCTATTAAATTATCTAAGTACCGTATAACTTTTTCTTTAATCCCATATAGACGTTCTTTATTTTTGTAACGTGGGTCCAGGAAAGTACATATATCTAATAATTTTACAGGTGACATTACAGTCAGGCTGCTGCTCACACCAAATCTCGTTTGAAATTCTATTTTTATGGTTGCTTTAAGTGATATTACTTCTTTCGTGTCTTCGTTTTTGTTTGCAGTTAAGAAATTATTATATAAAGAGTGAATTAACGGTTGTACCATAGAAATTGTTGGGTAACTCTGGGATGAAATAAGGGTTGTAGTTAAAGCGAACGGTTTCAGTACTTCACATAAATTTTCCAGTATTAACCATTCTGATTCATTTATCTCAAAGTGTACAGCATCTTGGCGACTAGTAATAGTTCGGTCATTAAAAACTCCAAAAATTGCTTGACGCTGTTCTATTAGTCTGTTAATCATTTCGTAACTAGAATTCCACCGTGTTTTTACTCTTTGAATGAGTTTATGTTCAGCAATGTTTAACTTTTTCTGAGCATTTCTAAGTGCATATAAAGCTACAGTAGAATGATTAAAATGAGCTACTACTGAACTACATTTTTGTAGCAAATTTTTTATTTCCGTTATTTCCAGACCTTTATTAATAGCTAACTGTAGCGAATGTGCAAAACAACAAACACTTTCATCAATATCGGCACATAACTTCAAAGCATTCACAATGTTAGCAGCGTTATCATGAACCACTGCTACAACTTTTTTTTGTAAACCCCAAAGCGATACAATATTCTCCAAGTTGTTTTTTAAATTTTCAGCCGTATGTCGTTCATACATAACTTCCGTACATAATACTCTTGTTATTGATATCCAATCTTCAGTGATCCAATGTACAGTAACAGTCATGTAGGAATCTGTAGTTCTAGATGTCCAACAGTCTGTTGTAAGTGCAACATACGGAACTTCATTGAGATATTTTAATAACTTTTCCTTTTCTGCATCATACAGCAAGTGTATTCTTGGCATAATAGTATTTCGAGTAGGCATTTTATATCCCGGGACAATTTTACTTATTAAATTCACAAAGCCGGTCCCTTCTACAAAAGATACAGGTAACATATCCATCGCTATCATTTTTGATATGGCCTCAGTTAGTTTTTCATGTCTCTCATTACTAACAGTTTTAGTGAAAAAATGGTCCGTTACTTTTGGTTGTTTAGTAAAATTTTTTATTTCTTCATTTGCAAACTCGGTATCAATATCTTCACAATCGTCAGATATATCTATATCTAACGTGTAACTTGATGTACCAGCTGAAGAACAACTTGATTCGGCATAGTGGGATTCATTGAAAGGGTTACTGGCACTTCTAGAAATTAAAAATAATATTAAAACAAGAAATTAAATAACTTTTATAATTTTATTTTCGAACGATTTTTTTTCTGTATTTTTAAAAGATTATTTATTTCAGATAGCTATTTAAAATACTAATTATTAAAAATAAAATCTGCAAATTTACATTTTATATATCTCAAATTAATAACTCCGCATTATATGTCGACGATTCAGAAAATTTGACATAATTAAACAAAGATCTTTTTTTCAATATCAAGCGAATGAGGAATAAATGGATATGTTTCAACTTTCTGATTCGTGTCAAGTTTAGATACAAAGGTAAACTAAAATTACAAGGGATATTCTTATAACAAAAATATTTTTCTTCCTATTCTAATATCGTAAATTTTTCTATTAGATTATCTCTTTGTGAAAGAACCACATAAAACTGCACATTATATCTGTTCCCACCTAAAATTTTAAGAATAGACAAAACAAAATACATTTTATTAGCCACTTGGTATATATTAGTATTTTATCTAATAATCACAGTAGGTACTCGTATAAGAGCAAAACAAAATTTTAAAAGCAAAGTCATTTATTAAATGTAATATCATTGGGGATCTCGGCAACTATAAGAGCTACGAGAGAATGGGCAATGTTGTATAGTTTTGGTGGCTAATTGAGATTCAGTTGAGAAAAATTCTGAACAGTTTAATAGTTATTAATATATATTTATACACCAAGTGAGCTAAGGACATGTTTATTTATGAGAAGAAAGTTTAGCTCACGAGCCATTAAGGGCGAGTTAAATTCTTCGAGTGAATAAACATTCTTAGCTCACGTGGTTTATACAAAATTTTATTCAATTTTGACGAAATAATAATAAAAACCATTATAATATTTAATTTTGACAAAATAAAAAACTGATCAGTTAGTAGGCCGAGCATGACAATCGTTGCTGATAGACGTCGTCATCTATTTAAAAAGATTTATTGTCTATCTTTTATGTCGTAAAAAAATAATGAAAAGGGCTGATAATTTCTGTTAAATAATGTGGTAAGTGTTATTTTCGTTCTTGATGTTATTTTTAAATGTATTTCTTGTTGCAGAGTGAATTAAAATTTTGTGAGTGATTATAGCATAATTATAAGTAACACTTTTTTCACAAGTGAATTAAATTTTTTTAAATCACTCTCACATTTTCTTAATTCACTCTGCAACAAATAATGCATTTAAAATAACATCAGGTACGAAATTAACACTTACCATAGTATTTATCAGACATTATCAGCCATTTTCATTATTTTTCATGGCACAAATGACAGACAATAAAGCTTTTTAAATAGATGACTTGACATCTATCATCGACGAGTGTCATGCACAGTCTACTAACTGATTAGTTTTTTGTTTTGTCAAACTTTCTTCTCAAGAATAAACATTACCTTAGCTCACTTGGTGTGTAAATATCTATTATATACAACTGGTAAATAATGTTAACTTTATTCTTATCAAAATCATAACTTAATGTGCTTCATTATTTATCGAGGGAAATAAAGTACTCCCTTGGGAAATAAAGTACTCTCTAGAGAAATAAAATGATTCAAGTCCATTTTTAATTGATAGTGATTAGCAGATAAGAAATATTATCAATTATATTTATTTTTGAAAAAAATATAATGATTTTTGTAAAATTAAATTTAAAATAAATAGTTTATCTTCGTTTATAGAAATGTGCTTCATTTTTCTTCGTTTCCGTTTGTATATAAAATATTATATATATAACACGGGAGTAAATTGTCATTATTTGCCTCAAGCGATTGCATCCCTCGGGCTATGCCCTCAGGATTCAATTTTCAACTTTACACCCTTGATATATAAACTACTATTAATTCACTTATGAATAAAATGTTACTTATAGTTGTTGCTATGGAGTTAATAATGACAGTTTAAAACGTCAAAATTAAATAAAAAAATAAACTGAAAATCGCGTTTTAAATATACCTATGTCAAATAACTCCGTTATTTTAAAAAATATAAAAAAAATGTTTCATATAGAAGTTACCTAACTTGATGAGGCAAACATAAGTGATATCAGAATAAAATTCAAAATGGCGGTTTCCAACATATTGATAGCAACTTTCTTATTTTAAATGGGCGCCATATTATAGTTTTACTAAAAAAAAATAACTATTTTTTCTCTTTCCAATGGTAAAAGGGGTTGTTGTGGTTTAAATTTGCTTTACTCAACGACCAAAAATATTTGTGGTCGTTGACTTTACTCCTAAAATATTAGATTTTTCGATATTTTTCATGAAATTTCAGTTCAATTAGGTCTCCAAAATAATATCATATTTTACTTAAGTAACTTATTTTATATCTACTCTGATTCATAATCTAATTTTTATTTTATATTTTTAATTTCAGGTATGTATAGTGCGACCAAGCAATATGTGCCCCTGGTTTTGACTTGAGAGGTGTGCTCTATCAATAAGAGTACATTCGGAGACAGAAATTTTCTATACAAATTTTAGCGGTTTATGTATAAAATCTATTTATTTACAACACAAATGAAATATATAAACATTTCTTTAAATGTCGTTTATTATATACGTATTGCACTTTCTACATAATTATAATTCATTTATTAATACTCCTGCCGCCTCCGCCGCCGCCACTACACTTAAGGCTTATTTATAATAAAGTAACGCAAGCGGTAACGCAGTTGCAGTAAGGTAACGCAAAAGATTAATGTACGGTACAGCATATACCGTTTTATAATGAAACACAACGCAAAGCCGCAGAAGTAACGTAACGCAACGCAACGCCAAAGCTGACCAACTTTCATCTTTCTACCTTACTTTTGTACCACTAGCCAATCATAATTCAGTGTTTCAGTTTTACTATAAAAATCTGTATTATCGACATGTTCGTGAACTGTCAAAATTACATAATAAATTCTACATTTTGTGGTTAGACTGGTTAGATTTTCAAAGCGATACGAAGAATAATTATGGATGATAGAAAATTAATCGAATTAATCGAGAATCACCGAGTCAGAAACAACATTGCCGCTGCTACATCGTCGTCACTGTCCATTTCTATTAAAATTATTTTATACAATTATTTGTCATGTGTCATAAAGACTATAAATAAAAGCGAGTTGAATTTCAACGATATATACAGAATTCTTTTGATTGGTTAGAAGTGTTATCTTCGGCGTTTATTATAAATCACATATTTTGTTTTTGCGTTACTGATTACGTTGCGTCGTTGCGTTGCGTTTTACGTTACTTCATTATAAATAGGCCTTTACTTTTATTCTGTATGTACTTACGCGTTCGCGGCAAAATTCTCAATGTTATTGGTTGAATATTTATAGTAAAAATTTTTAGGCAGAGTAGTCACGTCATCATTTCATTACAAAATGAAAAAACACTGTAGTATTGTATATGTTTAGGAAAACGAAGAAAATAAATACTGTTTTTTGCATACTATAAGTAAAGTACATTTTAATTAAATTTACAATTATTTTAAAGGCGAACATAATGTTTTTAATAAGTTTTAATTTATTTAAAATAATTGTAGTTCATTTTTTCACCACATGTTGGTACTATTGGATTTCAATATTTAAACGTTTACATGACATGTTTCTCCCGGAATTGTCAAGCGTCTGCTGTCATTAGTTCGTTATTTTGAGATTGATCTTGAGCTTTTCTGTTTTTAGTTTGTGTTAATTTCAATAATTGTAAATTGTATTATTGGAGTATTTTCAATTAATTTGATCACATAAATTAGCATCGCAGGTAAATACAATTATTTTCTAAAATTAAATTAGTGTACCATGTAAACCTACTAATTTCGTGACGTCATTATCTAGTTACAAATTTTGATGACGTGACTACTCTGCCTAAAAATTTTTACTATACGTCAGCGAGTGCCTTCCGCGTCGAGGTCAGGGGCACATATTGCTTGGTCGCACAATACCTTATGTTATGTGCATCTCAACTATAATGTATTCCCTGTCAGAATGGAGTAGATGGCACTGCGAAGCCAGTCCGTTTTACGCACATAACACTTATGAAATAGTTTTGTTTCATGGACGACATACTTGACAGCTCAAAACGTCAAATTTTGATAATTTTTAATACTTTAGTATATATACAGTTACATACTTAAAGTTGTTTGAAAGTCAAAATTGAATAAATAATACACCTGCTTACATCTTCGATATTGTAAACTTGGTTCGCGATTAGACCACTCAAAAAGCTGGAATCGTAAATCGTAAGCGCTATCTTACTCCTACATCTAACTCCATTCTTACGGGGAATAGACCATAGGTATCTGATGTGAAAAAAAAAAATGTTTTTGAAACAAATAATTTTTATTGATTAAAATATTTTTAGTCACAATAAAATAATAAATTTAAGTAAAATAAAATACTATTTCGGAAAACTAATCAAATTTTTGACCTAAAATAAGAAATTTCATGAAAAATAAAGAAAAATCTGAGATTTTAGGCGTAAAACAAATTTAAAACAATATACTGTTCACGATTTTAAATTTTTATTAACGGAATTTCGATCAGCACTCAAAACTGCGCAACATTGTCCATTTAACCGACCTCGCAGCTCTTATAATTTCCGAGATCCCAATGGTATACCACTTAATTTGGGATACCTGTAGAATGAAAGCAATTTCATTGTTTTACTTTTAACCTAAATTGAATAAGACGGATTGTAAATGGAAACATTTTGATCTAGAAAATTTTAATATGACATTAAAAAAGCTGTATTACTTACTTAATATGTTTTTTCTTAGTATGATTCCACATACTGGACGTTCCTCCACTAAATTTTAATCGTTTATTGCACAGCTTACATTGTACTTCATCATTTTTGTTGCACTTGGAAAAATATTTCCAAATTAAACTCATTTTTCCCTTAAAAAAGTGGTGACTGTTAGTAAATAAGATTGTATTATCACATTCATAGCGATGACTATTTAAAGAGTGAACATTAAGGGTAATTTTCATTTATTTAGTGATATTTTAACATTATGGAGTCGCGTGGCCGTATAGGGTCTGGTTGCCAATCTGGTGACCCGGGTTCGATCCCGGCCAGTGCAGACTTTTAATCGCACAGAAGTGATGCTGTGGTGCACTCTCCACACCAGCTATGGGTGCCCTTGAGGTGACGCCTGGGAAGCTCCCACACGGTAAAAATATATCGCCATCATTACCGATGTCTACATGTATTGTAGATCTTGGCACACCCAGTAATGGCTAATATGCCGTGATGACATATTTATTTGTTTTATTTGTATTTTTAAGATTAAGGGCCGTTTTCATAATAAATTTTAGCAGTTTAGCATTACTTCAAATTAAGGAAAGTCTTAATACCAATTACAGAGTGGGTAGACATAAATAAATATCCATGCCCTAGCGGGATTTGAACCCGAAACCATACCGCCCTCATGTTTACAGTTTTGCTTTAACCAATCGAGCTACCCAAGGCCGAAAAAATATAGCAATCAAAATTCAGTAGCGCAGTACAAAATTTGATTCATTTTGCTCACCCAGCCCAATTAAGTGTTAATATGAATCCTTTACTCACCTGATTAGTTTAATTAAACCAAATACATGATTTATAAAAAAGACGAGTATATTATGTATCAAGATTCACGAATTAGAGAACGGACAATCAGCTGTTTCGCTGTTTCCGGTTCCGGTCAAATTCAAAGCGCCTCTCATGGCTGCTTTCCGAACTATCTCTGCACGCGAAAAATGTTGCTTATACAAATATTAAATATTTTAGAAAGGAATGAGGGAAGAAAAAATATAGTTGATATAATTGCAATTATAATATGTATTATTATTAACAATATATTTTAAGAGCATTGCCGGTCGCTCAGCGAAATCAGTTTTATAGCTAGTATGACACTAGTGCAGACAAACTTCTTACGTTCCCCCACTACTTTTAAAATTGCTAAGTTTATTTCTCTCTATCTGCTTTTATATGTTTGTCCTTGTTTAAAGCATAAGAGGAAAACTTAGCCCGTGTTGTGAAGCAAATTGTTGGAGTGAGAGAGGAGATGTGTGTATTAGAGGGGGAACATATTCTCCTAACATTTTCTCCTCCATAGTCTATCGTTCCGATTTCTGAAAGTGGTTTAGTAGAAATCAAATCACAGCTAAACTAAAAGATATAATTTAGATTTTTTTTTCACAGACTTACTACTAAAGGTGGGTGTTATGGAGGTGACCCAAACATTTTTTGTATAAAGTTCAGTTATCGTGTTAAAAATAAATTTTAAAATAGCAATTTTTATGATGTTTTTCGAATTAAATTTAAATGCAATAGAAATTAATAATTATGCAAAGTAATTGGCCAGCCCCATGCATCTATCTACTATACAATGGTATCAAATTTGAAGTTATAACTTAATATTTACGAGTGTAGTTTGATTTCTACGAAAGTGCTGTTTAGCGTAGCACCGGCAATCGCCTTAAATTGTAGTACAAAAATCTTATAACTGAGATTATATACAAATCTTAAAAACTGCAATTATTTACAAAACTAAAAATTAAAATTTACAAAACTTAAAAATACAACTATTTACAAAACTAAAAACTATTTTAAATTTACAAAACTTAAAACTGCAAATATATACAATATTTCCAATGGGGTCCTCCACCTTAATAAAAAAATTATAAAATGTACATTTTGTACTTAAAAGTACTACTCAATAAATAGCTATTAAGATGAAAAAAAACATTTTTTTAATAATTTACGAGATATTTGAAATTTGTTGTCAGTTTCACTATGACGTAATGTTGACTTGGAAAATCAAGTGCACTTAAACTAATGACAATTAAAAAATTCTATCATGAATTGTTTCAAAATTAAACGAACTTTCATTTAAAATAATAAAAAAATACAGTGGAGGACCCCATTCAGTGTATTCATTTCAAAAAATTGTCGATACTGTTTAAAGTTTTTAAATTGTTTTTCATTTTCTCATCCCATAACCTTAAAAAATATATTAAACATAATGGCTGGTAGCACCGGTAGCACATGCCCTGTTTTAACTAAAACGCTGTTTTAAGAAATGTCAAATTTCATTATTTAATAATAAAAATAAATAATATCAAATTTATTAAAATATGATTTTAAAGCAGAACGTAGTTTGTATTCAAACAAATATTTAAAAAAATCGTTCTTCAAACATAAGGGTGAAATAAAATATTGAAATTTGAATTTGACATTTCTTAAAACAGTGTTTTAGCTAAAACAAGGCTTGTGCTACCAGCCAATGGCTCGTGTTATGATCACGGTTTTAACTAAAACGCTGTTTTAAGAAATGTCAAATTTCATTATTAAATAACAATATTAAATATCAAATTTATCAAAATATGATTTTAAAGCAGAAAATAGTTTGTATTCAAACAAATATTTTTTAAAAACTCGTTCTTTAAACATACGGGTGAAATTAAATATTTTAATTTGAATTTGACATTTCTAAAAACAGTGTTTTACTTAAAACCGTGATCATACTAGGGGCCATTTTGCATAATTTTTGTAAAATTAAATTATGAAGCTTTCACAAAATATTTAATTTTACTAAATGTTCTTTTAACTTATTTTGTTTCAAAAAATCGTTAAAATTTTCAAATATGTATTTTTTTCTTATTTCAACTATTTGGAATCCAAACTGCCGCAACATTGCACGACTACTATTGCACGTTGTGAAACCGCCAAGATGCCACTCATTATTTTTTTCATGTAAGCTTAAATGTTTGGAAATTTTCATTTCTTCAAATATGAGATATCCCTTTCATTCAGAGATGACGATACTTGATAACGAAAACCATCGTTAATTCCAACTTCCAAAAAGCATAAACGTTGCAAAGTTTTAAAAACAATTTAGTGTATGCTTCCCAATACAAAAGCATGCAAATTAGCTGTAGAAAAAAACTTGGAAGTTTGATTTAAAATAATTGATAAAAAAATTAATTTCGTTTTACAAGTTGAAATTTAATATATTTTCGATATGATTTTTTATACTTGATTATGCATTTTTCCCTGGTTGATCATGCAAGTAAATCCATATTTTTTTAATTTCTTTACTTTCGCTTTGAGAAACATCCACCCAGTCCTCATTTTCAGATATCTTTCGGCGTTTCATTTCTAAACTCTGTAAAAAAAGTAATATAAATACCCCACTATTATTACCATGATAGGTATTTCCAAATATTCTAGAATTACAATTTAAATGTTGTTTAGAAAGCTGCAGCTTAGTAAATACTAAGAACGAATTTATTTTAAATACTATGGTATTACTGCCTTTAGAAGTACAGTAGAGTCGCGATTTAGTGAACTAATTACGGCCAAGCCAGTTCACTCTTTAGGGGTGTTTACTTTTTCGGGGTTCTTGTTTAGATGACTTTTATACAGGAAAAAAACATTTATTTTAGCTAAATCAACAGAGTTATATAGTACGTATATAGTACTTAATACATTATATGGAATAAGAGAATATGTATTTATATAAAGGGTTATTTAGGCAAGAAAAATGAAGTTATTTTGGATTGCTTGCGCTTTTTGTTCAAGTTAATTTGTACTTATCTTTATGTAATACGAGCAAACTGCAATATTCTACTTCATCTCCGTTTTCCTCAGCCCACTGTAGACTTTGCTATTCCATACCTTTTAGCAACCACGGTCACACATTCTCCTTTACTCAAACATTTTAGCACTTCATTTTTCTCTTTTAAACTCAAACATTTTCGTTTTTGTGACATCTTGATCGAAAAAATTGGAAAATAATAATTAACGTCTCTCTGTGTCGAAATTTACCACTGAAATATGGATGTAATACTACGTAACTTACCGATGATGTGAATGTACAATCGGCAATATGAAAACCAGATATTTAAGGGCATCCCTGGACAAATATGAAATGGAAATACCAGTTTACTGTATCGGGGTTTACTGCTGTTCATAATATCGCGACGCAATAATAAAATTTGAGTGTTCACTCTATCGGGTAGTTCACTCAATAGAATATTCACTAAATCGCGACTCTACTGTAATTGCAAAAAATCTGGGGTTAAAATTAAAATACTAGGAACGGATTTATTTTATGATTACCTTTAGAATTCCAAAAATTCTGGAAAAATTTATTTAAAGAGAATGAATTTTCAAAAAATTACTTTAAATGTTAAAAAAAGAATAATTCACGGAAAGATTACCTGCCAACGGGACGCGATTTGGTGTAGATGTTGCCTGAACTTCTTCTTGTGGTAAGAGGATGTCTTCGTTATCGGTATTCATCATATCATGTTGTTGCTGTATCTGTGACAAACTCTATAGCCTTTATTTGTCAGTTGCTTCGCCGTAAAAGAAGATAGAGTTTCTAAACCTAAATTTCAAAGCCTGTGCTCACGCCATTTGTCATTTTGAAGAAAGCAGAACAAACTTCCCCATTCCTCTAGGGGTAAAGTTTTTGTGGGGCATTCCTTCATAACACATCGCGGTTTCTAGAATAAAAGTAATTAATATTAAAATCAAATATAACAAATTCTTTTCATAATAGTTGTTTTCAGAACATATAACCGATAATATTTATTCTTAACCAGGAGTTATTAAGGGTTGAGTAATGTAACAAATTCAGTTGTTCATAATATGCATGGCAATTAATATCGTGTTAGTATTATATCAAACATAATTTACTTCAATTTCACTATATTCAGATAACATTATATTGAGTCTTATTATTTTCATTTCAAATTATTCTACAAATCAATTATAATTACATGTAAAAAGTTATATAAAAAGTTACCACCAGTGTTACCAGGTATACCATAATTATCGAAAATATACCATAATTTTTAGTCCAATAACCACAAAAAAAATGTCCTACCATAATCGATAATTATACCATAATTTTCGAAATTATGTCAAAAAGCAGAATGTAATATTATTTCACATTTTCAAAATTTCTTGTGTTTCATTATTGTTCCATTTATTTAAAATTAGTATAATATTTAACCACTCGTTAGTTCAGTGCCACAGTTCACCCAATGCGTTTGCGTAGTAGCGTAGTTGCGTAGTGCTACTACTAGTGCGTTGTGCGCTTGCATGTGTACTGTGTTTTACGTTTTACGTACGTTTTGGTTTTACTTTACAATGGAATGTAAAATAAAATGCAAACAACGTTACCGCGAAGAATGGGAGCGCAATAATGTATATAAATTTTGGTTAAAACCTGTAAAGGTAAATATGATTTGAAAAATGAAATAAATAACTATTAATCTTATTTGTAGATAATCCATATCGTGCACAATGCAAGGCATGCTTTGTGATTTTTAAAGCAGATATTACTGTGGTTAAAAATCATAGCAAAACACACAAACACGTTTCAAGTTTGAAAATCTTCATGTCTACATCACAACAAAAAATAACGGACGTTATTTCTTTTAATTCTAAAGAGAAAACTGAAGCTGAGCTGGTAAAACGAGCTGAAATTAAAATAGCTGGTTTATTAGCAGAACATAATCTACCTTTGTTGACTCAAAAATAGCTCAATCAATTAGCTTAGGTCGTACAAAAGCTACAGCTATTATAAAAAATGTGATTGGCAAATGCCATTTTGATGAATTAGCATCGTATTTAAAATCACATATGTTCAGTATTTTAATGGATGAATCTACTGACAGAGGCACAATTAAAAATATATGTATATGTATAAGATACTATAGTACTAAGCACAAAAAAATTGTGACTCAACTTTGGGGTCTCATACAAGCATTTAAGGATTCAGAATCAGCAAATAGTGGAGCAACAGCAGAAAAGGCCACTGTTCCTACCAAAAATATAATTGGTTTTGCCTCCGATGGATGCAATACCATGTTTGGTGAATATAATAGCGTTGTTAGTCGTTTAAAGGAACAGTTTCCCGGTATTATCGTACAAAAGTGCATTATGTCATTCGCTTCATTTGTGCGCCAGCGAGGCCTGTAAGGTGTTACCGCGTCATTGCAAGGATTTATGTAGAGAAGTATATAACTTTTTTAAACAAAGTTCATAAAGACAATCTCAATTTACCGAATTCCAAGAATTTTGTCATGTAGAACCACATAAAATATTAAGACCGTCACAAACAAGGTAAACTATTGCTTGAAATATATTTTTGTGTTACATTAATGTATATTGTTATATACAGTGGCTCGCAGAATTATTCGTACACCTATAATTTCTATTTAAAAATTTAAAAATAAAGTACTTTTAAAAAGTGTATTAAACTGTTATTGACGCCATCATATTCTTTCAAATTTCAGAAATAAAATGCAATCATCAATCATAGAAATAAAATAAGTTTACTTACGTAAATTTAATAAAAACAAAATGTATACAAAAATTAACTTCACAAAATTACTCGTACACTTATTAAAAACTTACGTAAAACGAGTCAATATAATGTTTATACGTAGGAAATATTTATCATTGTGCTAAATATCACTTGAAGGAGTATATTTCGCAAGTTTTTTATAATGTGGGTCCCAAAAAACAAGAAACTACGCTAGAGGAAAGGCGAATCTGTTTGAAATTATTTTTCCAGGGTAAATCTTTAAGGGATGTTGTTGAAATTGTGGGAAGGTCGCATTCAACTGTTCAATATATTATAAATAAATATAAATATGAGGGTCAGTTGGAAAATATTGCGGGACGGGGCCGTAAAAAAATTTTAAATCAGCAGAATGAACGATATACTCAGCGACAAATTAAATTAAATCCGAAAAAACCTCTCAAAACATTGACGTCAGAAATATCTCAAATAATTAAAAGGCCTATTTCAACCGAAACTATTCGTAGAACATTGAGAAATGCTGGATATAATGGTCGTGTAGCCAGAAAGAAACCGTACATATCCGAACAAAATAGAATTAAAAGACTCGCTTTTGCAAAAGAGTACATTAACAAGGATAACGTGTTTTGGAAATCGGTTATTTTCTCGGATGAAAGTAAATTTAATCTTTTTGGGTCAGATGGTAGAACTTATGTTTGGAGAAAACCAAATACGGAGCTTAATATCTGTAATTTAACTAGCACAGTGAAACACGGTGGCGGGAATGTATTGGTCTGGGGCTGTATGTCAGTAGGTGGAGTAGGGAATCTAAATTTTATTGAAGGTAAAATGAATAAAATGGACTACCTGTCAATTCTAAAACAAAATTTAAAAGTATCTGCTGATAAACTTGGGTTGGGAGGTAATTATATTTTCCAGCAAGACAACGACCCAAAACATACCGCTCATATTGTGAGAGAATGGTTATTGTATAATACCCCTAAGCAATTGAAAACACCTCCTCAGTCTCCCGACTTGAACCCCATAGAAAATTTATGGGCAGAATTAGACAAGAGGCTGAGGACTAAGACCTTTTCCAATCTGACTCAATTAAAACAGGAACTGCTGGCAGAATGGGGCAAAATTGAAGTTGAATATACAACAAAATTAGTTAATTCCATGCCAAAACGTCTACAGGCAGTTATAGATGCAAATGGATATACCACGAAATATTAGGTATAATATAAACGTGTAAAATTAATATATTTCTTTTAGGTGTACGAATAATTTTGTGTGCAAACATTTTTACAATTTTTTTTATTTTGTTATTTTTATGTATATTATGTAATGATTTTGTTTAATTAATATTAAATTATGAATTTAAAATAATTATTTAACATTATGACTTATTTGTAAAAATAAATTTATTGCTAAAAGTGTTCCATTTTTGACTTTTATTTATAAATTTCAAATGTACGAATAATTCTGTGAGCCACTGTAGGTGGTTGTCTCTGTTACAAGTAGTGAATAGAATTGTCGAGCAATGGGAACCATTACGTTTATATTTTACCAACGAATATATTGATCATCGCCTGCAGTCCTCCGAATTAATCTACACCAAATTGAACGATATATATACAAAATTATTTTATCTTTTTTTGCAGTGGATATTACCAAAATTTGTTTCTTTGAATGAATATTTTCAAAACGAAAAAGTAGTAATCACAAGTGTGCATGAGAAAATGTGTAATACATACAAGGAATTCTTGCTTACATATATGGATAGAAATTATGTAATGAAAACTGCAATACAAGATATAAATCCCAATAATCAAGAAAAATTTATAAGACTTACAGATATTTATTTGGGTGTTTCAATAATGCAAAATATTCATAAAATTGATGAAATTCAAAAAACTGATTTCTATATTAGGTGCAGGCAATTCCTGATTACCTCTTGTATTCAAATTAAAAAACGGTATGATTTTTGCGATCCGTTTTTGTCCAGTATTGGAATTTTTGACCCCAAAAATATATTTAGTACTAAACTAAACACGATATATCCAATTATGGAATTAGTACCCAGAATTATAAACGTTAATAATTTTCAACATATTCAAGCTATTGATGACCAGTTTAGAAATTTAATAGTTTCACAAATTTCTGACGAAATTTGGACTACTATTTTGGATTATAAAAATCTAAACAATGAACAAATTTGCACAGATTTGGCGGATTTTGTCTTAAATTTATTAAGTTATCCTCACTCTAATGCATCTTGTGAGAGAAAATTTAGTAAGGTCAATTTAATTAAAACGGATATTAGAAATCGCCTTTGTACGAATACAATAAACGGATTGCTCCTTTCTTCGCAAGCAATTAAATTCGACTCAAATTGTTATAACTTTATACCCACAAGTAACATGTATAATTTTTTCAATAATTCTATGTACGTAGCTTCAGACGATAGTGACGTTAACATCTCATTTAATGAATAAGTAATTGTATATCATTTAAATAATATATGTTACGTACTGATACAATAAATAAATTATTTTTTGAGGCTCCAATTTTGCCTAGTACGATTCACGTAAAAAATAGCGTTAGTGAAGATAAGGAAATAAAAGCACTCTTTGGGTGGCCAAAACAGAAATTGAGATCACTATACAGAAAAGAAAATAACCCTAAATTTTGACGTTATGTATTGTAATTGTTGATAACGATAACAATATGATTGTCCTGTAATTAACTATTTTGCGTTTTTTTTTTAAATTTTGATAATATCAAGACTTGCATATATATTTTGTTTAAAAATTTAAATTATTTCATGCGTGTTACACCAGCTGGCTCTCAGGCGCCATCTATCACTTTCTTACGTGAATCGTACTACAGCATGATTTTTTGTATATACATCCCACGTCCCTAAGTCGAAAGGTGATATATATACAGGGTGCCCATTTAAGGTACGATTGCATTAGTGTCTCGAGAACCGTAAGAGCTACGAGGTTGGTTAAATTAGACAAAAGTTGCCCCATTAGGAGGCTATTTTAATGGTGTTTTGTTATTTGCGAAAAAAAATGCGTAGGTCACTAGATACAGGTGAAAATGTAAATTTCGCGATTTTCTTTTTTTGCTTATAACTTTGTTATATGAAATAATACGAGATTCTGGTTTGCACTATCTTAAGGCACTTTTGTATGGTGAATTTGCAGAAGTAGGTACTCATTTTTTTTTATATCTAACCATTTACGAGTTACTGATAGCAACTTTTATTTTTCATATGGAGGTCATATTAAGCTATGGCATTTTTAAATAGAGATTTTTTTTAGCTTTACAATGATATAAAACAATAATAATTTATTTTTATAATTAACAGAAAAATTAATAAAAAATGTTATTTATACTAAAATTAAATTGAAAAAAGTAAATCGAAGACTGATATGGAAACAACAAACAACAAAAAAGTGCAACAATTGAATTTCTGAATTTTACTTGACAATAGTAGATTATTACGAGTAATAAAAATGAATTTTTTGTTGGGAAAAATATGATATGTTGAGTTGTTACATTCGTTGTCTAAGTTCGTTTATTACTCGTAATAATCTACTATTGTCAAGTAAAATTCAGAAATTCAATTGTTGCACTTTTTCGTTGTTCGTTGTTTCCATAGCAGCTTTCGATTTACTTTTTTCAATTTAATTTTAGTATAAATAACAATTTTTGTTAATTTTTCTGTTAATTATTAAAATAAATTATTATTGTTTTATATCATTGTAAAGCTAAAAAAATCTCTATTTAAAAATGACATAGCTTAGTATGACCTCCATATGAAAAATAAAAGTTGCTATCAGTAACTCGTAAATGGTTAGATATAAAAAAAATTTGAGAACATCTGCAAATTCACCATACAAAAGTGCCTTAAGAAAGTGCAAACCAGAATCTCGTATTATTTCATACAACAAAGTTATAAGCAAAAAAAGAAAATCGCTAAATTTACATTTTCACCTGTATCTAGTGACCTATGCATTTTTTCGCAAATAACAAAACACCATTAAAATAGCCTCCTAATGGGACAACTTTTGTCTAACTTAACCAACCTCGTAGCTCTTACGGTTCTCGAGATACCAATGCATTCGTACCTTAAATGGGACACTGTATATATATATATATATATATATATATATATATATATATATATATACTATATAAAAAAAATTGATAGCATAATTCCCGGGTAAAATCGATAATTTTGGCAACACTGTTCGATAATTTACGTTTTAGACCTGACAACACTGCTTACCACAACCATTTTCTTCAAGTATTTCAAACACAAAATACACATTACGGACTAGTGCAATTAAAAATTAAAGATCACTTCAAAATATGAAAACGAAATGATTTGATGATTCATATATTATTCCAAATGAGTGACAAGAAAGCGACGGGCGTGACATCCGTGGAATCTATATTTTTAATAATATTCCTATAGATATTGATATTTATCACTTAGACACTTCAAGCGAGCATTATTAAATAGCTATATTTTAATATCTTGATTTTCATTATTGCAAATTTTGTTTTGTATATAATTTTCTTTTTTTTTGTCTGTTGAAACATTGTAACCATTATCAGAGTGAACTTAGCAGCAGATTCGCAGCAGCGGATTCGAACGAAAAATAGCGTTGGCCAACCCTGATGTTCGTTGACGTTCGCTGCTATTTGTTGATGATCGCTGCCCGTTCGTTTGGGTTTATTTCAATAAAATCGAAGAAAAAATAAGAAATACCTTAAATATCTAATTCAGTAAGCACAGTTAATCTTTTGGTATATTAATTCAGAAGCCCAGGGTACATAATAACCATAATACTTTGAATTCATACAATTTAACTAATATTATTGGGTAATAGTTATCCTGAAAAGGATACGAACAAAATAAATCATACGCAAAATGATTGCTACATTAATAAACAATATAAAAAATATCATTTATTTAAATAATTCAGGGAAACAGGATACAATATAACAAAAAAATTGAAGTTTTATATCTTAATAGATATTATTGGCAAATAGTTATCCTGGAAAGGATACGGACAAAATAAATCATACGTAAAATGATTGCTACATGAGTAAACAACACAAAAAATATCATTTATTTAAATAATTCAGGGGAACAGGGTACAATATAATAAAAAAATTGAAAATTTATATCTTAATAGATATTATTGGCAAATAGTTATCCTGGAAAGGATACGGACAAATTAAATCATACGTAAAATGATTGCTACATTAGTAAACAATACAAAAAATATCATTTATTTAAATTATTCAGGGGAATAGGGTACAAAATAACTAAAAATTTGAAGATTTATATCTTAATAGATATTATTGGCAAATAGTTATCCTGGAAAGGATACGGACAAATTAAATCATACGTAAAATGATTGCTACATTAGTAAACAATACAAAAAATATCATTTATTTAAATAATTCAGGGGAACAGGGTACAATATAATAAAAAATTTGAAGATTTATATCTTAATAGATATTATTGGCAAATAGTTATCCTGAAAAGGATACGGACAAAATAAATCATACGCAAAATGATTGCAATAGTAGCAAACAATACAAAAAATATCATTTATTTAAATAATTCAGGGGAACAGGGTACAATATAACAAAAAATTTGAAAATTTATATCTTAATAGATATTATTGGCAAATAGTTATCCTGAAAGGGATACGGACAAAATAAATCATACGTAAAATGATTGCTGCATTAGTAAACAATACAAAAAATATCATTTATTTAAAGAATTCTGGGGAACAGGGTACAAAAGAACAAAAAAATTGAAGATTTATATCTTAATAGATATTATTGGCAAATAGTTATCCTGGAAAAGAATACGGACAAAATAAATCATACGCAAAATAATTGCTACATTAGTAAAAAAAATACAAAAAATATCATTTATTTAAATATTTCAGAGGAACAGGATAAAGAATAACAAAAACTTTGAAAGTTTTTATATTAACAGATAAAATTGGCTCACAGTTATCATGAAAAAGAGATACAGATAGAATGGTTTATTTGCAGAATGATATATACTTAGATAGACAATACAAAAAATATCATTTGGTTAAATAATTCAGGGGAAGAGGGTATTTTATTTATACATTAACAGACAATATCAGATCATAGTAAACCTGAAAAGTATAAGGGCAAAATGAATCATTAACAAATGATGGTTAAATTAATTTGCAAAGCAATATAATCTTTATCGTTAAATAATTCGTTGGACCGGTGCACAAAATAATATACACATACCTGAAGTTACCCAAAAAAAGATATGGACGAAATGAATGAACATGGAACAATAATACTTTAGGATGAATAAAAGTCCTGGATTGTAGTCAATAATAATTTATTTAAAAATCGGCCTCTACCGGTTTCGGCAACTCATTTGCCATCTTCAGGAGCTATAAATAATTTAAATGTACACATTGTTTTACAAATATTGTTACAGTTTACTCACGTGAGTTAGTTTTAATCAGCTGGTAAACTTAACAAACTTAATTTCAAGGGCACTTAGGCTAACCTCAAACTGCCACCACGAAGAAATAATAAAACATGTTACCTACCTACTACAACAAAATGAATACCCCAGAGGCATTGTCAATGGCATAGTTAACGTTATAAAAAATAAAATAAATAATAATAACAACCAACAAAATAATAATAATAATAATAATAATAATAATAATAATAATAATGAGCAAAATATTATAAATCAGGACAACAACAAATATTTCTCATTAACGTACATAGATGGCATAGCTATGCAATTAAAGAAATTATTTACCTCGAATTTGAATGTAAATATGGCATTTAAACAAACAAAAACTGTAGGCAATTTATTCAGCAATTTAAAATCAAATATTGACAAAACATATAAGTCACATATAATATATAAAATTCCATGCGAAGACTGTCCAGCTCAGTATGTAGGTCAATCAAAAAGATATCTACAAACTAGGGCTGATGAACACAAAAGAAATTGTAAGAATAAAAAAAACAACAATGGGAAATGCGCTTTGGTGGAACATGTAGTATCATCAGGCCACAGTTTCGATTTTGACAATATAGAAATTTTGGACAATGAACAAAATCTACATAAAAGATTAACACTAGAAATGCTGTATATCAACAATGACAAAAATAATATTAATAAGAAAACAGACATAGCAAACTTAAGTAATATATACAAATATTTTAAAATTTAACACTAAAAATAAGAATAAATAAAAAATACATTACATTAAACATGATTAAAATAAGAATAATAATAAGAATTAAAATAATTTCTATATAAAAAAATTGGCGGTAAATGTATAAAACACCTTCGGAAATTTACATGTTTAAACAAAAGTGAAAATTTTCAAAGGGTGCTAACTTATTAACTTTTTTAACAAAAACTAATTTTTACGTATTTTATCATTATTTCTATTTATTTTTTTAACTATTGACGTCCAAATGTGTGTTGTTTCGTGCTATTTATTTATTTATTTATTTATATATTTGAAAAAAATTTAATGTCAATCTGTATTATTAAAACTAAATCACGTGAGTAAACTGTAACAATATTTGTAAAACAATGTGTACATTTAAATTATTTATAGCTCCTGAAGATGGCAAATGAGTTGCCGAAACCGGTAGAGGCCGATTTTTAAATAAATTATTATTGACTGCAATCCAGGACTTTTATTCATCTCAAACATCCATCCAGTCAAGAAGCTCTCCATATACAACACAATAATACTTTAAATTTTTCCACTTTAACAGACAATTAGCTTACTGTTACCCTGAAAAGAATATGGGCAGCATGTATATCTATGTAAAATGATTGCTCTATTATATATATATATATGTATATATATATATATATATATATATATATATATATATATATATATATATATACATATACATATATAGTTATCCTTAAAGAAATACGGACAAAACGGAAAATATATAAAATGATAACTAAAATAATAAGCAATACAACAAAAATATCATTCTATTAAATAAATCAAGGCAGGAAGGTGTGTAATATCGATAGAATTAATTTAATTAATACTAATATAACTAAAGTATATCGAACAGATGACTAAAGAAATCTGTGTCTTTAGAGTGAATATAAAAGCAATGTTCTATATCTTTTTTACGGAAATATATTTTTGATATCACACATGAAATCTAAAGTCGTATTATAAGAGCCTGGTGGTCCATTTTTAATTTTTGGATTTTTAATTTTAAAAAGGAATTTTGAATTATCATCGAACATGATATTTGTTCCATGATTTTCACATTTCGATCCATTTTCCTTCAGTAAAATATCCATAAGCCACATTCTGATTTTTGGCATATCACTTTCGGAAAATTCAAATTTAAAGCCTGTACAAATGATATAGCACCATGTACAAACATGGACGCCACAGTTTGCTCCTGTTCCAAATTTGCTTCTTTGAGATGGAATATCTTTGCAATTGTATACTGTCCATTCTTCTGAATTAATGGTAGTCTTTTGGGAAATATACATCTGATCACTTATAAATAGGAAAATATTTTGCAGAATATCTGGGGGCAGGTTTCCATGTAATGAGTCTAAATAACAAATATACTTCAGTTTTAAAATTACTACTGCAAGTGTCCAGTGATTTTGGTTTATGTGAATTGGTATTAACCAAATATCACTATTAGTGACATTAATTTTTTGTCCCCATTTGCGCAATGCAAATTTTCTACCTAAACATAATCTAGTAATAAATAACGTATCAAAACCAGTAATTTTTATATTATTATTGTTCATTTTAATTACAGTATAAATAAAGGCATTTAATATGTCATCAATCAACCAATTATTAGAATATAATGACGATAAGATATTATAATACAGTAAATGGCCATATACTTTTGTATGTAGTTTGCGAACATAATGAAGGATAATTAGTATATTCCAACCAGGGTGCTTTTGCTTTTGAATTATAAGTCATTAAATTATTATTATTTACTGTTTTACTATCATTGAAGTAGGAAAAATAATTTTTGTTTTTACTTATAGGAGAACCTTTTTTTGCCCATGTTTCTTGTGATAAAGTTATATTTAAAGTATCATTGTTATTAATAATGTGTTTTTTTTTGTTTCAATTTTTTGTCTTTATTTAATAATAAAGGAGCAGCCCCATGTTTCTTTTGTTGGCATGTATTTCTTTTAGTTTTATTTGTATTTAAATGTAATTTATGGTCAATAATACGTCCTTTTAACAGAGATTCCATTTTTTGAATAAAACGCGGAACTAATATCCTACGCTTTCCACGTGTCTTATTTAACAATTTTAAACCAATTCTCCACAACCGCGTTGCAGTCTTTCCTGATATATTTGGATATTAATAATCCAGATAAAATCGGATAAAATGGCAAAAAGTCCCGCTAAATAATTTAAGAAAGATGGTAAGTAATAAATATTCTTATTTTTAGTGCTGTGAGAATGTAACGTAGTTATTTCTTCCTTTATGGAGTGGAAATAAATAAAAAATGGAGATTTTTTTCTTAAAGAAACTTCATTGGTGTTAGTATTTATTTCAGGCATACACTCATGTACTTGAATAAAAACATTTTTCTTGTGCTGCATAAAATTTAGTGCTGTTTTTACATTTTCTGTTTCATATTCTTGCCCAAACACAAGAACAATATTAATCCAATATTCCGTCATAATGAAAATATTATTGGTATGTATTAAACAAGCCATTACTTTTTTTGCTAGTCTTCTCAAACAATAATTTTTTGTAAAAGAATTTATCTTTTGGGTAACATATTTGAAAAAATGTGTGGAACACACATGAATTAAGGTTAAATGATCGATGGGTGTAACTGAGTAGATATGATTCCAAGATACGCGTAAATAATTGAGCAAGTCCATTTTATTAAACGTTAATAATACAGACTGAACTAGTACCATGCTAAAGTCAGTCTCTACCTTGGCAACAAGAGGCTTTTTAGATTGGAATATAGTTTTGAGATCATGTATGAATGACGAAAGGAAAAACTGAATAGATGGAATATTGTGGACTGATGTTATATATTCCGCCATAGGAAGAGGAGCTATTCCTGCTTCAGGAAGAACTAATGCATAGTAGAACAGTTTTCCATCTATCCAAGGAGGACGTGCAATTACGCTCCCGGTTGCATCTAAATATAAAAATATAGGATGTTTTCTTAAAGATACTAGATATCGTATCTGATCGGGTCGATGAAGTTATAGTGCTAAGTAATGCGATTGTCTAATACTATACATAGGAGTTTTGTACTACTTTTGTACAGTTTTGTACAAGCAATGAAAGGTTTTGTAACCCTACTTTTAGTGCGAAATCAAAGATTTCAAAATGTGCACTCCAAATTAACGCGAGAGAGCAATTCTGCCCAGATGACCTAAAAATGCATCAATGCAAAGTTCCAATTTTGTACAGTTTTGTACAACCAAAAAAAGTTTTGTAACGCCTTGGGTACTTTGACATTCCCGACGCAACTAACGCACTCGCAGTTCACGGGGTGTGCGCATAAAGGGATGAAGGTTTTTTTTTACATGTATCACATATAACTAGTTTTGTACAGTTTTGTACAACTAAAGAATAGTTTTGTAACTTGTTAAAATACCCGTTTAGGATAGCGCGAAAGGTCGCACATGAAAATAGGGTCGATAGGTACTTCATGTTAACTGTGGAGTGCAGTACTCAGGATCAGCTCGGAAAACATCTCAACGCGTTAAACTACTTTTGTACAGTTTTGTACAAAAAAAAAAGTTTTGTAACGCCTTGGGTACTTTGACATTCCCGACTCAACTGACGCACTCGCAGTTCACGAGGTGTGCGCATAACGTGATGAAGGTTTTTTTTTTACGTGCATCATATAGAACTAGTTTTGTACAGTTTTGTACAAATAAAGAATAGTTTTGTAACTCGTTAAAATACCCTTTTTTACGTGCATCACATAGAACTAGTTTTGTACAAATAAATAATAGTTTTGTAACTCGTTAAAATACCCGTTTAGGATAGCGCGAAAGGTCGCACATGAAAAGGGGGTTGATTGTAGTGGTGGGAACCGTTTCCGGTTCCAAAATTACCCGGGTACCCGGTTATTTGAATGTGTAACTACCCGGTTCTCGGTTCCGATTCCAAGACTACCCGGTTCTCGGTTCTGGAACCGAAATTACCCGGTTCTGGAATCGAAACTACCCGGTTCTCGGTTCTGGAACCGAAACTACCCGGTTCTCGGTTCTGGAACCGAAACTACCCGGTTCTGGAACCGAAACTCAGCGGTTCTCGGTTCTGAAATCGAATCTCATCGGTTCTCGGTCCTGGAACCGAAACTCATCGGTTCTCGGTTCTGGAATCGAAACTCATCGGTTCTCGGTCCTGGAACCGAAACTCATCGGTTCTCGGTTCTGGAATCGAATCTCATCGGTTCTCGGTCCTGGAACCGAAATTCATCGGTTCTCGGTTATGGTACCCGAACAGATTGAGTCTTGAATATAGGTCGGAATATATGTCAAGTGCATACTAAGTGCATTCTTGCATATTTTTAAGAAAATTGAATAATACATGTGCAAAATAAAACACGTGTGCATATAATATGAAAAATTTTGACAATTATGAATTATAAATTATTACTTTAAAGAAAAACTTTTATTAAAAATTTTATGTTCTGCTATGTGTAATTTGTATTTATATACATTATCAGGTATTTCCACTTTTACTACCGAATTTTCCCATTTCTCTACCCGACTCTTTGGTGTGAATTTGCAGTAAAGAAAATGATACATATAAACAAAACATATAATTGTCTATTGATAAAAAATGATGGATTTAAAATTTTTACATAAACAAACAAAATATTAGATGGCTATATTGATTGTATTTAATCAAACTGAAGTTAAGAAATTAAGAAATATTCCTTTGTATTACAAAAGTGAGAGATCAAAATGTAAAGATTAAAGCAGAATGTATAAGTAGCTCAGTGAAATTCTAGGAAATATTTATTGCTTTGTCCCTTCATTTTATGGTCACAATTGTCATTATGTAGGTAGGTACCAATATTTTAGAACATCACTCAAGGTCAAGCTACTGTAATAAACCATATTGAATGAAAATTGAAAATATATAATATGAAACTGAAAGTGTAAGTTGCAATTATGCGGTTACATTTTCTAAAAAAAAAAATATCATCCTCCTGCATATGGTATAAAATTATTTACACATTATTATATGCAATTAAGTTACATAACAAAATTAATATCGTTCAATAATATTTCTCAAATAAAACAGAAAATCTGTTTATTTCTCAAAAATAGCGAGGCTAATTTAAAATTATAATTGAATAATATCATTGATTCCATTAACCGAATCTGAAGTTCTATTCCAGAGAACCGGTTCCTCTACCCGGAACCGAAGATCGGTTCTATTACTTGGACACGGAACTGAAGATAGGTTCCATTATCCGGAACCGGAACCGTAGAGCGGTTCCATTACCCGGAACCGGAACCAATGACCGGTCCCATTACTCGGAACCAAAGATCGGTTCAACTACCCGGGTACTCGGATAGTTTTGGAACCGGGTACCCGGTTCCAAATTTTTCCGGTTCTTACCAATACTAGATGAAAGGCACTCCATGTTAACTGTGGAGTGCAGTACTCAGGATCAGCTCGGAAAAAATCTCAACGCGTTAAACTACTTTTAAACAGTTTTGTACAACCAAAAAAATGTTTTGTAACGCCTTGGGTACTTTGACATTCCCGACGCAACTGACGCACCTGCAGTTCACGGGGTGTGCGCATAACGTGATGAAGGTCTTTTTTACGTGCATTATATAAAACTAGTTTTGTACAGTTTTGTACAAATAAAGAATAGTTTTGTAACTCGTTAAAATACTCTTTTTTACGTGCATCACATAGAACTAGTTTCCAAAAATATCACTTCCTTGCATTCTGTTCTAATCTGTATTAACGAAGCCAAAAAAAAAGAAAATATGAATGAACAAAGAATTATGAATAACAATCCCTGTACAAGGATATCCCTAATTCCAGTATTTTATAATACCCAGTTGAACTGAACTTTAGATTAAAATACACAGAAAAGCAAATAAAGACATTTATGATCAATGGCACCTGGCGAGGAAAGTGTACTTGCATTTTGCACGTGTTCTTACGAGAAATGTTTAATACCAGTTTCTTAGAATGTCTGATACCAATTTTCCCATATTGTTATACCTGTAACTACATATTTTGAGAATGTCCCTTATATTTCACTTTGTTGAGATAAAGTTTTACTTTCATTATACATCACATAAAAGATACATAAACTTTTATCTGTTGAAGTACATATTTTCCAAATTTTTGTCTTATATGATACAATATTAAATTTTTTTACTAGCTTTTAATAACACTAGAAAATGTTTTATTGGTTGGAAAAGAATTTTTACATAAATTATGGATACAAAGTTTGAGAAGAACTTCGTTTTTTACATTTTTACTGTTTCTTTACAAAATAATTATGTAACTGATTTGTTAGTATTAATAGTTTACATTATTTGCATTTAATATATTCCTATTTCTATATGCGATTATGTATTCATATGTTTGAATGAAATGAATAGGAAGTACATCCGTTGAAAATTATAAAATCTTTGTCTGCATTTTCGTAAAATTCTAAGAATCACAATAAATTCTTTAAAAATAAAAGAAAAAGCTATGTATTTGAAGGGTACGTTACTTTTGTTATAATAAATTAATTTAATAAATTAAACTGAAGTACCAACACTGCTAACGTTGAGAATGTACCACAGATGTAACATTTGTGTGCTATTTGTAAACTGAAAATATTTTTCAAGATGTAGTCAGTATTTCATATACCCAGTTGTACCAATATATTAAATGAGAATTAAACAAAAATGAAATTAAAATTAACGTATTTATACGTATGAAACATATATATCATAAAATAAATGTTAATTTTAATTTAATTACAATATTGGTGCATTAAAATAACATTAGAATTCTAAATTTATACTTCTTTCATTTCATGCCACCTACATTATTTAGATGAATAAGGAATACATCATATTTACATAAATTAATGTTTCTGGAACACAACTATGAAAGTAGAAAATTACAAAATTTGAAAAATTAATAACTCTCTTATTTATTCGAATTTTCAAACAGTATTTACAGCAACACTCTCAATTTTTGAAGCACTTTTAGAATATATGTTTAAAAAAATACCTTTGATCTGAAGTCGAGAGTCTTGTCGAGACTTCAAGACTTTCCCGACAAGCCTTGATGCTGGTCTCGTCTCGACTTTTCTAATCGAGACCAAATGATGGTCTCGTCTTGGTCTTGTCGAGACGAGACCAAGACCGGTCTTGGTCTTGTGGCAACGCTAGCTGTTTGACCTGTTTTAGAGGTACTCGCTACGCTACCTGCGTGTAGATGATGCGAGTTTTATTTATTTCTCAGACGTTGAAGAGAATACATAGTTTAGAACTTGCTCCTTATCTAAGAACACTTTGTCGTCTTAGTTCCATCTTTTAGTTTTTAGCCGGGAGCATTTAGATTCAAAAAGGGCAAATAGGGGAAAGTTTCTCAGTAGTCGTGATATTTGGTACCTTTATGTCTTTTGGGTCGCTGAACACGAATCTGAGGTTTGCCAATTCCGATTTTGCCCGGAAACATGTTTCTTTTTTTTTGGCAAAAGACGTGTAAATTATGTCGTTTTTTTTTTTTTTTGTTTTTGACATAACTCGGAAACTATACGATCATTCTATACAAAATTAAAGTAAACAAAATTTCCTACATTCGTCATATAAAAATTTTTTTTACGAACAACCGTTCAGACGATAAAGTGCGTCGAAAATAGGCCAAAAAACTTAGAAGTGCGGAAAACGTTATTCACGACTCTGTACGCCTAATTTACGCGGAAACTACACATTTGAAGTTAATGTTAACTATGTATGAAATGAAAAGTGATGAAATGCACTTACAAATGTGTAAAATACATGAAAAATAAAATTAATGTACATGAAATATCTATTTTTTATTTAGCATACAATGCCCAACAGGAATAATCCCAATAACAGGGCAGGATAAAATGTGAGAAACAATACAAATAAATACAAAAAACGGTACAAAAGACAAAGACTATACGTTGTGATACATATTTCTTAACAAAATATTGTGTAATTGGTTAGGGTTAAGATGAAAAACATCAACGTTCGCAAACCTTATGTTGTAAACATGACACATACGGTAAATAGGCGAGCTAGAAAAAATGTTGGTTCTGGAGGTAGGTAAGTAGAAGGTTGTGAAGGAACGAGTAGTTTTGCAGGAAGCATGAAAATTAAGAAGGCTAAGAGAAGTAGAGACATCAATCTCTGAGTGAATGAGTTTTAATAGGAAGATGACGGCAAATATGATTTATTTTGAAGTAGACATATTTCAGAATTTTTTTCTGCATTTTTTCAATAAGTTCTTGATAACATTCATAGGAAGGATTCCATATTGTACAGCAATATTCCAATTTGGAGCGAACGAATGAATAGTAAAGAGTAAAGATAGGCGAAACGTCAGTGAAAGTACGAGTGTTGCGTATTATGAAACCAAGCATCCGTAGGGAATTATTAAAAATATCATGTAAATGATTATGGAATGAAAGTTTAGAGTCGAATGTCACTCCGAGATCCTTATAAATATAACAACGGTTTAATTCACTATTTTGAATTTTGTAATTAAAAACAACTGGTGAAGCTTTCCTGGTAAAATTCATTATATTACATTTGTTTATATTTAAAAAGAGATTATTATGAGAACACCACTGTGATAATGTTTGGAGATGCAGTCATTAATTGATAAAATGGAGTAAAAAATCTTAAGATCGTCGGCAAATAAAAGTTTCTGACAATTTAATGTCAGGTAAGTCATTAATAAATAGAAGAAATAAAAGAGGGCCTAGATTTGAGCCTTGGGGAACCCCAGAGACAGAAGTGTAAGTATTAGAGTTAAAACCAAGGATTTGTACAGAAAGTGATGATCAAACTAGGAACAAAATCAGGACCGCTTGAAAGTGAAGACTTAAGTTTTTTAATAGACAATTCAATATCGAGCAGGGAGATGGAATTAAGGGAAATACAAGAAGTGGTTGAATCAGTAGGATTAAGTTGAGGAGTAGCATTTGATGAGGGAGAGAAAGAAGAGTTAAAAAAAGATGCAAAAGCATTGGTGATATCACCTGGAGTGTTTAACTAATAACATATAAGTAATAGAGAAAACAGGCGCCTTAACTTGGGACCAGCTTCTTCTTCAGCAGAAGCTTCGATATCTATATAGAAAAGACAGAAAAAGCCGTACGGAATCAGTGTATGTTTTCATTGAGACGAAAGATTTGTGTGGTACACAGTTTTCTAAAATGGTATTGTTGCATCCCTCTTGTGGATCAAGGTCAACGTCTTGTGTGACTAGGTTCTCAGGTTAATTCCCCTTTTCGTCTTCCTCCTTTTCTTAGTAGAACCAGCAAAAGGAAAACCTTACCTTGATTCACATATGATTTCCTACACTTTTTATGTAGGTACACACACAGATGTTTTCCCGATCAGAACCATCCACTTTTCATCCTTCCGAGCTATACTGGCATATGCAAACGATGCAATACCTTTTTTTTCACCGTTGTTACTTTTCCACCCTCTAATGACAACTCACAAATAAAACATTCCGCCATCACGACAAACTCACGTTGGAAATTTCCAAAACATGGAGAGAAATGATCCCTGAATAAACTCAGAAATAAGACTGAGGGATCTGCTTTTGGATTTTACGCGTCCAGGATTCAAAGGAGGTGCTCTTGAAAGGGACTTCAAGAGGTGGACCCTCAAAATCTGCCTCCCGGGCTCCCAGTGGCAGACACGACCCCACTCAAATAATACAACATTTACTCAAATAATCATTCCCCTCACTTTTTTTGAAGTGAAAACTTCTTTAGGTGCACATTACACACTTTTTTCTGGGCAGTGAACAAGGCTGATCCGTCACGCGTGACTTGTCACGGTCATTCGAGTAAACTCGGAGAGAGTCGAACGTGGGGTCATGTTTCTTCAGGTTACAGCCAACGGTACGTTATTAATACAAGGCCAGGAAACAGAGAAACATCACGATATCTGTCAAAAAGAAACTCTAGTTCCAAACTCACCGTTTTGGCGTGACTTATTCCTGGTGTCACTGCTGCCATTACCGATATCTTTGTACAAAGCAGATTGGTACACTCAGATTAGCATACACAGTAATGGGTAATATGCCATGATATATTTATATAATTATTTATAGATAAGTAAATAAAATATTGCTTACATTTGTACTTGTTGTAGGTTTTATATGTTTATAATTTCAGAAAACCGTACTAATAGCATTACAACGTGGTTACAACCGCTAAATTGATATTTTGAAAGTTTTAAAATGACGTTTATGACAATGGGAATAAATCGCGCATTCATTACCGGTTTTAAAACTAGAGTTTTGTGGATTTTGGCCCGATTTAAAAATAAAAATTTGAGTTATTTGCCAGCTTTCTCCACAGAATTTTGATATCTTATAAAAAAAATGTTTGTAAGCCCAGCACTCTTAAACATTTAAGTTTATAATGCTTCTGGGAGCAGTCAGGAAATGTCAACCATTTTTTTTTTTTCGGACTTTATATTATATCCAGATATTTTACGTACAATTGAGGGCAAAAAAAAAAACAAAAAATGGAAACACCTACGTTTGTCTAGTTGGCTGTTTTTATGAATTTTTAACATTGTAATTTGACTTCCATTTCAAAATGACATCAAATAATGTCACACAAGCGGTGGCATTTCATTATGAAATCCACAAAACTTTTTATTTACTTAATTTTTATTTTTAATTTAATCAAAACGAAGATTTAATTTTTTTAAATTTTAAAGATGCAGCTGTAACTCACTCATTTAGATCAGCTGCAACGCGTCTTAACGACCAACCTTCTTCTAATTTTGAAATAGCTCTCGTCTTTTCGTTTTCATTCAAATGTCGAGGCATTTTAGTGCTTTCAAATTATTTTCATTTAATGCGACATTGACATTTATGTAAATAATTACAGAAAATTTACCACGTCTATGTTTGAATATCCTAACAAAAATTGAATTACAAAAATAAAAAATAGGTGTTTCCATTTTTTTGGCCGCAATTGCACATCAAATTTTTTTTTCATGTATTTTATGCATTTGTAAGTGCATTTCATCAGTTTTCATTTCATACATACTCAACATTGACGTAAAATGTGTAGTATCCGCGTAAATTAGGCATGAATAACGTTTCCGCACTTCTAGTTTTTTCACCCATTTTCGGCTCACTTTAGCGGCTGAACGGTTGGTCGTAGAAAAAAACATTTTACCGTGAGTATTTTTTAACGTGAAACATTGGGTTTGTCATGTCCATAGTTACGATTTGACATTTGATTGACAGCAATGTATTTGCGTGTCCCATTTAAAATGAAACATAGGGAACGAATTTGACAGATGTATTATATTATGTAAGAAATGTAGCTAAGTCAGAAAACTACTCGAGAGCACTAAACATATTTCGGGCACACAATATTTTTTTGAAACTAAATTTAATTTTTAGAAAACAGGTATAATTATTTAAACAAAATTAACCTCTAATGACGTCTTGTCAATATGACAGATAACCGCTGAATTTTCCTATAAGTTACGACACGACTTGACATTTGATTGACAGTAATATATTTGCCTGTATCATTGAAAACATAGGGAATGAATTTGACAGAGTAATATATTTAAATATTATAAGAAATTTGGCCAAGTTAGAAAATCACTCGAGCACAAGGTACACTAAATTTAATTTAGAAAGCAGGTATAATTATTTAAACAAAATTAACCTCTACTGACGTCTTATCAAATGTCAAATTCGTTCCCTATGTTTCATTTTAAATGGGACACGCAAATACATTGCTGTCAATCAAATGTCGATTCGTAACCATGGATATGACAAACCCAATGTTTCACGTTAAAAAATACTCACGGTATATGAAGAATGTAGGATATTTTATTTACTTTAATTTTATAAACAATGTATAAACAGTTTCCAAGTTATATGCCAAAAATCAAAAAATGTGACAATATTTGCCAAAAACACATGTTTCCTACTGTGACGATGGTCACTAGTTTTGAATTTATTCTTCACGTTTAACGTTGTAGCCTTGTGGTTAGCATGTCAGTTTTTTGCTAAAGTTTTATTATTTAAATCAAAGTTCAAATCCCACAAGTAAAAATATTGTTTTTCCTTTTTTATTGATTTGTATTGTTTTGTTTTACGCATACAGTATAATTGTTTGGTTATATTGTATGTCGTTTGTTGTAAAATGTATTGTTGTATTTTGGTTATAGCTGCTAATGTTTATAAAATTGTTGTTTATCTGTCAGCTATTGTGTGGTCGAGTGGCTAGTGCGCTTGACCAGCACGCTAGAGATCGTCGGTTCGATCCTACATGAAATTGTATGTTTTATATTTTTATTCAAACTTAGCGAGAATTTGCAGGATGAGTAAAAACGTGTTTGAACCTTTTTTGATATTTTTAACGGTTTTTCGGGGTATAAATACGAGCTCAAGCGTTAGTTACAAGCAGAGAGTGTGTGCTCTCTCAAGGGAGCGTTAGCTCTCCAACGAGCCTAAGATGGTGTGTGCCGTCTTCTGCGAACCTGGTGAGGGCCAGGTGAGCGGGTTGTGGATGACCTTGGCTGCCTCTGACTCAGTGCTGTTGGTGTGTGCCGGCAGCTCGTGAGAGAAAGCAGCAGGTGGACCGTACCGGTGTAGCCGGTTGTTTTGTGTAGTGGTGTTGGCCGCTGTACGCCGTAATCGCGATTGTCAATGAGTGTTGGTGTGTGCCAACATTGTTAGATTGAAATCGCGATTGTTGATGAGTGTTGTCAAAGTGACAACACTGTAACCGTACCGTGTTCCCGTAACTTTGGTGTGTGCCATTGTTACTCGTTCATAGCGTGTTCCCGCAACCTTGGTGTGTGCCATTGTTGCCCGTTCATTGTTGATCGTGCGTAGTAGAGAGAATATCCTGCAAGTATCGCTGATTCATTGTTACTTTGCTTTGTTATATTTATTACTTTCTCATTTTAATTTATTTTAATAAAATATTAAAAATGATTACAATTGATTTCATTGTCAAAAGCCGAACTCTGTCTCCACTAAGCACGCCCGAGCACTTTTTTGGCGTTCCAGCCATCCTTTTCAGCGACGCTATGAGAGCGTCCTTTACAGGATCGATCATCTCTCCTTATGCTGTGTTTCCGAATTATTGGCGCCCGAGCAAACCCTTTGACAGCATGGAGAATGAACAGGGACGTCATTACAAAATGGCGACCAAATAGGGACAACAGCGTCCTCGTCGTCGCCGTTACACTACAAAATCGAAATTGGCAAACCTCAGATTCGTGTTCAGCGACCCAAAAAACATAAAGGTACCAAATATCACGACTACTGCGAAACTTTCCCCTATTTTTCCTAAATGCCCCCGACTATTTATTAATATTCAATTTCTGGTACAATTTATTTTTTCTTATTTTCTAATTGAATTCATGTACTCTTCGTAATTCATGCTGGTTTTGTTGTTTTCTTTCTTTTGTTTACTCACTTCATTGTCCTATTAATAGTTTATTTGCTGTGGCGTATCAGTTATTTTGTTACTGAATTACTGATTATTAAATTGCGGCTTATCATATTTATCTTCTATCACAATTCTTAGTATTTTACGGTCCTCATTTCTGTTTACCAGCTATTTGTGTTTTTTCTCTTTTCGTTTGTTTTTGTATATTAAGTAGTTGCTTTTCATTAATAAAGTATAGTCATATAAATTAGTTTGTATTATCTTATTTGTGAGAATAATTTGATTTGCGCTTTTGTTTTTATTTTATTTATGTTTCTTTTTGTTTCGGTTTTGGTTAGGAAATGTTTCTTCTTTTTTTTTCATTTAATGGTTAATAAATAATTTGTATTATCTGGTTTTGTCTGAAAATTTCCCTTATTATCATTAGTTCGTTTGCTTTATTTATATCCTTCGTATAATTAATAAAATAGGATCTCTTTTTCTTTTCGTGTTTTGATTAGAAAGTTTTTGCTTTCAGTCGTAATATTTAGTTAGTTTCATTGGTTTATTATTATTAATAATACTATTATATTTGAGTATAATAAATTATTTTTATTTTATACAGTAGTGTTAGTAGTGTTACTCTGACTTGAACACTGAATTATTATTATTTTTATTTACGTATTATTAATATTAAAAGGTTTTCGGTTTTATGTAATTTAAATCAAAATCGAAAAGATTTGCAAAAAAAACAATTTGTTTTCCTGTTTTGATTTGTATCCAATATCTTACTAACTGTTGTTTAAACTCACGTTTATTAATATTTGGTACCTGCTTTTGAGATATCTTTCGATTTTATAATTTTATAGCAAAATATATTTTTCGTTTCATTCATTTATTTGTTTCATAATTTATTTTGTTGGTTTTTGCCTTTTTACATTTGTTCCATTGTACGTAGTTATTATTTCATCTAAAATGCCCAGAAAAATGCATTGTTTAAAATACTTCAAAGGTGCTTAAAGTATAACAACATTTCATTACAGGACCTTAAAAATATTTTTATTCATACACCGGTTTCGACCTTCTCAAAACTATGCCAGTTTATGGGCATCAAAAACAGTCTAAAAAATAGAAAATTATTATATGCGTACAGTAAAAAAATTATTGTGTCCCCTATTAATAATTTACCAAAAAATAACTTGAAGAGATCTACTACTCGTCCAAAACTATCTTTAAAGATTAAAAGTAGTACATCTACGCCATCTTCTAGCATTCAGAAAAATATTGCTTTTGTAAATGATCTATCACCCGTTCGAAATCCTTCTCCTGGACAATTAACATTAAATAAATATGTACATAATAATTCGTGGACCAAAAATATATCTTCTATTAAACAAGACCTTTTCTCCTCAACAGAAACAGAGCAGTTTAGAAACTTTCCTTCTTCCGCAAGAGGAAATCCCATATATGATTTTCCTTTTATATTTTCTTCTTCTGCAGCGAAAGAAGATACTAGGAAACCTATTTTCCACAACAAAATAGTTATACGAAGAATATTTTGGGATAAATATTATTTGGGAAAAAATGAAACCTGGGTGGACTTATATATTAACGATTATTTTGCTTCTGTTTATTGTATTTGCGTAATATTTTTGAAAGTAGAAAAAAAAAATTACATTAGAGAAAAAATTTTCTTCAGGCAATATTTTAATAACAATAAAACAAATTGGACAAATAAATCATAAACAAGAAATAAATAGCAGAGATATCTCTGGTGAAAAAAGAAAAGAAATTGCAAACAGATTAAAACTAGATGCATCCGATTTAAATGTATTAAAGGAAAAATCCGAAGATCTTGATGTACATGTATTTAATCAGCTGGTGAAACTGCAGCACAAAGTTTCAGAAAAATGAGAAGGCAAGGTTATATACAGGACATTGGCTACGATCCATCTCATTTACGACTTTAAACTGAACATCCACTACGACATTTAATATCTTTGAGAAAGAAGAAGCCAATATTTTTGCATTTAGATGAAACAGGAAGTATCATAGCCCGTCCTCGTAGGATATATATATATATATATATATATATATATATATATATATATATATATATATATATATATATATTGAGACGATTTGCAACGTCACTGGTTTATATTGTGACAAATTATTTTTTTTAGTAAAATCACTAAAATCTCCGAACAATTTTTTCTGTGGTCGCAGCGCTAAATGAAACGGTAGACCCCTCGCTCATTAGTCTATTGCTGTTTAGTTCCCGCTGTCGCCGCAGTTGGAATATTTTATTACTTTATTTATTATTAAATTGTAAACTGACCATATTTTGAATTTATTTCAGTTACTATTTTATTTAATGGTATTTTCAAAACTTATTGTGAACTATTACTGTTCGTTTACTCTGAAAATTATTTCGTCAAATTAGCTATTAGTTCGCATATTTTACGATAGGAGCTTGCTATAAAAACGAGGCGTGGCAGTTTATCGAGACCTTTTTTGGAGATTTTTTTTTTGGCATCTAAGCCAGAAACTTGAGTGCTAGATTTGAGTTTTCGTTTAACTTCTGTATTCCAATTTTTTATTAATATTTTTGGTGTTGTTTGCTGAGTTCTACAATGAGCCTGTTTCACATTTTTCAAAAACTATTTTAAATGAAAGTTTATGCAATGATTTTCTTAGTAATAATTTTTATTTTAATAATTTGCTGTTATTTGTGGAAATAATTAAATAAAAAGATTGGCGTCCTGAAAAACTACCCCCCACTCCTGTGACGTAGAAACACATACATTACATCATTAATAGCCAATAGGAAAATAGTTTTTCCATCACCTAGGTTTATTCATATTATTTATATAAATAAACGTAGGCTTACAGTTTGTCACATGTTAATAAAAAATCTTTTAATTTGACATTTGACGCTGACATTGCTCATTGTAAATGAATAATAATTACACTCAAGCTAAGTCGGACAATTTACCGAAGGTCAGTAGCTGGATGGTGACTGAATTTATATCAGAGAATGATTGTTTTATTGCTACCGAAATAAGGTGTGTTAAAGATCTGAGATAAAATAAAATATAAGAACTGAATTTACTATATAAATTGATAATATATTTTACTTTAAGGTTCTGGTTATGATTCTTACATTGAATCTGCTATAGGATATGCAGACCTATGTCGAGAAATAATATCTATATAGTAGATGTAAAGTTTGCCCTAAACATAAAGTGAAGCAACAAAAATATACTGTTATCTTGAAGGTGGATGAAAATTGAAATGATCTTCACAAACATGAAAACACGATTTTTCTGACATTATCAGCTCTTCAACCTATTGCTTCTAGCCACAATTTTCTTTCCATCGCATCTTTTGACAAATTTATAAACTCTATAGTAGGTTTGTTCCTAACAGTATTTTTGTAAGAAGGCACAATACAATATCGTAAATTACTCATTTTATTTTGAACTTTTTATTACCTACATATTATACAACTTGAACCAATCTTAAAAATTTGACATTTGTTTGACAACTTTGACAATACACTTGACACCAGGTATTCCTTGCTTGACACCAAACACAAAATTTTTACATTATAAACGGATCAATTAGAACCGCTGAAGATGTATGTGTTATGACGTCACATTCTGTTTCAGATCACGTGACTTATTCAAAATTTTATCCAAATTTCAAAAATTAATTGTAGAATATCTAATGGATATTTCGTGATATTTTTAAATTTGAGGCTCTTTAAAGAACAATATCTTTTAAAATTTAATACTTAGAAGTCATATAAAAATTCTTGCAACAGCCCTATTGTTACTGTTGGGTGAGTACTCGAAACGCATTTTCTGATTTGTTGAAGTAATTGTTGAGATTATGAATATTTTTATTGGACCACGTGTTGCAGTGAGTAGCCGTGAGTCTCTGTAGTTCGAGTAGTTACACTCTGCAGTGATTGTTGTATTTTTAGCAATTTTTTCTTTTTGTGAGTTTATTAGCTGTAAAATGATCACAGTTTTTTTGGTTTGCCCAAATTTTGCACCCGAGCTCATATCTACTATCTAGCACTGACTGTTTCTGTGCCTCAAAATTCTTATTAAATTTTCTTTCGACTTTTGTGGAATGTTAAAATTTGTCAAAATTTATGATTATTTTTTTTTTATCGAAAATTATAGTACTAATTCTGTATAAAAATTTCCCGAACTACTTTACCTTGTAGTTCCAGTTTTCCCCGGGTCATCCCATCCCTACATTTTTGTATTTTCCATAAAGTAATATTCTGTATAATTTTTTTTTCAGCCTTTTAACCGTTGGCTCTGGTTATCGCAGTGTCACGTAGACACTTGCAATTTTTGCTTCAATACTTTTTGCTGTAATTCTGCTTAAAATTTTACCCCATCACTACCCTATCCTTATCCTGCGTGGGTGTATGTGAGTGAATGTTGCGATTGCGGCCATATTTTTGATTAATCTTGTTAGAGCACGGTTTGGACGAGTCTCCGATTTATGAACCGGACATTTCTCGCTACGCTTTGGTTTTTTTTTTTTTGTTGCTGGCAAATCCAATTTTTGGGTATACTTTTGTTGATTTGCTACATTTTTTTTGCGTGGGAGATTACTCTGTCAGGATTTGGGATTTAGTATTAGCGCTATTTTTAATTAAGGGTATTTCCAAATTTAATAATTGGGAGTTTTTTTTTTGTTTTGCGCTTTTAGTAAATTTTGCTTTGGACTGCAGTCAAACCTTTACCCGTGTCCTACTTTGTGACGTTTTGTTTTGTACTGTTTTTTCATTCATCATTTTTTTGCATTTTAGCTTTTTTAAACTGTTTAACTTTTGCAAATTTAATTTACATTTTTTGACTTGTATAACTTCCGGTTGGAGTACAGGAGTCTGAATTCTGCTTGTATGATTGTTGTATTGTATCCACACCCTTCAGGTGTCTTTGTAACTCCTTGCGTACAAAGTACTGCGGAGTTTATTTTTGTAGGGAAGTTAGCGGCTGTGGTGGTCGTACTGACGAGTTTCCTCCAGCGACCTCCGAGAAGCTGCTTACTGTCCTTACACGAACTGGCTGATCACCAGGGAGCAGACAAATCCCACAATTGGGTGTATTTTCGGCGAACACAGCGACCGAGGTTTTCCTCCATTTTGTCGTTGCTGCTCCATCCAGGACAGTCATCGTTGAGCTTTCCGAACGAGGTGCGCCTGTCCATTGCTCCCAGTCTTGGCGTAGCTACACGACTCCCTGTACTTTTTAAAAAAATTGTAAAATTTTGTTTTTCTAAATTAAACAATTCATTTTATTCGTTTGTGTTTCCTCTCGAGTACACCTCTCGAGGCTTATCCCTTTTTAGGTGTTGACGCTCCGAAAAGTAAATTTGTGGTATTCAAATTTTGCACAGGCGTTGGCCTGGGTCTTTTTGTCAGTTGGGCTACTATCTACCACAAACTTATTCTTCGAACCCCGACCTCGCTCCCGCCCGAAACCCGTGAGTTACCGGTGCTCAACTTAAGTGTGTGTGATACGGTAAGTAGCCGTTCCTTTTGTTTGTGTCACAATATATAAATATAAAATATTGTGCTTTGGTCCTCCCAGAAGAGAAAAAAGCTCCCCTTCCCGTGGCAGAATATATTTCAAGTTCTCATAATGTGCCTTTCATATTATACTTTCTCTCTTCTTTTTATCTCGTATATGTCGATCTAAAATACCCAATATTGCTAAGGGAGAAACAGATTTTCGTATGGTACTGGTTCAATCGGTTCTTCTTTCGCTAAATAAAATAGACCTTTTCAATTATCTGCAAATAACGTGGAAACATGTATATAAAGAAGCTTCCATAGAACATTTTACACTGATTCATATTTGCTCGACCCATTTGTTTCATGGTGCAACACAAAAGATTAATTTTTTTTAACAAAAAATTATGTCTTAAGATGACTGACGAAAAGTGTGTTTTCTGCAATAATTTTTAGTAATCACCTAATGTCTGTTACTTATTATTGGATCAATATTTTAATTATGTTTGCTCTGCCCTTTAAATGCAGTGATACTGACTCTGCTTTAGAAAAATAAAAGATAAAAGAAGTATTTTCCTGTATTTGGCTGTTTACCAAAAATAAACATAAATACTTCAGCAACTTCTTTAAGGCAAAAATCTTCGTATTATATTTACTTCAAATCAATTCAAGAAGATATTATGCGTATATGTTCACTCAGCATGGTCATAAAAATGAATATTACTTTCCAGCTCTTATAGATTATATAGTTAAAAATATTTTACCATTTTATCCACTGATATCCGGGGTTTTAATGAAAAAGTTTGGAATTCGAAAAGACTGCAATGCACATATTGAGAACTGGTTCAAATTATTTATAAAAAAAAACACATTCGGATCAAAACTAAGAAGACAAGTTCCAAGAATTGTAAATAAAATGGGCACTCTTTTAAGAGGCAGAATATTGTAAATCATCAACTGCAAAATAAAAGCAAAATAAAATTTAAGAGAACAGCATATAACAAGGTAAAGTACCATTCACGTAGAATATATCCCTATAAGGCCCGGTGCACACCTCAGGTTTTTTTATTGTGCGTGCATGCTGCGGCGACGGAGTTACGGTCTGTGATACTAGTAAGTAAACAGTGTTGCCAATCTGCAGACAATTGTCCGATTTGCGGATAATTTGAGATCATTGCGGATATTTGCTAACCTTGTAATTAGGCGAATAATTTCGGATAATATTAGAATAGTATTGTTGATTAAAAAAGTGCACGTGCTGTTTGTCGTTCTGTGTTCTTTTATAATTTTGACCGGTTTAATTTTCTAATATAAACCTAAAACTTTTATCTTTCGACATGAAATATGTCCTAGTTTTTATTTATTATTGTGCTAGTTGACGTAGTTATATCGTTTTGATCTTATGATCTAATTTCATTTTCGTTAAAACGATTTTTAGTGTGTTTTGTACAAACTGTCGTTTTCTGCATTGTGCAATTATTTACGTGTTTAATTAGTGGTGTCAATGACTCTTTATGTTTACCTTTGACAATGAGTAAATGTGCAAAGTCCAAAAGGACGGATAATCTCATCGGCTGTAAAGGGACATGTCGCCTTTGGTTCCATCCTACATGCGCCAATTTTTCTGAGGATGAGGCACGTATTTTGTCGCAGTCCAATGTAATCCTGTTTTGGTGTCCTTCCTGTCGGATTAACTGTTCCATCGTCGATAAATCTAAAGAGGCCAATATTCAACATAAATTCAATGAAATAGTTGAGAAACACCTTGAAACAGTAATATTGCCAAGTATCATTTCCAGCATCAAAGAGAATCTTTCTGAATTCATCTCCTCGAGCGTAGCCACACTCAAACAAGATTTAAGCTCCGTTTTCGAAGAGAAACTTAACAATGGTCCACTATCATCTGATGTTCTTACACATAAACCATCATATTCTCAGACAGTATGCAATCGTCCCTCAGAGTCTCCTGTGATTTTACGCACAAAAAACGCTTCTCAGTCCACTTCAGCCACAAAATCTGATCTGTTGAAGACCGTTAATCATGTGACAGTCAAGTAAACTCTGTCCATCATGTTAGTAATGGCGGTCTAATTATTAATACGGTCCAATCTAATAAATTTCAAGAATTTATTAACAAGAATCTTTCAGAGAATTATACAGTGAAACAATTACCTTCATTAAATCCAAGAATTCGTATAGTAGGTATGTCTGAGTTGATTAGTAAAGAAAAACTCCTAGATCAATTGCGCCATCAAAATAAATCGTGCTTTGCTGACAATCACAAATGTCAAATTTTAAAAGTATTTCCTACAAAGCGTAATGATAAAGTGTTTCAAGCTCTCGTCCAGGTGGATTCAGTAACTTATGATTGTATGCTGAAAAATGAGAAACTTTTTGTAGGCTTTGATCTATGCCCTGTGTACGATGCAATAGACCTACGCAGATGTTTCAATTGCTGCGGCTTTCACCACACATCCGCTCAATGTTCCAAGTCTGAACCATGCTGTCCAAAATGCGCAGCTAACCATGATATTAAAGCCTGCAAAGCCACTGAGTCCAAATGTATCAACTGCATTAAGTTTAATGATCAGCATAAAACAAAAATTGACGTCTCTCATGAAGTGTGGGACAAAAAATGTCATATATATCTTGAAACTCTGAAACGCTTTAAATCAAATATAATCAACCACCAATAGCAATCACAGAATGATGGTCGTACTTCGTCAACTAATCAACTCACGTTTTACTACCAATATGTGCAAGGACTCAACTCCAAACTCTCTTTACTTCAGGCTCTAGAAGGCTCTGCGGATCAAGATGTCATTGCATTCACTGAGACTTGGCTTACTTCAAGTGTACAAGATGCCGAACTTTGTTCCAACACGTTTGCAGTATATCGTAGCGACCGAAACTCTGAGGCGTGTCGTCTGTCTAAAGGAGGAGGAGTCCTGCTGCTTATCAACAAATCAGTGCAGTCTGCTAGTGTTGATTTGAGTGCGTACAGTGCTATTCTCCCCAACAATGTTGATATTGTGTGTGCCAAAATTTCTACCAACTCTAAATCTCTCTACATATTTGTTGTATACATGCCACCCGCCCTTAGTACTTCATCATATAATACTGTTTATGATTTCTTTGAAAGTTTGCCATTTATTCAAAATAATGATTTTATAATTACTGGAGACTTTAATATCCCAGAGCTAAATAGTAACTTAGAGTCAATTAAAGTAAAAAATTACTAACTTTACTAAATTTTTTAGACGCCAAACAATGTAGTAATATTGTTAATGTAAATAATAGATTACTTGATGTGGTTATTTGTAAATCTAATATTAACTGTGATGTTTCCCATTCAAGTGACCTATTGTTTAATATCGAATATAAACATCATCCTGCTCTACATATATCTTTTAATTTCAGTTTATTGAAGAGTAATAAATTCATTTCAAAATTATAATTTTAAAAGGGCTAACTTTACCAGTCTGTATAACTTAATTGATCAGTTTGACTGTAATTCTCATTTTACTGATGTCAGTTGTGCATGAGACTTTTTCTACAGTATTTTGTATTCTTTTTTAGATATTTTTGTTCCGAAAAAGTCAAACTGTTCAAAAAGATATCCACCTTGGTTCAATAAATATATTATTAAGTTGTTAAAGAGAAAAGATCGTATGAGAAAGTTGTCAACAAGGTATCCACATAATCAATTTTATTGTAGCCAGTACCATAGATTGCGCTCTAAAACACTGAAAATGTGTTACATTACATATACCACTGCTTGCCCTTTATCGTATGAATAAAGAGAATATATGGTGAGAGCAAAGGCTGTTCGTTCGTTTCGAATCTATCATCAAATTAAATTAAAATTCAAATATCACAAGAAATGGAAAACATATGGTTACAGATTATACATCATTTTCATTATAGAGTTAAATGCAAAATTGATCAAGATTTCAAGTATTATTTAAGTGATATTGAAAAAGAAAATACAAAAAATAATCCAAAATCATTTTAGTTATACACCAAAACTTTAAAGAAAAATTCGAATTTACCCAATATAATGAAATATAAGGGAAATATAGCACAAAATGGCCAAGATATATGTAATACCCTCCCCGAATATTTTGAAACTGATTGCGTAAATGGTAATACTACACAGCCAATTTCTGATAATGGCTGTCCACTCGAAAGTGCTGAATTAAATTTAATTTCGGTGTATCTGCCTTATGATAAAATTTTAAATTATTTAACGTCTTTGGATATAACAAAAGGAAGTGGACCCGATCATATGCCTGCAAAATTTATAAGAATACTATATATATACTATACTACCTATATAATACTTAACCAGTCTTTAAAGTTAGGTATATTTCCTTATTCCAGCAAAATTTCTCATATTACCCCGATTTTTAAATCCGGTAAAATACGTGAATATTTATTCACACAAGAAATAAAATATAATATGTTCAATATAATCATTCCCGAACAAAATGCTTTCTCTTCTAGAAAATCAGTATCTGCTATCCTAATTTCCTTCACTGAATTTTTATCAGCCAATATGGACAAAAAAATACAAATTTATGTCATCTATACAGACATCCACAAGGCATTTGATCGGATACAGCATCGTATTCTTATTTCTAAATTAAATGAACTTAGTATACATTGATCATTGTAACGTTGGGTAAACTCATATATTATCAACAAATCTCAGATTGTGGTATATAAAGCGTTAAATCTCAAATAATTTGTTAAGTCTGGTGTATCGGAAGGACCACACTCGAGTCCATTATTATTTAATTTATTCATAAACGACATTTCCGTTTCCTATTGGGTTGGTAACAGTGTTTCGAACAAATAAGTTGTTCAATTTCGTTAACAATTTTTTTATCAGTATTTTATAAAATAAATTGTATATAGTACATAAGTAAAGATTGAAATAGTCTTTTGCAAACTACGCCTCGTGCACAACAGCTAAAATTTTCAGCAAACTGATTATTTAAACACAAACAACCTTACTTTTCGCACGTGCTATAAAGCATGTCTGAATTGAAAGAAATTTTAGCAAAGCTAAATAAACTGAATATTATTGAAGCCAAAGTAGATGCAACTAAAACAGAAGTTGACAAAATTAATATCACTTTGGCAGAAATAGACGCTAAATACAATAATTTGCAAACAATAGTCTCACAACAGCAAGCGATTATTGAAAAGCTAGAAAGAGAATCGAAGAAAAGAAATTTAGTTTTTACTGGAATACCTGAGGAGGAAACACCTAATAAAGATTTAGAGGATAAAATCATAGAACTAATTAACAATAACCTTTGCCTGGATATTGCGAAGGATCATATAGAAGGTGCTTATAGATTGGGCGTAAAACAAAACGGATACAACAGACCGGTAGCAGTTTCACTCTGTTCCAAGAAAATTAAAGAGAAAATTCTGGCAAATAAGAAAAAATTCAAAGGCAGTCATATCTTTGTAAACCATGATTTGACTACATCCCAACAGCGAGAAAGAAAAGAGCTTTTGAAAATTAGAAAAGAGAAGAAGGAAGAAGGGCGAAAAGTCAAACTAGTAGGGAATAAATTAATTTTCAAGGATACTACTACGAACAACGAGAAAAGAACAAGAAGCAGTAAGTCTTCTGATGACTCACCTGTAAAACCGCCGTCGAAAAATAGAAAAAACTCTATTCAAGAGTATGCTAGACCCATCGAGATGCGGAAGCCAAATGAAAACTTTTTTCGTGGAGAAACTAAATCTACACCTAGTTCCTGACAGTGCAGCATCTTCTCAGAATACACATAAGATAAGTAGCTGTAATTCTATTTATGACTATTTTAATATAATGTTCTGGAATTTAAGTGGTTATAATAATCTTTATAACCTATATGCGGAAACCATAAGTCAATTACAAAAAGCTGATATAATTTGCTTGGTCGAAACTTGGTTAACTTATCAAATAGAAATATTACCTAGCTTTTTAAAATCATACGAACATAATATATTCCAAGTCCCAGCTACAAAAGATAAAAGTAAAGGACGTGCCAGTGGGGGCTTAATTATATTATGCAAGAATAATTATTTTTCTCTTAGAAATATTATTGACTCAAGTAATCATTGGTTATTCTTGCATTTATGTATCAAGTCTGATAACTACTTAATAGGAACTTTTTATTTAAAACCGTCCTTAGAAAATAATGTTTTACTGCAATTACTTGAAGACTCAATTGATTCTGTCTTAGGTAGCCTTCCATTGGACACCAAAATTATCATGCTTGGAGACTTCAGTGCAAAAGTCGGGCAATTAAATCAGTGTTTGGATGGCATTATTAGTAACCCATGAATCTTCGACCACAGAATCTCTAATCATGAGGATGTCGACTATAGAGGGAGAAGACTTACTGACATTATGGAATCTCAAGGATTATATATGTTGAATGGTAGGACATTAGATGATCATCCTGGTGCGTATACGTTTTTCTGTCATAATGGTAAAAGCACAATTGACCTCGTGTGGACCGATTTAATGACAATTGAATCCGTTTTAAATTTTGAAATAATACCAACTATCGAGGCGACAGGTCATAGTATTTGTTTTTTATCTCTCATAAAGGGCAGTAAGAAAGGACAAGGAATTATAGAAACAAATAGTGAATCTGAGTTTAGAATCAAGTTTCAATTTTGCGAATATACGGCAGAGTCTTTTTCTAAATTTATGTGCGATTCACCCTCTATTTACTTCAATAGCTCTGATGTCTCAAAGCTAAATGATAATTTACTCAATGCAATTAAAGAAGCAGCAACAGCAACCGGTATGCTGAAAGTAAAAAGATACAATAACCAGGCTTTTTGTAGTTCCAAAAATAACAAACCATGGTTCAATGAACAATGCTTGAACTTAAAGAAACAAACCAGTAATTTTTTTAAATTATATAGAAAAGAACCTTCAGAAACTAATATTACAAACTTCTTAGACAATAAACGTAAATATTTAAAATTAATTAATGAATGTAAAAAAGAATATCAATTAACTATTGCCAGCACTTTAGGCCAAATAAAAAATAATTCTCAATTTTGGGAAGTAGTTAATAAATTAAAACCTAAGCGCGCTGCCCCAAATAGTATAAATAATGAGACCTGGGAAAACTATTATAGAAACTTGTATTCAAAAAAGAATAACGAAATTTCACAATTTTATGATTGTTTTAATCCAAATTTTGATCTGGAAATCACTATGAAAGAACTATTGACAAGCATAAATATTTTAAAAACTGGTAAAGCTCCGGGTATAGACGATATAAATAACAATTTCTATAAAAATTTATCAAATAATTGGTCGCACTATATTTTAAATTTATTTAATAAAATTTTGCAAGAGGAAACTATACCTCAATCTTGGGCTCATATACATTTGCACATGTTGCACAAAAAGGAGGATTTAGAAAATCCAGACAACTACCGGGGTATTACACTAATTAATTCAATAACCAAGATCTTTACCCATATTATTTCATTTCGTTTAAATAATTTTTTGGAAAATAACAATATTCTCATGGACAGCCAAATGAGGTTTAGAAAAAATCGTAGTACAGTAGAAGCTGTTTTCTGTTTGATATCAGTAATCCATTTACAATTAAGACTACCCAAAAGCTCAGTATACGCGATTTTTATAGACTTTAAACTTCGACTCTGTAAACCATACTATACTGTGGCAAAAACTTTATGAATCTGGAGTGAGCTCTAAATTAATACGTATACTGCAAAATTTTTATGGTAAGGCTAAACTGATTACAGCTACTACTAACACAGTGGAACCGAGGTATGTTGACCTGACATTAGGGGTTATGCAAGGGGAAATTCTATCCCCAGCACTATTTTCTTTGTACGTAAATGATTTAGAAAATTTCTTTCGTATGGAAGGTGCTACTGGCTTGAATATCGACGGTCATAGTGATCTTTTGCTCATTGCATATGCAGATGACGTAGTTTTGTTATGTAATTCGGCTATTGATGTTCAAAGGAAGCTTAACATTTTAGAAAAGTATTGAGATATAAACCAACTTAAAGTTAATACTGAAAAAACCAAGATTCTCCCATTTTATAAAGGTCGCCTGAAAGCGGGACTACCTACCTTCAAATACATTACGGAAGCTATTGAAGTGGTCAAACATTTTTGCTACTTGGGTATTATTCTTACCAGCTCTGGTAAATTTCTAGAAGCTACAAATAATGCATTAAAAAAAGCGGCTACTGCCATCGGTACAGTCCACAATATTGTGTCTAAAGGAAAATCAAGGGGCTGGTCAGACAAAAGTAAGTTAATGAAAACAATCATTAATGCTACAGCTTTATACGCAGTGGAAATTTGGGGGCTTAGATATAGTGATAAGTTAGAAAATATACAACTTAAATTTATCAAACGAATGTTGCAATGTCCAAGAAATACCCCTGGACCATTACTTAGGAAGGAAACAGGGACAGCTCATATAAAGTTAGAAATAATAAAACGAAGTATAAATTGGTGGTCAAGAATTTTGATAATGGAAAATACACGTATGACAAAAATCATATACAATAGATTATTTCATTTAGATCAGTCCGCGTCAAACAAACAAGAGTTTAACTGGGTTTCTCAATTTAAATCTTTACTTTCTGAAGTAAATTTTGACAGAATTTGGCAAAATCAATTTATCAATAAGAAAGAAATAACGGAACTACTTTCGCAAATAGCATTAATATTACAACAGAAGGACGAGGTTTTAATAACTTCTTCAAAATTTAATGATTATTACAAAGACATTGCACTAATCGGTCACGAGATAAATTATTTAGATTTGAATATTTCTTTTAATAAAAAAAGAGTGATAGCACAAATTAGACTAAGTAGTAAATATAGGATGAGTTTCACAATAAATAATATAAAATATTACTTGGATCCGAAAAGCAATTGTATGATCTGTAATTGTCAAACCGTAGAGAATTTGTACCACTTCCTTGTTATATGCCCTATTTATACGCCATTTCGCCAAACTTATTTATCTGAGTACTTACATTCTACAAATGAAACAAATTTTTACAATATTTTTGCTAATTTAAATGAAACAAAAATAAACAATATCTTCTACTTTATAGTCGGTGCACTCCGGATCCGTAGCTTTTGTTTAAACATTTAAACTATTAGTTTCCAAGCATGATCTCTTTCTAGGTGTATAATGCCCGAATGCACCCCTGACGCTTAGAGTTTAAGCATGACCTTCAGTATTCCTTAATAATCAATAAAGAATTATTATTATTATTATTATTACACATTTCCACAGACCGAAAAAATATTGAAATTTCGCCAATTTTTGTTCAATTAACTTTTTCTTTTTGTATGTAAATACTGTGCATTTCGTTGATTATGTAAATTGTTTAGCGGGAATTTTTTTTTGTAATTTTGTACATTTTTTTTGTTGTAATGTTATATTTCTAATGGATAGTTTTACAAACGACGAATGAATTTGCTTCCAGATTAAATAAAACCTAGTAATGACTAAAGTGTTGATTTGCTGTGGAAATTAGTTCATTCTGTCCTTTGTGAAATTGGAACGAATATAGGTAAAATATTTTTATCATATAAACTTCAAAACTAATTTAATTGTTATAATTATTGTTACCACTCCATTTGTATAAGGGTTTCCCTTTAAAACAAATAAAGAATCTAATCTAATCTAAATCTACTATACTACCTATACGAGTATAATACTTAACCAGTCTTTAAAGTTAGGTATATTTCCTTATTCCAGAAAAAAATCTCATATTACCCCGAATTTTAAATCCGGTAAAATACTTGAATATTTATTCACACAAGAAATAAAATATAATATATTCAATATAATCATTCCCGAACAAAATGCTTTCTCTTCTGGAAAATCAGTATCTGCTATCCTAATTTCCTTCACTGAATTTTTATCAGCCAATATGGACAAAAAAATACAAATTTATGTCATCTATACAGACATCCACAAGGCATTTGATCGGATACAGCATCGTATTCTTATTTCTAAATTAAATGAACTTAGTATACACTGATCATTGTAACGTTGGGTAAACTCATATATTATCAACAAATTTCAGCTTGTGGTATATAAAGCGTTAAATCTCAAATAATTTCTGTTAAGTCTGGTGTATCGGAAGGACCACACTCGAGTCCATTATTATTTAATTTATTCATAAACGACATGCCCGTTTCCTATTATACGCTGATGATTTAAAGTCTTAATATCGAAATTGACCAACATGCGTTAAATTTGCAATGTAATTTAAATAATTTACAACAATATTGTACGAATAATCTCTTCTCCTTAAATATTTCAAAATGTTTCATTGTTAACTTTTGTAGATATAAGATTATTATTATACATAACTATAACATAAACAACACATCATTAACTATCAAATCAAATATTAAAAATTTACGAATAACGTTTGATAAAAACTTACTTTTCAATGAACATGTAGAATATGTTATACAACAAGCCTATAGCATCATGCAATTCATAGTAAGAACTTGTAAATTTTTCAGTACTCCTGCTGGCATTGTCAGTCTATTTAACTTACTAATTAGATCGAAGTTAGAGTATGTATCTACTATTTGGAATCCTATGTATGATTGTAATATTGATAGAAAATGTTAAAAAAAAAATCCTCAGTATCCCATGCAATAAATATAAAATCCAAATGTTTCATTACTATAATAGACTGATTTTTTTAAATATTTTTTTTCTTGAAATTTGAAAATCGAAGAATTTTGTTAGATATGATATTTCTGTGTAAAGTGTTTAATAATATGTTATACACAAATTTAGTCATGCCATATTTTAATTTTTACGTCAGTTATAAATGTTTTAGATCCAACAAATTATTGCAATTACCTCGTACTCATATAAATAACAATCAAAATTCTCCGGTTAACAGGCTAAAGTCAAATTATAATTCGATTTTTTATCACGTTAACTTTTTTCACTCTTTTTCTTAGTAAATATAAAACTTGTATATTTGTAATTAAAAAAAAAAGTATCTTTTTGACTATCGCTGTATTCATTTTCTTATCTGCAGAATTGTAATCTAGTACTTTGTTCAAATTGTATTGTAAATTGGTGTGCACCTATTATTGGTCTTAAAAACTGTTGGTAGTCCTTGTACATATAAATAAATTAAATAAATATGAAGAACAACTCATATTTTCCTCAATTTATATAATTTATACGACCTGGAACCACATAATAATCACAAGTGATGAAATACTCATAATTCATAGTATATTTGGTACTTGTAAAGTGTAAAAGTCTGATACCTTTATCTAAATTTGATAAGTACAATATTACGAGGCCCAAACAACGTGTTCAAAATGAGGACCATGAAAAATGTAAAAGATAGGAAGTTATTTAGACTAAAGTTACATTTTTAGTAGGCCACTTTAATCATATTTTTTTTTTTATTTTGAAAATTTCATATATTGGTAAAAATAAAATAATGTTAAATTTTGATTTGCACTTCTTTAGGACAATATTTTTATTTTCTTTCGAATGTCGTATTATACACTGGTTTTTCCATAGTTTAATATATATTGGGAATATCAGAGAGCAATTATTCTTAATTAACTTAAGTTACCACACATGTGTTTAAGTAGAATAATGCTGATAAAAATTAATAATTAAAATAATTGTTATTATATCGACTGTAGGAATTTAGGGCTCAAAAAATTATTTCAAATTATTGTATGTAAAACAATAATTAAAAAAAAAAAACATGTAAATCTTATTATATAAACAACATAATTCACACAGTTAATTTTTTCGAACATGACAAGATTTATTTAAATTTTGATATTAGGTAAAAGTATAAATTTCTAGGGTTTTTGAGAAAGTACAGCATTCATTTTAAAGTAATAAAAGTATACATTGTAACGAGGAATTATCATAGATGTTTGTTTTTAAAATATTTTAAGAAAATTTATATTTTACGCATTTTTTTTGTTTCAGATCATGTCGCCAACTATTATTCTTGTATTAGGACTTTTAATGTTAGCGGCACCGACTCCTACCTATAGTAATTGTAACGAAAATTTGCATTGTCATCCCGTAGACTGCCAACCTCCTTTACTTTTCATTACACCTTTTTGTGGGTGCCCGTTCTGTGAAAATCCGTCAAATCCAACAAAATTTTAAGTATATTTATATATTTTATTATTTAGCAACATATAGAATAAGATGATATATGTTAAATGAGTTATTATATAAAAATATGAAAATTATATGCATTATACAACTGTAAAATATATTATAATGATGTACCATAATCCTTGAAATATTGGAGGTGTATGAAATATAAATGGGACATATTCCTATAATATTTTTTTATCTTTAAACCATAGTAGCAAAGAAAATACCTATCCATAAACAAAATTTGAGTATACGACAGATATTTTTTGTCTTCAGTTGAATTGATTAACAAACTTACAATATATTACATTTACAGAGTAAATACTTGAAACCCAAATATAGCCCGTTAACACAGCAAAATCGTTTTTCGCAGACTATTGCTCCCTGTTTCAACTGACAATAGTTGTGATATCAATAAAATAATAAACAATTGCATTAGATGACAATACATGTAAATCATGTAATATTTTGGTCCCATAAATTTTTTATTAAATTTATCTAGTTTCTTATTAATACCGATAGTCATGACATTTGAACAAAATGACAAACAAATGTTTAATATTTTATCTGTCAGAAAACGTGAGATATGATTTTTTTGTTGCAATTTCTTTTCAATATTTTGTAACATATACGAAATTGCTCGAAAAAAAATATATTAATAAAATTTGACCAAGTTATAGATTATAAAGATATATGACAGATAAAATGTCAAACATTTGTTTATCGTTTGGCTCAAATGTCATGGTTATCCGTATTAATAAGAAATTGCAACAGCAACATTCTGCGAAAAATAATTTTCCCGTTTTAAAGAGCTATGTTCGGGTTTCAAGTATTCACATAGTATATAGTGATTTAATTATGCATGTTATAACATAGGGTCAGAACTAATGTTGCAGTAGTATACGAAATTACATTAATTAGTGGAACATAACTTTTTGTTACCGATATCTAAAATTGACGTTATAGCGAAAAAAATTGGTTTTTTTAGCTAATGAAACAAATGAACAAATCTAAGAAGAAAAAAAGAAATAGAAAATTTTGTCTCGCCAATACTGATAATCTATATTAACCCTGCAGAACTGGCGCCTCCGAGCGGGACGCGAGAACTGGCGCGTGAGCAATTCTCTCACGCATCGTATATTAATAGATTTTTTTCTTTATTTGGATCCAAATCACGTATATTCAATAAACAGAGTTGTAACGTTGTTTAAATTTTATTATTAAACAAAATTAAATACATATTATTAAATTAAAAATATTAAAAAGAACAAAAATTGAAATGAAATAATATTTTAATATTTTATTCACTAATATTATTTTCTTCATCTGTGCTATCACTGGCACATTCAGGACAAATAAATTTTGTATGCTCTGTACAAATTGCTGCGTTACAGTGTGCACAGTGTTTCTTAGTTTTTCTGTTTTTCCTTCGTGGGCAGTACTTACAAAATTCCTGCCGAGGTTCTTCTAGAAGGTTTGGAGGATCTTTTATTCCCAATATTTCTTTAATTCTTCTTCGAAGACTAAAAAATAAGGATCGAATTGAAGAACGGTACACCAATTGAGGTTTTATCAATTCTTGTGCTAAAATATTTAGATATATTCGACGATCTTCAACAATTTGAGAATTGTCTTTATAAATTATTTGAGAATTTATGCCTCCGACATCTAGCATTGTGAAAAAAATCCTTAGTGGCCACCTGCAGCAGAATCGAGACACAGAGTAGTTTGATACTAGTTCGTCGACTACGTCGACCCCGCCTTTTGTTAGGTTGTAAAATGTGATGATCTCCGGTTTATGCATATCTCCGCTCTCGGGGTCTATTTTGTCATCCGAGTGCATAGAAGACAGCAATAATACATTTTTGTTTGCTTTTGCCTTATAAGAAACTAAGACACAATTTTTTTGGTATCCAAACATGCTGCTACGTTCTGGTCTAATCTTGGTCTCAACAAAAATTGGAGGAATTTCTTTTTTATTTTTTCTTAGAGTCCCCACAATAGTCGTTCTTTTTTCTGCCATTTCTAGCACCAAAGGGATAGATGTAAAATAGTTGTCCATTGTTATATTTCTACCTGTATTTAGAATTGGTTCAGCAATTCTGTTCACCACAGCTCTTGCATTATTGTCTAACCGAAATGGACCTTCAGGCTGCTTCCCCGCGTAAATTTCTAAATTAGAAGTATAAAACATTCTGCTGTCTACAAGAGCATAAATTTTAATTCCATATTTCGCCGGCTTGTTAGCAATATACTGCCTAAATTTGCAGCGACCTCTAAAATTTTCCAACATTTCATCAATAGTACATAAATCTCCAACCTGATAACAGTCTTTACATTTGGAAACAAAACATTCGAATATTTCTCTAATCGGAGCTAAATTATCTATTTTTTTTCTCTCGTTTCGAGTGGTGATGTCGTCGAACCTTATTGCCCGCATTAAAAGGTGAAATCTCTCTCTAGACATTGTCAGTCTAAAACATTCTGGAGCGGTTCCATCGTTTGCCCAAAGTTCTTTTGTGTTTAGATATTGTGCTTTTTTTACTCCAGCCATATACAATAAGCCAAGAAAAGCAAATATTTCGTTAGCATCTGTATCTTGGCAATTTCTAGCACGAGTATAATTCGGTCGCAATTTGCCTAGATATATGTTAGTACAATGCACTATGTGTTCTACCATATCTGTAGGGAAATATAATTCCCAACATTGTCTGGGAGTTTTAGCGTTTTTGGCAACCATTTTTACACCCGGTAATCGAATTACAATATTGCGTGAGGCTGTACGAACATTGGGTCTAAAAGGGTGAACGAACCAACGAGTAATTCCATCTGTTCCAATATACTGTGGCTCACCAGCATATTCAGGAGATACCGTGATACTTCCGTCATTTGCAACTTCAGCTGGACGTTCATCTTCGGATTGCTCAGACTCGGTATAGTGGGCGCTGTGTTCACTTTCGGCATCCGACTCAATATCAAGTTGTTCCGCAATTTCCTCGATTACTTCTTGGCCGTATTGTGCAGATGCCCACGGAATTTGAATACTTTGCTCCTGTTGTTGAATAATTTCATACTGCTGTCGCCCCAACTCAGCAATTTTTTGCCCACAAAGCATTTCAAAACACCTAAAATATAGGCTATGTATTATTCTATCAAATAAATAAGTCAAAATGTAACACTTACCATATAAAAAACAAGAACAAATAATCACAACGGCAGCACTGGCGCGATGAGAAGTTTGCTCACGGTACGTGCGTAGCAACGGCAAATAATGAATAACTAAAACAACAACGCACTAAATGGTAAAATGATTTCAGCGAACCACAGAACAAAGTCATAAAGTCAGCTAGAGTGGGAACTGGCTCCGCCCTATTATTTGTGCACTAATGGTAAACTTTGATTTACAAATGTGAGCAAAATGCTCATAGCGCCAGTGCTCCAGGGTTAAGAAAAGGAACAAAATGCTCGCAATGCTAATTTTATATAAAATATCTTGTGGCCACAACCACTTGAAGGTGACCATATTCACTATTTTTGTATTTTTTATTTCATTAGGTTTTAACTATACAGGGGAGTTGGTTTTTCATTGTCCAGCTAATATCTGCTGAACTAATAAAGATACAAGAAAAAATTAATGGCAAATGTCTGATCTATAATTTAGTATAAACCTTTTTTTTTTCGTGGCCTATTAATTTTCTGGAAAAATATCTTACTTTGTTTTTTTAAATGGAATACTGCATATTTTCATGGAATAAGGTTCTTAAACAATTTCCCTTTACCGTATAACACGTAGGAATTTGACTTTAAGCCGGGTTTACATTGGTATAGTAATTGGGTTACTTGCTTGTACCAGTAACTTGTAAGACAATTACTAACCTAGTGTGAACTCTATAGGACAGAACTTGTACCAGTACTTGCACAAGTAACCAGGATAGGCAAGTGGATAGCCTCCCAGGCTATCTACTTACCACTTTCAAAGCCACTGTCCTTCCCCCAACACCGTGTTTGACACTAGCCTATCGGCTTGTATGTCTACTATACCAATGTAAACATTTGCTCGCTAGTGTATTTGTAAGCTATTGCCAGTAAATTTCTGTTTTGTACAGAGTTGAAGTGTGTATAGTTGTCGGTGTTTTTGATTAAGAGATTTAAAAAAAAGAGTACAATGAAAGATGGTCTAAAGGGGAAACAATTAAGTTTGTGGAACTTTATCGGAATTTCGTGACCCACACTATTTTTGAATGACATTTCTCTTTCTCAATCCCTGTTCTTCAATGACAATTTGTGTAATTTGCACAAATATTTCTTTTAACTTTTTGTTTTTAGTATGACGAAAAATTGGATACATCCTCTCGATGTGATAGCCTTACTAGTACAAGTGGACATTAATACTTTTTTAGTGTAGACATCCACTGTCTTGTATTCGAGACTAGCCGGGTTAGCTACTAGTACAAGTAACTAGGCTTAGTTACTACACCATTGTAAACCCGCCTTTAAAATATGTTTAATAAAGCAAATAATAAAATAATAACAGTCGTCTTTAATATTCTATTGTTTATACATATCTGAAAACAGCTAAGCACATTACCTTTCTCACTATTTGTGTAAACACTGTTAATTTTTATAATAAAATAAGAGCTTAAACCCCTTTCTCAATAATAAACACAATATCAGAGCTGACTATTTTCATTTTCTTATTTTCTTTATTAAACATAATTTAAAGGCAAACCCCTACTTGTTATACACCATTGTAAAGAGAAATTGGTATGGACCCTTATTCCGTGAAAATATTAATGATATTCCAACCTTATTCTTGATGTTTCTAACTAAGTGAACTTTCAGTTACATATCTCAGTCAAAATAAAATAGATATTTGGTTTTGTATAGTAATACTATGTACTTACCAAATATAGTTTTGGGGTTGTCAGCATCCATCTTGAGCACTCGTCAAATTCTTTCATTCAGTCACTTCACAAATTAAAGATTGTCAAAACAATGCATGAATTTTCTTAAGAATACCTTACAGTTCCGACATCTAGCGATTAACACCAAAAGTACAGCTTCAGCTATTAACTTCGATCCTCTTATGTTTCTGGGCTACAGGCAAAAACTTATTTTTCGCTCATTTCGAAAATATCTCAACTTTTTATTTTGAAAGAGATAAATTGCTTTAACAAATTTTGTACCGTTTGTTACGCAAAATAAAATGGCGTAATTAGAATTTTTGAAAATTTCATAACTCTCGGGAAACAAACACAAACTTATGATTTTTTAGACGGCAACTTATATTGAAAATAGTCCCATCTTTTTGATTATTTTATAAGCTTTCAACGATATATAACAACTTTACATTCTTTTGTTTTACACATGAATAAAAGATGATTTATTATTTTTTGGGGTGAAAAAATTGAAAATTATTAAGAAACAAATTTAAAAAGCTATTATTGTTCGTCATTTGTTTATTTCTAATATTATTTGCTTCAGTTTTACACATATTTTTAATTTATTTACTTTAAAACATATTAAACCAATTTTTTTCGAATTGCGTCAAAGCCAAACGTGGCGTCGATAAATAATAATTTGACTAATCCGAAAATAATTAGTATATAATATTTTTGAGAACATAATTAACAGATATGGAATCAAAATAAACAAATGATGAACTGTTATAGTTATTTCATTTGTTTCTAAGAATTTTCAATTTTGTCACCTCAAAAAATTAATAACTCATCTTTTATTCACGTGTAAAACAAAAGGTAGACTTGTTATATATCATTGAAAAGGTTAAGAAATAAGCAAGAAGATGAGACTATTTCCAAAATAGGTTGCCATTTAAAATATCATAAGTTTGTGTTCTCGAGAATTTTGAAGTTTTCTAAAAATCTAATTATGATATTTTATTTCAGGTAAAAAACGGCAAAAAATTTGTTAAAACAATTTTTCTCTAAATACCATAACAAATAAGATATGAGATATTTTCGAAATAAACGAAAACAAGTTTTTGCCTGTAGCTCAGAAACAAAAGAAGTTCGAAAATTAAACTTTTTTCAAAAAGTTGACTCTGGCAGGTGCAAACGATTTTGCTCTATCAGTCATATTTCCCGAGATCGAAAATGAGACACCTGTTCATGAATATTGAAGTCGTGTTTAAAACCTTAATAAGTTTTAGATAAACATGAACAAATCAATATTCTGAAAGATTTTGAATAGGGTGAAAATATCATAATTGGAGAAAAAGATGATTCAACAAAAGATTTTATATAAACGTTAGACGTCAGTAATACTGATATAATTATGCATATGTTAAAAGTAATAATCATTAAATTTATTTGAAAAAATTCGAATTCAGACAGTTTTAGAAAAAAAAAATAAAAAATTCGAAAAAGAAGGTAAATATTTAAGAAGTCGTTATTAATACACATTTTTAATTCAATCTTTTATTTGTAGGTTAATTTATTAACAGAAAAAAAAAAATACAAAGAAAATGTAAACTTATCTGCCAAAATAAATATACTTAAATCAAAATGCAAATATTTGGAAAGTAATAAAATAAAAAATAAAAACTTTGTCCCAATTATTAAAGAGTGAAAATTTGTTTTTCTTTTATACGGGTTTTAGTAATATAATACGGTTCGTTGCATTTTTACATTTTATCCGACCGGGATATACTTTAGCGGAAGAATGACATACGTAAAAATTGAAATACTGATAATTGTGCTCTAAATTTTGAAGAACGGTTAATATTAATATTAATGAGACTGAGGTTAGATTAAAATATAAAAGCCACAATACAGCGAAGGGTCTATTGGGAATTACTCCTTATGGTTCTATTGCATTTATATCTGATTTATATCCTGGTCGAACTACAGACAAAGAGATTATTTCAAGACAGCAGAATATTAGCATATTAAAATCCGGGTGATGGAGTCATGGCTGATCTCGGATTTGCTATTCAAGACATATTGAAATACGCTAACATAATTTTAAATATTCCTTCATTTTTGCAACAGAAACAGTTTAGTGAAGAACAAGTGGAGCAGACTAGAGAAATTGCAAAATTACAAGTTCACGTAGAACGAGCCATATTGCCATGTTAAAACTTTTAAAATTTTAAGAATAAATAATGATAAACTGAATCAGATTTGGAAAATTTGTAATCTATTAAATTTTATTAATGAACCATTATTGGATTTTACAAGTAGTAAATAAAAACAGAACATATTATATTGTCTTTTTTCTTTAGTAAATGAAAATAATACATATAGTCTTTTTCCTTTACGAACTTTGTACATAAAAGGGGTTTACTATGAAATTAGTTTCAGGGGTGGGATTCTATAACTCGTCCGTTATCAAACGGTACCGTTATCACTATGGTTACAAAGAAGACCACATTTCATTTGACAAGTATGACGTAAACATAATAATAGTAATAATAATAATAATACTTTATTTTCTGTGGACTAAAAATACAGAGTATATAAAAAGTCAACTTAAAAACTAAAACAATTACAAATGTAAATACTCATCTATATTATAAAAGTTGTGCTCTAATAAAAAACCTTTTAGTTTATTTTTAAACATATGTTCGGATTTAACAGATTTTAAAGTATCCGGTAATTTGTTATATATTTCTAGCCCTATTATATCAGGAGAATTTTTAACTAAGTTCGTTCTAGAGCTAGGTATATAAAAATTGTGATTACTTCTAGTGTTATGTTCATGTTTGTCCGAAATTGAAGGAAAAGAACTTTTATTGTTATATATGAAAATGCACATCTCGTATATGTAAACATCAGTTATTGTGAGTATTTTTAAATTTTGGAAAATATTACGGCATGTTTCATTATAATTGGCTCCAGCTAAGCATCTTACAATTCTCTTCTGGCAAATAAATACATTATAGGTGGCAGGAGAATTTCCCCTCAACAAATGCGTGGTAGAACATTAAAAACTGATTTGTATTTAGTATTTGTTTTAAATGCCTAATTTGATAGCAGACAACATTTAATTTTTTAATTAAATCAGCGCAGTGAAATCTCCAGTTCAGATTTTCATTAATCAATAATCCAAGTACTTTTGCATTATCGTAATTTGTTTTCTCGCTATTTGGAAATTTTAAATTAATATCTTGATTATTTAAGTTGCGATAACTATGGAAAAAAATTATTTTAGTTTTACTGTCATTTAAAAATAACTTATTATCACTAAACCAGGAATTTAGGAGTTCAATATTACGATTACATTCATTAATTAATACATTCTTACTTTTGTTAGAAATAACTAATGTGGTATCGTCAGCGTATAAGATGGGTGTACAGGTACTCGGCAGATTATTGATTAAATCATTTATATAAACAATAAATAGCTTCGGGTCGAGAATTGTCCCCTGAGGAAGACCAACGTTAATTTCAAGTAATTTTGAATTTGCTCTTTTAGTGGTGTTGTTTTCTTCATACGAATAAGACACGAATTGTAGTCTGTTTTGTAAAAAAGTGGTAATCCATTTGAGCGCAACACCTCTAACACCAATGTTGTAAAGTTTATCTAATAGTCGTTCATGGTCGACACAGTCGAACGCCTTACTAAGGTCACAAAAAATACCAACCGGACATTCGCCTTTATTTAGAAATTCTATGATTTTTGAATAAAAATAGTGTAGTGCATCAGTAGTTGAACTATTTAAACCCAAATTGATTACTAGAAATAATACAATTTTTATTTAAGAAATGTTCAAATCTACTTAGAAAACAATACTCTAGAATTTTAGAGAAGCCGGAGGTGATAGCCACAGGCCTATAATTATCCATTTTAGTATTGACCCCCTTTTTATGTACAGGAATTACCTTATTACTTTTTAATTTATTTGGAAAAATCCCAGTTTCAAAAGTTATATTAACAACACGTGTTAATGGACTAGAAATTGTATGGGCTACCTTTTTTATTAAAAAAATTGGAATATCATCCGGTCCGGAAGATATTTTATTTTTGATTTTAGTCTTTATAATATGAAGTAATTCCTCCTCACAAAATGGAAAAAGAAATAAATTACAGTCTCTGTTAGGCATATTTTTGTGACCATTAGCATTATTATTGACTGTAGGGATACTCTTCAATATGTTGAGGGGAGCATCCCTGAAAAAATAATTAAAAAGATTTGCTATTACTTGCGGATTATCTGCTGAGCCATCTTCATGGGTTATTTCCCGATTAGATCTGACTGAATTTTTGGTTTTGGAATTGATTACCGCCCAAGCGGTTTTCATCATATTGTCAGCTGCCATTATTTTATTTTGATAATATTCTTTCTTGATCTTACGTACCAGAAGAGAGTGCCTATGCTTAGCTTCTTTGTATATATTTGCCATTTCTGGGTATTTATTTTTCAGTTGGAAAAGCGATTTTAAATTGATACTAGAATCTTTTATTACATTGTTAACCCAGGGTTTTTTATTTGTATTAGAGCGATATTTCTGTAAAGGAAAATGCTTGTTAAAGTTATGTAAAAATATATCATTAAAGCAATTAAATGCCTCGTTTGTGCTCGATTTTTGGAACACCTCAGCCCAAGATTCGTTTTCTAAATCCTGTATAAAATTTTTCACATTACTGTCGTTAAAAATTCTTCGATATACAAATGTTTTAGATAAAATTAAGTGGTTAATTTTTGTGCTGATTAATACACTTCTATGATCTGAAATAACGTTATCAATTACAAGAGATCTACAATCAGCAATATCTGTGAAACAGTGATCTAGAATAAATTTCCCTCTCGTGGGTTTGTTAACTATTCCAACACAGTTATAACAATTTAAAATATTACATACATTATTATGTTCATGTACATCTCGTATTGGATCTGTATTGAAATCTCCGCAAATAATTTATATTCAGGTTGGTACACTGATTCTATTACACGTTCCAGTTTATCACAATATATCTTATGGTCTGATGAAGGGGACCTATAAACAGTAATAATTAAGATAGGATTATAGAAATCTGGTTTCCAAAGTACTGCACAGACTTCAAATTGTTTTTCTATACAGAATTGAGAAGTATTAATAAGCTGTACATTAGGTAAAATATAGTTATGGCACCAGATTCCCATCATACCAATCATCTTGTAAAATAGTATATTGTAATACAAGTGAGGAAAGGAAATTATTGCAAAACGAGTACGAAATTTGGAACATGAATGCTAGCGTGTGTTTTAATCGTACGAGTTTTGTAATGGCCCTTTCTTACGTGTAATACACAACATAATATTTTTTTCAACATTACATGTGAAAAAAAAAATGTTTTGCCGTTAATACCTAACACAAGAAATTGAAAAAAAGAACTTCACATTACTTTTGAAAATGACATTTTCGTCACTTGGTGCGGAAAGTAAATTAATTTCATCACTTGTGAGGGAAGTGGTTACTATCACAACTAAATTATGTGAGGAAAATGTCATTTTCACAAGTGAGGTTGAAAAAAAAAAAAATAATACAAAATTACACTTATTTCTAAATCACAGTGTACGCTAGGGACTTATTTGAAATTTGAATAAAATACTGACAGTGTGGGAAGCATTGAGGTACGCCCAAAGTTTTCGTCGAACATTATTCTCTCAATATGTATATTGTTCCAAAAATCTACAAGTAAATCACAGTATTCATTACCTGTTATTGATAATTGTATTTGGTTGTAGTGCTGGCACGTTCTCTTTAATAATATTTCTATATTGGTCCCATTTTTCACATAATTTAAAAAAGAAGCATGTTTGTTTTCTGTGATGTCCTCTAATGTTGAATTTAATTGGAATGCTTTTAAAACATGTTTTTATTTCTAATAGAACATACTCTTCTATCTCGAGATCGTAAATAATGCGATCAGGAATTGCACCTAGGTACGGGACACCTGTATTTACGCATAATCCATAAGGAAAAATATTTACTTTGTTTTTTTTTTTCTGTGTGCTATGTACTTTTGTGAAGCATTTTCTTCATTTTCTTTTCCAAATTTCATGCGACCAGAAGTAAATAACGAACCATTAAATATTTTCTGTGTAAAAATGTCTTAACGCTTTTTTTTTCTTTTTCTTATACTGTAAAATTGTGAATGTGAAGCGGTTATTCTTCTCCTTCTTTCAAACTTCTAGGGATACTATTACTTTGTTTCACAGTTTTCTTTTCTAAATCATGTGCTTTTGCTAAAGTTAATTGAAACATATGAAGTTTGTACATATTTAAATTAAAATGTTTTACAATTTGTTTTTTTTTCTTCGGTCCATTATGTAGCGACGGATAATTTTGGTTCTAATGAATTTAGATCTGGTTGGTTACTCGTAATATGGGATTTATTTTGATATTTTGAGAATTTCTTTTGAAAAATAGGTTTGAAAATTATTTTCTTCTAATATGATTGCCAAGATACAATTTACTTGGTCCTGACGTAAGTGTTGGTGTAATTGTTTGAAGGTATCTAAAATTACCGGTATTTCTTTCATACTTTATAACTCTATTCGTCTCTTATTAATACGTAATTGAATTTTCGGATGATTTGGATGGAGCATGTTTTACAAAATTTAATGTATTAAATATTTCCGTGCCATATGATTTAGATGAGCCTGTACCTGTTCCCCACTGTCTTGCTTTCGATGTACATGGCAAATCTTCAGATATCAGAGTAATATTGTCTTGTTTTCAATCTAACAAATACCATAATAATGCGAAGACATATTTGCATCTTCCAGGTTTGCCAGCGGGACAGTGACAATTGCTGTTTAATTATTTGCCTTTTTATGTTATTGTGGCATAAACAATATATTCGTGCGTGCGTCACCCACCGTTATCGGTCACCATTTTGTCTTCTGTCGTTCTCGGATAAATAGTTTGATTAATAGTTTTCTTAGTTTTAAATTATTCTATTTATCTTATGGATAACCAAGTATTTATTTAGATTTTATCAACTGTAACATAACAGTATTTAACTGGTCGACTATACAGTACCAGCTGATTCTGGCATTGCAATAAGGGTTAAAATAGCATAGATGATTTGGAAACATTCGCGTGAATATGTTCTGTTTCCCGTCTATTACTAGTCTAAGGTTCTATTGGGCCGAATCGGGCTAATCATTTGCAAAAGTTGAGGGGAGTTGGACTTTTGATTTTGGCCCGGCCCGAAAATTCGAGCTTTTCGGGCCGGCCCGTTCAATCAAATGCATAGTTTCCTTAATATTTTAATGAAAATGTATGGAGTTAAAAAGGCTCAAAATGATTTAATAACATCATACTTCACATCTTAACAAATAAAAATGTAATTTTAATTCAAGAATTCAAGGTTATTCACTAAAGCATAATAATGCTATTGTGATGTTATTAATACTATCGTTACTACTAGTAAACTTAAATAAAAATGATTTCTTGTCTTATTTTTAAGCACAAAGTTAGATAAAAAATCATTATGTAAATGATATTTTTTGTATAAGATTTGTGAAAAAGTTATTTCAATTTTCGAACGCCTTTGGTAAACAAAGTGTCAAATACGGATAGGTCTATAATTTTTATAACAAACTTACACTAGAATGTCTTTTTTTAAATACTTATGTTAACTAATGTGGAACGTTATAAGGATGTAGAGGTTTTTACCTCCCGCTACCCTAGGTAAGGGAGGTATAGGGATCGTGCTAAAAATCGCTTATAGAGATTTTCGTGAATAAGCACGTTTTGTTGTCCCCAGAATCTGATTTTAACATTTTTAAAATTATGTCTGTGTCTGTGTGTGTGTATGAGTATGTGTGTGTGTGCGTGCGTGTGTGTGTGTGTGTGGATCTTGTGGACACGATTACGCAAATACTCAATCAGAATGCCTGAATTCATCCCTAAACGCAGCTTGTTATGATCATACAAAAACTTGGATCGCAAGATTGATATATTTTTAATTTATTTATTTTTAGGTGTAAAAATACATTGCAAAATTAACGGAAGAAAAAAAGAAGTTATCCGCTGCGCAGAATCGTAAACGCAAAGCTAAGAAAGAAGCAGAAATTAAGAAACAAGTTGGAAGTCTGAGTAGTTTTCTAAAAAATAAAAAAAAATTCTTCTGATGCAGACTGCTGTGAATTTGTCACAATATCAGAGATGAATGTTGACGAACCGTGCTCATCTACCTGTTTGAATGAAAATATGAATATAACTTTTACTGAACAAATACAAAATAGGACGCAGGACTTGAGTGACAAATTATTAGTTTCTGTAAATCTGGAAGATCCAGGGGAATGGCAACATATTGATGACAGATTACGTGTAGTTTTCACACAAATGGGGCCAATTCAAAAGAACAATATATTATATCCAAGAGATACAAATGGACGTAAATTTAGCGAAACATATTATAACAGGGGAATGGACAACGGAGAGCTCGTACCAAAAATGTGGCTAATTTATTCAGAAACATTAAATTCTGTTTTCTGCTTGTGCTGTAAGCTTTTTGCACATGATAAATCTGGCAATTTCGCAGAAATAATACATAGGCATGAAACCAGCTTAATTCGTATGAAAAACTTCTTGGAATGGAAGGAGATTGGCAAAAATTTATAAAAAAAAAACAACCATTGATTGTAAAACTCAATGTATATATAAAATGAAAAAAATATATATATATTGGACAAGTCCTTTGCAAAGATTAATAGAAGTAGTAAAATTCCTTGGTGGTCAAAATTTAGCATTTCTAGGATCGTCTAATAAGTTATGTAAAAAGAATATTGGATTTTTTTAAAAATTAGTTGTACTGTTTACTAAATTTGATCCCGTTATGAAAAATCACGTTGAAATAACCCTACGATAAAAAAAATACCGTACACTATTCAAGTAAAGATAGTCAAAATTAAATACTAGAAATTTTGAGCAACGTAATTAGAAATAAAATTGTATTATCAATACGACAATCAAAGTATTATTCAATTATTTTAGACTGCACACCTGATGCAGCAAAACGGAACAGTTGACTATTATTATACGCTTTATTTCCTATGATAATGGAGCAGTCAATATAAGAGAAAACTTTTTAGGTTTTAAAATTTGATGATCCCACATGCCACGCTTTGTACGAAACTATAACTGAACAGCTTACAAAATGGAACATTCCCATGCGTGGTCAGGGATATGACAATGGAGCAAACATGAAAGGAATAAAAATGGACTCCAAAATTTTCTTTTGGGCACAAATCCTCGTGCTTTTTATGTTCCATGTGCTGCTCATTCTATTAATTTAATGATTAATGATGCAGGCAAATGTAGTTTATTTCTTTGCAATTATACAAGAAATGTACAATTTCTTTTCATCAGAATAAATCCTGTCAGTGAAGTTCTTCATGATAGACATATGAACATTTCACTAGTACTATAACCACAACAGTATTTAAAACTAATGTGGAAGTTCGACGACGAAAAAAGACATGTCAGTTTGAGAACGCACATCATGACGAGTCACCACAAACGCCAGAAGATAAATTTAGAGTTAAAGTGCCTTATACAATTTTGGACAATGCATGGAATTCGTTAAATGAACGTTTGAATAACTAAAAGCTCAGTGATAATTTTTTTTTTATATATGAAAATTGTCAGAAATCAGTAACGAAGATTTAAGAAAAAATTGTTACGATTTAGAGATTCTTTTTTTTTTTTTTTTATTTATTGATTTTGGGCTTTTCAGCATCTAGGCTATTAAAGCCCGTTTACATTGTTGGTTATACAATGTTAATTACATATAGTGATTACATTATGTAAGATGTTGATTACAATTTCTTAGTTATATGTGTTGTGCTATTTTTATATCTTTTAGGAATTTTAATACATTACTATTTATGTCTTTGTTGCTATGTAGGGCTTCTTTAATTGTTTGGGATGCGGTGTTTGTTTCTAGCGAGGGTGTATTGTTGGCAGTCGATTAATATGTGTTGTACGGTCAGGGGTACATTGCAGCAGGTTGGACTTGCAGTGCGTTCTAATAGATGTTTGTGCGTGATTAACGTGTGTCCTATTCTGAGTCTGGTGAGGGTGATTTGATCTCGCCTTGGTCCAGGTGTTTGCCAGTTGGTTGTATCTTCTTTGATTTCCCGTAGCTTGTTATTTGTTGTGTTTATCCATTCTCGATGCCATGCTTCTTTTGTGTTATATTTTAGAATGCTTTTTGCATCCCAGATTGGTATATTATGTGTGTCTGTTTCAGTGGTTTCTTCCGCTGCTTCTTTTGCTGCTCTATCTGCCTTTTCATTTCCTATTATACCAGTGTGTGATGGTACCCATATGAATGTTATATTCTTTTGATTTTGCTCCGCTTTGTATAATTCTTCGTGAATTTGTTGTGTGATCTTGTCTTTTGGGTATAGCTTCGTTATTTTATGAATGGCGCTGATGGAGTCGCAGCATATTGCGTAGTTGTCGGATGTTTCTCTCTTTGTGTTTATGGAGTTGATTGCTGAATGTATTGCAATTAGTTCGGCGGTGAAGGCACTGGTGTTGGTAGGTAGATGGATCTTACTTGTATTTTGGCTTTCGATGACGGCTGCTCCAGTTTTATCTCCCATCTTGGATCCGTCGGTATATATAAATTTGAAGTTTTGGAATTTGTCTTGGATTTTAAGGAATTCTGTTTGATAAATTATTGGGGGTGTATCTGGTTTTTTAAATTGCAGAAGGTCAAGAATGAGGGATGGTTTCTTAATTTCCCAAGGTGGGGTGTTGTTATAGCTTTTGGGATATATAGTAGGAAGGTTATAGTGGATTTTCTGAAAGGCAGTGATTATGTATTGTTGGGTGGGGGTTTGATTTTTTATTAATTTCGTGTTTCGATCAAATATTTGTTTGTAAGCTGGATTATTTGGATTTGTCGATAGTTTTAATATGTATGAAATTGCTATTTGATTTAATCTGAATTTAAGTGGTTGTTCTCCAGATTCGATTAGGAGGGAATTGATGGGGCTTGTAATGAAAGCGCCTGTCGCTATTCTCATTGATTGGTTTATTATTCTATCTAGATCTTTTAAATTTGTTTTGTTTGTGTTAAGAAATGCGATGCATCCATATTCTATTTTAGATCTTATAAGTGACCTGTATATTTTCAGTATTGTCTCTTTTTGTGCGCCCCATTTTTGATGTTTCAGGGTTTTTAGAAGATTAATTCGCTGTGAGCATTCTTTTTTAATATTTTGTATGTGTATTTTCCAATTTAGTTTATTTTGTAAGGTTATTCCTAAGAACTTAATGGAGTTCACATATTCTATTTCTATATTTTTTATTTTAATTTTAGGACTGTAAGGTACGGTTCGTTTTTTTGAAAAATGTACACATTTTGTTTTTGTTTGGGAGAAATTGAATCCTGTTTGGCTGGCCCAGTGTTCTAGATTATTTATGGATTGTTGCAGTTTCCTTTTAATAGCGTGTACATTTTTGTTTTTAGTGTATATGACGAGATCGTCAGCGAAGAGGGAGATATTAACTTGCTCTGTTGTGCAGCTTGCAATCTCGTTTATTGCCAGTAGAAACAACGTTACACTGAGGATTTCCCCTTGTGGTATCCCGTTTATTTGTACCCTTGGTTCTGAGAGGTACCCGTTTGTTTTAACCCTAAATTTTCGGTCGGTCAAGAAATTTTGGGTATACAAAAGTATATTTCCTTCTAGTCCGTATTTTTTCATGTTGTTCAGGATATTATATTTCCATGTACTGTCGTACGCCTTCTCTATGTCAATAAAAATTGCTATTAGGTCCTGTTTGTTTCGGAATGCATATTCTATTTCCGTGGTTAGGGTTAGTATTTGGTCTTGGGTTGTTCTTTCATTTCTAAAACCGCTTTGTGCAGGGTGTATTATATTCCTGGACTCCAAGAACCATGTAAGACGTTTGTTTATTATTTTTTGTAATAATTTACTTAATGTGTTAGAGAGTGAAATGGGCCTATAATGGTATGGGTTGGATTTGTCTTTTCCTGGTTTCAATATAGGAACTGTAAGTACTTCTCTCCATGCTGTTGGATATACATTTTGCATCCATATGATGTTGTACATAATCAGTATGTGGTCTATTATGTTATTCGGGAGGTGTTTTATCATCTCGTATGTTATTTGGTCTGGTCCAGGGCTACTACTAGTTTTTAGATTTTCTATTGCACTTATTAGTTCGTCTTTGTTGATGGGTATGTTTATGTTTAGGTTATTATTGTTTTCTGATTCTATAGTGTTTCTTTCTTCCCGTCTCTTATGGTCTAGAAAGTTATTGTCATATATATCGTCACTGGAGTTTTTTTCGAATGCTTCTGCTAGCTTTTCTGCTATTTCTTGTGGGGATGATAATACATGGTTGTTGTATATTAGTGTTGGTGTCTGTGACTGTGATTTTAATCCTTTTATGCATCGAATTTTTCGCCATACTTCTTTAGGGTTTGTGGATTCATTAATTTCAGCTACATATTTCTGCCATGATTGTTTTTTGGCTAGTAGAATGGTTCTTCTAGCTATAGCTCTGGTTCGTTTCAGGTTAATTAGATTTTCTTGAGTTTGATGTCTTCTATATTGGTATAGTGCTTTTTTAGTATTTTTGCTGGCAATTTTGCAGTCGTCGTTCCACCACGGTACTTTTTTGTTTTTAAAAGTTGGAATTTTTTGTCCTATTGCTATTTTGGCGGCGTTGCGTATCTCTTCGGTGATATTTTGGACTATGTCGTTAATATTATCAGTAGATATTATTTCTTTCGTTTTTAATATGTCTGTGAATAGGTCCCAGTTTGCTTTAGCAGTGTTCCATGTGTGGTAGATGGGGTGGATTTCTGTGATTTCTGTTGAGAGGGAAATAATATCTATTTTAATTGGGAAATGGCCAGCATTTGATGTGTAGGGCATCACCTGCCAGTTTAGGATGGGAGCGATTTTGGGGTCACAGAGTGATAGGTCTATGTTGGAAAATGTACCGGATGCTGTGCAGAGATGTGTAGGTGATCCGTCATTTAGAATTATTATGTTATCGTCTATTATATCCTCAATCAATTTTCCTCGTGTATTTGTTTTATTGGAGCCCCATAAGGGATTGTGGCTATTAAAATCTCCTACAAGGATGAATGGTGTAGGTAGTTGTTGTATTATATTCTCTAGGTCTGTTTTTGAGGTTGGATGAAGTGGTGGAATATATATATATATATATATATATATATATATATATATATATATATATATATATATATTTACATCCCACTACCATTGTGGCGTCCCCTGTGTAATTTTCTACATTCAAAGTGACGTCCTTGTGCATAAGACGTCCGTATACCGGACGTCATATGCACATGGCCTTATAAATTTTTTTCTGACATCAGGGGGGCCTCTAGTATCGTATAGCAAAATTTGTTATGGACGTCAGAATGATAGCGGAATGGAATATGTATATTTTTTGTAGTTCAAAAAAAATCCACTTGCGGCGCTAGTGTCGTCCGGCGTATATACAATGTATATACTGAAGTTTCATTCCAGCGACATTCTGAACTCCGTACACTTGGCAACAGTGGAACTTTGGATACTACATTAGCGCGCAACTCTTTTAATCGTATTTAAATCTACATTGTGCACTCCTGGTAGTATTTTAAATTAATATTTATGTAATCAAACCTTTTGTTTTGCACTTGTAAAATCCTCTGAGCAAATACAAAATCAATAAACTATGAAATCAAAATGTATGGTTTACAAATGTAATAAATTTAAAAAAGGTAATTATTTATAAATACTCGTATCATAAAGCTGAATTATTAAGTACAAAGTCGAAAAAGAGAGTATAGAAATAATTATTAAAAGAAAAAATGTTTAAAACATATTAATATGTACTACAAACGATTTATTAAATATAGATATTTTTTATTCTGGGTACTTCTTCCTATTTCTCCTCTACTTGAGGTGTTTCATTAAAGTGTTTTCTTTTAATTACAAAATATTTTTATACATTTTAGATAGTTTAAATACGTTAAAATATTTGCTTTTTATTTTTATTATAATGTAAATTGAAAAATTTTATTATATGCGTTAGTGAGATATGTAGAAATATAAATGATCAAAAGTAATAACTTTTAAAAACACCGTATTTTTATTGCAATCTATATGCAAACATAGAAAGAAACACGGATAAATAATTTGTTTATGTGTAACAACTAAAGATTAATGAAACAAATTAATGTTTATGAAGTACTCTCTGGAAATAAGCAGGACTGTTCGATGTAATAATAAATATTTCATAAATTTCACTTATTTGTTTTTACCTCCCGCTACCCTTGGTAAGGGAGTTCTAGGGATCTTGCTAAAAATCGCATTTTGAGATTTTGATAAATGACCACGTTCTAGGGTCACTAGAATCCGATTTTATCATTTTCACGATGATGTCTGTATGTGTGTGTATGGATTTTGTCAACGCTCTAACTCAAATACTATCATTCAGAAAATTCTGAAGCGTATTTTAACCCTATTCTAATATGAAAGGAACGATTAGATTTTAGTGTAAATTGGATAACCGGAAACGGCACTTTACTTGAAGCTCATAATGGTTTTTCGTCAAAAAATACCATTAAATGTCATTTTTTCGCATTTTATGCCATGAAAATTAAATCTAATTGAATTTTCTACAAGTATACATTAATAATTTTTCTATGTATTTTACAGATAAATTTAAAAAATAATCTTTTTTATAAATCCCAAAGCCTTTGTTTCAAAAATAAACAAAATTCCTTTGTTACACAGTTTTATTTCAAGTGTGTCACTACAAAAAAAAAAAAAAAGGTATGAATTTAAATTAATAAAAATGAAATAGCGGGAGGTATTGTGTTGGCCACATCAGATTTTTTCATTTTATTTTCTCCGAAGGGGTTCAATAACTCTCAGGGGAGATTGATAATTTCAGAACAGTTCACAAGCTAAAGCTCTAAAATTATCTTTTGCTGTGATTTATAATATTTTATCAAATTTCCATAATTTCGACTATGCTCCTATGTTAAATAAAAAAAATTTGATGTGGCCATCACATTACCTTCCCTCAGTTCTATACAAATGCCATACAAAAAGTTTCTAGCAAAAGATTCTACATTTCCAGTATTTCATTACATTGCATTCTGGCAGTTCCATGAATTTTGTACAAATACCACATAGAAAATTTCTATATTTCCAGTAAAATTATAACACAAATATATTATGTAATTTGCACTTGACACTGACTTATTATGTCAATTAGAATTTTCTTAATAATATGCCTATTATTGTAATTTCCGTAAAAATTTCAATTTATTGGAAAAATAGCCGAACCCAAACGACTGCTTTTCATATATTTTTACTATTTTATTGACATGTGAAAAATAATTTGTTCAACAAATAGCTATTTACTTAGAATAAGCGTATTAAAATCGGAATTGAATATTAATAATAAGCTTATTATTATAAATTTCATAAAAATTTGAATTTATTGCACAAATAGCCGAAGTGCATCCAAACTGTTGTTTTTCACATATTTTCACTCTTTTTTACAAATAATTTGTTTAAGAAATAGAATAAAAATATTAAAATCGGAGATTAATAATCATATTAACCTTATTATTATATTTCTTCACTATTTTATTGACATGTAACAAATACTTTGTTTATCAAATACAATTTTTATGACTATAATACAAAGGATGACGGCAAATTTTACTAAAAATATCTGATGTGGACACCACATGACTTCCTTGTACGCTTGTTACACTATACATATTTTGTTAATAATTAAAATATGTATAATAACAGACCCAATCATAAAATTGCACGTATTTGACATAATTTGACATTGACATTAAATTCTTTATTTTTTTTGTTATTTTTTGTCCTAATTCATAGCAAACTTAATTACAGAAACCAAAAAGAACATAATGTTTAAATTTAAATATCTCGCTTGTACAAAGAACTAATTTAATCATACTTGAAGTTTTCGACGCAAAATTCAATTCTCTAACACTTTTATTTGAAGCATTTATTGTTAAATTCAATATAACACAATTTTTTTCAAGAAAAACTGATAATAGCTTCAAGTAAAGTATCACTTCCGGTTAGACTATTTTAACCAAAGTCTATTATGTTATTTCCATTGATATAAAAGTATTATATACCAAATTTGAAAAGTTTTGGATTATATTTTAATATAGTTTTCCATTAAAATCTATTATAGGTTTCAAGTAAAGTACCACTTCCGGGTATACCATTTTAACTAAAATCTATTATGTTATTCCCATTGATATAAAAGTATTTTATACCAAATTTGAAAGGTTTTGGATTATATTTTAATATAGTTTTTCATTAAAATCTACTATAGGCTTCAAGTAAAGTACCACTTCCGGGTAGACCATTTTTACTAAAATCTATTATGTTATTCTCATTGATATAAAAGTCTTATTTACCAAATTTGAAAAGTTTTGGATTATATTTTAATATAGTTTTCCATTAAAATCTATTATGGGCTTCAAGTAAAGTACCACTTCTGAAAGTTATGCAATGACCAAAAAAGGAGGTGCACAACTAGATGTTATAACAGTCCTAAATACAAAATTTTAACTTTCTACGGCTTCCCGTTTTTCAGTTATGCGAGATACGTATGTACGTACGTACGTACGTACAGACGTCAGGGCGAAATTAGTCAAAATGGATTCAGGGATGGTCAAAATGGATATTTCCGTTGAAATCTGGAAACCGATTTTTTTCGCGATTACAATACTTCCTTTACTTCGTACAAGGAAGTAAAAAAATACTGCAAGTATTAATTCAGTTCATATTAAATTATTATTAAAAATAACTATCTGTACTTTTTAATTGTAAGATTTTGGGGTTATTTAAATAGTTCATTCTTCACTTATTTTCACATATTTACATTTACCGTCGGAGAAAATAGAATTGTTGTTCTTGTACTCTTGTACACTAAGTGCAAGAACATTTCACATTTCTATCACATTTTGTGCCATCGAGTTCTTTTACTGTAAATACATTATAAAGATTTTGTTATTGTTTACTTGTATAACGGATATCTACTTTATTTTTGTTATATGTATGAGAAATACAATGGTAAAATTTTAATTTGGAGAAATTTTTTTCCTAATAATTTTAGAACAAAAGTATTAAGTATTTAATGACATTTTAAATGACAAATTAACAGTTCCATTTTCAAATTGCTTACAGATTGCCAAAAGATATGACCATTATCAAGCATTGTAGGAATCTATGATGTTTACAGCAAAGTATGCATATTGTTCTGAAAGAGTGCTTTGGTTTCTGCATCAGAATAATGTATTTAATATTGGCAACGCTGCTGGACGTCACTGTAACGGTAGTATGAATAAAAATATACAAATTGGACGTCACAAGTACTGATTATGTCTGAAGTATATACTGTGGACGTCGGATTCACTCAGAATGGAGGAGCTCATAATGTCCGTCAAATGAAAGGAAACGTATATCGTTGTAAATCGACTTTATTGAAATTTGAACCGAACTTCATAATCAGGGGGAAAAATAAGTAGATATACTTTATAAAGCCGATACCTATCTCTATTCCTTTCGGTGGTTGCCACAATGTCCTAGCCATGAAAGGACGCAGCAATGATAGCGGGATGTAAATATATATATATATATTGCAGATAGTTATTTTTTGTGGTATGTGCGTTGTTATTGCTACTACTTCTAGATTAGATTGAATGTTAATGTGTTGAGTGTGCTGTGTATTTTTAGCTAGTATAGCGACCCCGCCGCTAGCATTCAAGTCGTTTATACGATCTTTTCTATGGACAGTGTAATTTTTAATATTGGTTTTATGGTGGGTATGTAACCTAGTTTCCTGTAAGCATATGTATGTTGGATTATTATCATGTATTAGTTTTTGTATTTCAGGTAAGTGTGTATAAAGACCATTACAGTTCCACTGTAATATTGACATTATTGCTGATCTTAGTTGTTTGTTTTTTGTGCTGGATTGTCTTCCTCTAGGTATGTTGAGTCTGAAAATTCATCTTGCGATGTTGTTTGTGATAAATTGTCTAATGAGTCGTTCTGGATATCTTCGTCTGGTGTGTATTTTTTTAATTTTTTAATAAGATTAGACATTTGGTATTTTATTTTACGGCCACTTATTTTTTTGTGGAGCTCATTTAACATGTTTATTATTTTTCCTGTTTCATGTGTGTATTCATTTATTATATTGTATGTTTGTTCGGAATTTTGACCTTTTGTGTTTTCCAATATGTCTGTGAATTGTTCGTGGTCGAGTATATAATTCGTTTGATTTTCTTGTATTAATTTTTTTATTTGTTCTACTGGGTATGCAGGTTCAGTATCAGTTAAATTTTGTGGTTCAGTTTTTTTCTTCTTCTGTGATTTTTGTTTTTCTAATTGTAATTCTTTTTCGGTATCTGAGTGCGTTATAGATGCCTGTCTTTTTTGTGTTTTTTTGGTACGTGTTAGTGGGGTTGGTATTTTGGGAAATTCATTTTCAGTAGTGTGTTGTGTGTTATGGAATATTTCTGAATTTTTGGTAGTTTCTGTTATGTTTTGTATGTTAGTATTGGTTATTTGGTATTCCATTGTCTGTGAATTTTGATATTCTGTATTAAACATGAGAGCGGATTGTGTAATTTGGGAAGGTGTTTCACTAGGCTGTGAAGCGTTTATTTCCTGAGAGGGTTGATTGTCGTTATTTAGCACAGTTTTATTTCTACATCTGTTTTCACTATGTCCTATTAAGTTGCATTTATTGCATTTCGGGATTTCTGTAGTTAGATAAATTCTATGATCTGTGTTTTCGTGATTAATTAGTAAGGATTCCGGGATTTTTTGTTTTTCCTCTTGCGATATGTAGGTTTGTCTTTTAAAACTTAATATATGGGAATATTCTGTGTCTTGAAAGCCTGCTCGTAAGTTACTGATTGGAGATAGTGTTTTAATGTTCAGTGTGTGTAGTGCTTGCATGATAATGTCATCGGGTATTGATGGGCATACATTTGTTATAATTAATCGCGTAGATGGCGTAACGTAGCGTCTTATTTCTGTTATGTTATTTTGGACTGAAATTTTGTTATGTTTGTTAATAATTTCATCTACAAATAATTTGTTTTTGAGGTACATGCAGATCGTTTGATTAGATAGACGTGCAACATGAGTAATGTTTTCAGGATTTATAATTTCTCCTATGGCTATTACATAATCTTTAATGGGTATTTCATTAAGTGAATTTATTATAATAGCTTGTTCTTTTTTTGGGTATGTATTGTTTTTAGTTATGTTAGAATATGTTCGGTTCTGATTTGGATGCTCACCGATTCCTGGTGTGCTAGCTTGCGACATCTTGCGGATCGTAGAAAAACCACTGCGCTAACCATTTGCTCAAGGCAAATGGGCGGTAGTTATTCCGTCCTTCCCCGACAGGCCTGATGCTTACCAATCGATATTATCGATCATCTATTCCTAGATGGTGGGCAGCATACGCTACCCGTCAGTGGATGGCGCTCTTGCGATAGTGATTTGATAGGTTATTTTTAGTTTTTTATAGTATTTAATGGTGATGGGAGCTCTGAAGGGGAATATTGTTCAGGAAATCAGATTATGGAGTTAATAGGTAGGATTGTTTGTTTTTGGATATTATTGTTTCACTAATTGGGTTAATATACAAATTCTAGGTAGCCACTCTTTCACTGTAAACACGTGGGAGAGGAACACGAGAGATTCTTTTGAAAGAGGATAACAACAAAGATATAAATGCAATTGAACTATATGACGAGATACATGCTTACAAGGATATTTTTCGAAAAGATTCAAAACTTCAAAATCCTTTTGATATTCTTCTTGATATTGTTTCCAATAATTTATCCTTTTCTAACTTTTCTATTGTGTTAAGAATTTTATTAAGAATACCGCTTGCTACAAGCGGAAAACGGTCTTTTTCAAAGCTGAAATTAATTAAAACTTATTTAAGAACAAATATTATCCAAAAGAGGCTAGAAAGTTTGGCATTAATAAACATTGAAAATGAAATTTGTGCAAAATTAGGGGGGGGGGGGGGGGTCTAAGTAGTATATTACAGGCGGGCAACGGAGACCCTAGGCCGGCTCTGAATAAATATAGCGTAATAATTAAAATATGGCAACATTGGTTGAAATTAAAAGTTTATTAGATCCATTTAAATTATAAGATAGACTTACTACAAAATTCGATAGATGAATTAAATAATAAGGTGCAAAACATTACAGACGATAATAAAATTAAATTTAATAAATTTTAAGAATTAAAAGTAAAAGATAATCAAATTGAATACCTAACCAAGGAACACAGAGTTTTTTTTTAAGGCATTATAACTAATAATGTTGTTACTGCAACTTATAATTAGCGGAATTATAACACTTTTAAGTTATTTTGCCTTGTACAACTTTTTTCTAGTCTTTTGAACTACACTGCGAACTTATGATGTGTGGTACTTATTGTTTGGTCGCATAATAGTTATTAAAACGTTTTACTCGTATATTTAAGTTCCATTGGCGTCGATTGTTTTAGTTTTATTAACGTCTTTCGCACTAAATTAAAGGGTTTTAGAAACATAATTGACAGTTATTTATAAATAGTTTTTTTAAAGTTTTATAATATAGTTTAAAATAATTGTTTGGTATAGATGCATTAAAGTTTACATATATTACATTATTATTGTACTCATAACTGTCAACTCGTTATTAATAGAATGCAATTTATGCTATTTTTTCAGTAACAAAAAAGATGCGAAAGAATACTGATGTTAAAAAAAGTATAAATATACTACAAATTACTGAAATTGTGTCCGGTAAAGTCATTATTTACGAATAGTGTATAAGTATTGTATTGCACTTCGTTATAGAACCGTCGTTTTATAACGAAAACATTACAGAACATTACCCAGATATTGTTTTTATTGTATTTAACATGTCTTCTGCACACATAAAATTCCAATTATATCTATTTTGCATTGTATGAGTAAGTTCCTAAATGTCAGAGATTCTTCCAATTCATTAGCAAGATTGGCGGTATATCTTATGGATATATGCATTTTACCTACAATTTTAAATATTTAATTAATAAAACAATAAAAAAGATTAAATTTACTTCCCAGAAGAACCTTTCAGAATGTCACTAAAACTGTTGATTTTTGACAGTGACATCTGTCATTTACAAACTATGTTATAAACATTTGAATTTGTCAACTGGTTTTCTTAGTTCCGTAGCCGTCTCTATATCTATAACAAGATATAATAAAAATTTTTAAATGTATCAGATGTAGAATTTTATGTTCTTCAATAATAGTAATAACAGAAATTTTCAAAAAATAATATTTACAAAATTTTTTAGAGAAACTATTACTTCCGGTTGTCCAATTGTTGCCAAAATCTAATCAACTCTTCCCGGGAATGTAAGATTGAGGAAACTGCAGTTAAATATTTTCTAAGTCTTATAGTATTTAAGACACCGTGGTTCCAACATCGGATTATAGGGACCTTAAAACGTGCTTATCCACTAAAATCTGGATATGCGAAATTTAGCATGAAACCAATACGTGCCAATACCTCTCTTAAAGGTAAAAAGAAACAAAATATATTAAACATGAGTTACTTGAATGCAAAGGTGTATTCTATTCTATTTACATGTTTCTGAAAGTTTGACACTAAAAACCGACAAAAAATATAAATGGTTTTTAACTCATGAATACAAGATTGTCGCAATGAAAAATGCCACACATTTAAACAATAAGTTATGTATTTACGGCCAAAGTATAAAAGAACAAAACAATTTTTTCGAGAAACCATTTTATTCATGGCATAAAAACATTTATTCGTCATTGGTTAAATTTAACCCTCCAGAGCTGTATGGAACTTTTACTTTGTAATGTGTAATCATGAAAAAAAATAATGTAGAATGAAGTCATTTCAAGGTCATTTTACATAGAAAAATTTTAAATATTCATGAATTATCGTTTAATGATTCAGTTTGTTAATCATTGCGAGCAGTTTTATGTCTATTTTATTATCCAAATTTAATGGTATCTTTAAAATTGGCTCAGAAAATCTTAGTGTTGAAGTTCGTTTTCTTGGACATTTTGGTGTTGCTCTAATCTCACTATATTTCAGTACGGCGTTTTTAAAGAAATTTTCATGATTTATTTCTGTAAATTTTGAGTCAACATTTTTTTCAATACAGTAAAACAGACGATTAACTTCTCGCAAGGAACTGAAATTCTGTTTTGCTTTATCTTTTGAGCATCCAGTCCAGGTGTATTTTGTTAATAAAGGCCTGTCAAACAATTTATGGACTAATAAATAAGCCACTCTCTTGTCTTCAAATCCACAATTTTTGTATTCTTCTTTATATTTATTAGCCTAATAAAAAAAAATAAAAGTAAGAATAAAAAATTAAATGTAAAAGTTTATTACTGTAAATTTGACAAAATCTACGTCAGATAATAATTTTTCTTCAAGTTCATTTAGTTGATCTCTTGTTTTTACTGGGAACGTAAATCTGGGTGAATCTTCTGTTTCTATATTATCCGAGGCATCGGGTAAACATTTATAAATTTCATTGTTCCTTGATTTTCAAGCCTTGCAATAATTCGATCAACTTTTACGTGTAATTTTATTATTTCTTGTTCAACATAATCTTTACCTGTAATAAAAGTAATATTTCCCTAAAATATATCACAATTTAGTATTGTTTACTTACTGAAATTAATTTCACTTTTTATTTCCCCAAGATTAGATTCACTGTAATTTTCATTAATTATTACAGGGTAATCCAAAATGATATCAGGCGCGTTAGAAACTAGGTTTATTTTCTGTCATATCTGAATAACAAATTTCCAAAAATGTAGTTACGTATATAAAATCATATCAAAGTACTTACTAAACTGTTGCGTATTATCCTGTGGTGACTTTGGCTGGGTCGTAACGTTTTCGGTTTTCTCATTGAATCTATCGTTGTAATAAACATTTTTTAATGTTTTAGTTTCGCTATGATTTTGCTTTTTGTTTAGTACCTTAGAAAAGTAGCTGAAATTAAAGTTTCTCGTTTGACATAATTTTATTGAATAGATATTTAGTACTAGCCCCACCCCAAATAATGTATTCGTACCACCTGTAAAATATACCATGAATAAATATAAAAAATCATTTACGTACTTTAATTGTAATTCGAATAAATTTTAACATTATATTTTGTTAGAATATAGTGAACGTATATACATTATTTTTTATCTAATTATCCATTATAACAATAATTTACGCGCGTTTAAATAATTATCAGGCTAAGCCATATATTTTCGGAACCTTGACAAATAAATATGTATGTCCATTAAAATGAAGCTAATTTATTAGTACAGATAAAAAATGTATTCAATACACAAATTCATGTATTTTTACTTGTCCCATCTACTATTTTTAAATAATGTTGTTGAAAAATATTTACATTATGGAGTGTAAATTTACAAGAAAGTATTATTGAATTCTACAATGAAGGTAAATCTTACGAATATATGGCGACTAATTATTATTTACCCAAGAGAAGAGTCTAATAAATAATATTAAGGTATAATGTAGAAGGCAGAGCTGAAATAAATCTTTTAAAAAAAGATTTAAATCTAAAATCTAAATTCTTTGTGATTTATATTATGATTTAAATCAAAAATACTTTTTATATAATTTTTAAAAATTTAAATCTTTTTAAAGATTTTAAATCATTTTACTGATTTAAATATTTTTAAAGATTTTAAATCATTTTACTGATTTAAATATTTTTACTGATTTAAATCTTTTTATAGATTACACAAATATTGCAATAATCGTTTAGGAGCTATAGCCGAGTGGTTGTAGGCGACGTTTTTGTGTATTTTCGGTCCGAGGGTCGTACAGTTATTTTCAGTTTATTTTCTATTTTAGCTTGCATTTGTTCACAACATTTTATATAAAAAGATTTAAATCAGTAAAATGATTTAAAATCTTTAAAAAGATATAAATCAATAAAATGATTTTAAAATCTTTAAAAAGATATAAATCAATAAAATGATTTAAAATCTGTAAAAAGATTTAAATCAGTAAAATGACTTAAAATCTTTGAAAAGATTTAAATCAGTAAAATGATTTAAAATCTTTAAAAAGATTTAAAACACTAAAATGATTTAAAATCTTTAAAAAGATTAAAATACTTTTCAAAAAGATTTAAATCATAGATTTTAAAACATTAATCTAAAAAGGATTTAAAATCAAAACATTAAAATCGTAAAAAAGATTTAAATCTTTCTTGGTGTTGCAACTCTGGTAGAAGGAAATATTGATATGCACGAAAATCTATTTGCCCAAAAAAAACTTCACCATAAGATAATCGCGATTTGAGACGAATAGTGATACAGAATAGCCGTGAAACAATAACTACGTTAAAGAACAAGTGGGAAAATAATATTGAAAAGCATATATATTTAACAATAAACCGTCGCAGATTGAAATAGTTGGGCTATGGATTTTATAAAGTAATTTAAACTAAATATTAATTATTTCCGATTAAATCAAATAGATTAGTCGAAAGCTAAACCTTTACTCACCAGTATTCAAAAGCTTAATCGTTTAAAACAGACCTAAGAACTTATTAATTGGACCCAAATTTAATGGAACAGAGTAATTTTTAGCGAGGAAAGAAAATCTGATATTTGTATCGGTGACCATTGCAGCAGAATAAGCAAAAATAAAAATGGAGCGTTTCGTATATATTGCCTTAAAAGAACAATAAACCTTACCCAAGGACTGATCATGTAGAGTTGCATCTCCAGCCAAGGAATCGGGAAAATGTATTTCGTAGATGGAATTGTAAATTCCAGAAAATATCAAGACATATTAGAAAATATGTTGTTACCATCCAGTGATTTATTGGGCAAAACTAATGAATTCATATTCCAAAAAGATGGGGCTAGTTGTCGCACGGCACGAAGTATTAAGAGGGGGGGGGGGGGGGTTCGAAAAAGCGACACGAAGTAATATCGGCCAAGCCATGAACTATTTCACGTTTGCTTATAATATTAACCAAGAGAGGGCGATAGAATGGTTCGGGTCTCTACTTAGGTTTGTACCTGAGATAAAATAATGAATGTAAACAAGAAGATACAGATTCTTTAGGTCAAATTTTACCCAAGGCCTGGGTTTTATGACTAGTAAATAAAAGCTTTTATAACCTGTGACAAAGCAACCGCAAACCATTCATTTTTGTAGCATTTCGCTTTCAACGAATGATTTCTAGATATGTACGACAATTTTCTTTTTAGATTTGTGTATAGACATGATTACTGCCCAGTTTCATAAATATCTAAGTATTTAATTAATGATAAAATAAGAAATATTACTACTTCCCAGTACTTCCCAGAAAAAGTCTTCAGAAATGTCTCTGGATTTTTAACGCTGACATTTATGTTAATTACAAATATTTTAATTTTTCAACTGGTTTCCATGAGTTGTTTAATACAGTGGATTATTTTATAAATTCATAATTCTCTATCTCTAAATCTATAGGAGATATAATAAAAGTGTTCAATGTATTGGATAGAGAATTATATATTCTTTAACATTTGTAATAACATAAATTTCCAAAAAATATTATTTAGAAGATTTTTTTTTAAGAAACTACTACTTCGGATTGTCCAATTGTTAGCAAAAATTTTTCAGCTCTTGCCATTAATGTCAGATTTAGGAACACGTAGTTAAATTGGTTTTAAGTATTATAGTTTTTGAGGAATCATCCCTCAAACATACGCACACACACACACACACACACACACACACACACACACACACACACAAACACACATACACATATCCACAGCACACAGACATTGTAATTCGTGCTTATTCATTAAAATCTGGACATGCGATTTTTAACATGAATCCAGTACCTCTCTTAGCAAGAGGTAAAAAGCAAGCAATATAAAATGAATGTGTATAATCCCTAAAATTTTAACTGCCAGTTATTAAGTATTATCATACACATTTCCATTCGTTTCTTTATATTAAAATAGTAAATATAACATATTAACTATAAAAGCATTATATTGTAGATTACAAGTAAATACTTATTGCCCGAACATTAAAATAATGAATAAAGTAATTAAAATTGAAAACTTAAATGGAACATATGACTTACAACAGTAAATATTTGTTGGCGATGGTGACAAAAAAATATATAGGCATTATAGATTATAAAATGACATAATTAAATTAATAAAACATAACACTGACAAACGTTAACAATAGAATATACGAACGACACTCAAAATAGAAATGAATAGAAAAAGAAAATAAAGAATAGCGACCCCCAACGGGAAAAGCTGAAGATATATATTGATAATCTATTAGAATAAAATTTGTACAACAATATAAATTGCTACTATGATAGATCTGAGACAGTTTATTTTTACTTCCCGCCATACGGCAAGGGAGGTAATGTTTTTGGTCCAAAACTTCGATAGAATAAGCACGAATTAGGGTCCCCACAACACGTTTTTGCTATTTTCACAATGATGTGTATGTGTGCGAGCATATTTTCATCCACGATAATTCTTATATTAAACTTTAAATAATTTCTATTTTCCGTATTTTAGCTTTCTGTAGTAATGTAAAATATATTAATTATTAACTGAGTGTTGTGTTGAGTAATTAATCAGAGTTCTCCCTATATATTCAAAAAAGCAGAGCGGGATAGTTTAAAAAAACAGTGTAGCAGAGAAATAAACTTTATAAATGCAAAAAATTTATGATTTAATACCATTACTCCTTAATATTGTTTATTGCAAATATTTGCAACGGGTACAGCTGGTTAATGATAAATTTGTTATTTGACAGTTCATTTCGATTCGATTTTGTCTATTTACCCGGCAGTTAATTTTTTTTCGTAATACCATATTGTTATTATGACATAACAGGATTAATACAAAAATGAAAAGATAGAAATAACGGCCTATGCGTTTCCTAGAAAAATATTGATGGACTGTTGTCTATGAGAGTTTATAAATTAACCAACAAAGTAAAGACCCGAAATACATTTTGGAAGCTAAAAACTAAAATTTTTCTGAAACTAAAAATACTGAGTCTTTATTTAACATACAAATTCAAGAATAAAGTTTCACCATGTGCTGATACCATAAAAGAAATTTCAATTGCCTTAAAATATATTTTTTCTTGTTATTACTTCATTTCTTGTATTTAGTGAAACAATACTTTTATTAAAAACCACTAATTGTTAATAATATATATTTTTATTTGTTCACAATAGGACATTTCGAGACCAATTTCTCTTACATTTTTAGCTTACATTTATTTTCTCTAAGAAACCATTCATGGAAATAGCCGCAGTAATAAAAGATTGTAAATCAAATTACAAAAATGTCATGCTTAGTCAGGTAGAACTTCAATGTTTACTTTCCGAACTGCATTACCGACATTTCTAGTGCTGACATCTGTAAGGTAATGCCCAAACTATTTTTCAGTTCCGCGGTAGTCAAATGAATCTGTTTTGGTAAATTTTTCGTTCGCGTCGTTTTAAAAACCTGTTGCATACACTTTTATAAAATTTATAAATTTGTTTATGGTTTTTAATAAATTGTGTCCTGAATATAATTTGGTCTACGTATTTCAAATAATAAACCGGAAATGAATTTTTTTTTCATATCCGTTGTATTTTTTCAAGCAAAATGGTTTTAGGACACAAACATAATCATATAATTTACAAAATTTTAATAAATATTCATTATTTTTTATTACAATAGCGGGGGGGGCACGTACAAAAAATGATTTTTTTGCTTATGCAACCCTATTCATTCAAACCCCCCCCCCCCCCCCCCCCTTAAGGAGTGGATAGGAGATAATAATATACGGGTATTAATCCGACCTCGTATTCCTACTCTTAGTCCATCTACGGGGTATAATAAATGAAAAATTATTACGAAAATGATGTCTTCGAACAAAAGACATGTTTTAAAGTACATTACAATTTTTTGGCAATCTGTTCCCACTTTAACATTGTCAAGAATTATTAAATACTATGCATACAAGCATGAGAGCAGTAATTGAGGCAAACGGCAATGCAACTCGCTTTTAATTTCAGATTAAACGAATTAAATTATTAGATTTCAATGTAGGTACGAAAATATTTGGCGCATGTAAATATTTATTTAAACGTGCGTAAATTATTGTTATAATGAACAATTAAACAAAGAATAGTATATTTGATTTGAGTTCAATACACTATAACGTTATATAATGCTTAAATTTATTTGAATGTAGCGGCAATTATACAAGTTAAATGATTTTCTATATTTATTCATAGCATGTTTTACAGGTGCTATTAATATATTTGGGGTTGGGCTCGTATATACAAACTTTTCTTCTTGTCTCCCTACAAAGTATTAATACCTGATCTGTCAATAGTACATGTATATTTAATCCAATTTAATTCTGGTGAACAATTTCGACTCCGTAAAAATTTCCAATTATCACTTCTCGGGAAAAAAAGCGTATCATTTTGTGCCCATTCATCAGGAATGGCTATAAAAATATTTCATTGTTTTCACAATACTATATTTTTGTTCAATTCCTTCTTTAAAATTTATAACAATATAATAGGTGAGTTTTTAGAGGTTATGAACAATTCACGTTTGTTAGTAGTTGTATAAACTTTACTATTACTGTCAAATAACTTACAACAATGCAGGTATATAACAGTTATACAAACGTTTAAATACCATATTGTATCTATTAAAAACTATTCATTTGTTAGTTAGTTTACTGTTTTATAAAAATTTTATAAATTTATTTAAAACATTACAAGCCTTGGTGCATATAATTATACAACATAGCCATGCTTAGATTACTTATACGACTCGTGGCATGATAAAATATGAATTTACGGGAGAAAATAGTTCGCTTGGAAATCTGTATTATAATGTCAATAGTAACCTATTATTCATAGAGGTAAGAGACAGTGACCTTGATGCCTAGTGACAGACGGGGAATGAAGCGTCAGCCATATTGTATTGTTCCAATTTTAGCGCGTTATTCAAATGTTTTCATTTTACTGGTACTTATTTCTAAAATAAAGTTAAGTGGAAAATAATAAAACAATAAGAATATTGAAATTTACTTGAAAAAATACAATAAATATAAATATGCGAATCTAAGAACTTTCGAAAATAATTAATTAGTAAGTAGTTGTATTGTTGTCGTAGACTTTGTGATTAATCTTTGATATTTTTTGTTACATAATATAGTCATATGAAAATTATGAATATTACGCATGAACGGTTATTTTTCTTTTCCTTTCAGTAGCTTCCTGTGTTTCTGATTTCCGCCCAAAACGATAACTGCAGCCCAGCACAGAGCACACTGGCATATTTATTATAATTATATTACTAAATTTGTCCAAAAAAGGTACCTATACACAAAAGTTGAAGAACAAATTTCAAATAGCACACGTCAACGAAAATGAAAGCAAATGGAACAGTACAAGATGGCGGACCATTTCTTTGCACGGCTTCAAGATTTTAGTCTTAAGACTAAGCGAGGGAGCCTCCCTCCCTCTATATTATTTATTCTTATCTCTATGGTTTTATTAGTAAATATATCTCTTATCAATTAGCTTTAATAAAACCAACATATTATAGACCATGCAATATATATATATGTATATATATATATATATATATATATATATATATATATATATATATATATTGTAACGATTTCAAAAAATCGTTACGCGGTTTTTTTCAAAATCTTAGTGTTCAATTTGATTAGCGACATATTTTGTATGTTTCCGCGTGAATTGAAGAGTGGACGAGCACATGTTGTCACTTCACTTCGACACGAGTCGTGTTCTTGGCGTGACGGAGACTACGCGTGTGTGTTGACTGTATTTTTCCAAATTTTGCTGTGATATTTTTTTTATCTTGTATCATCGGTGTTATGATACACTTTTGTTATCTTTTATCCATTTATTTGGCTAGTTTAACATCTGATTGGGTAAGTTTCAATTATATTTTTTTGTTCCTATCAGTTGTTTGTCAAAATTTTACATACACCGTCAGCACATGGAGTAACGGCACGGCCAATAACTCGAACGGCTATCGCCTCAGCTTTTGGCTTATGGTTATTCAAAATTAAGGTTTTTTTGTAATACGAGGCGATAATAGTTTTTCTGTTTAACTATTACTTTTTATGCTGAACCAATAACCAGTACGGTTCACCGGTCCCCAGCGTTTAACGCTTTCACTTTTGCTTTAAATTCCTTTTTTTGTCTCGTAATATTCTGCTTAACTTTTTGTGTTTTTGGCAACCTTTTTGGTTGGGTTTAATATTTTTAATGGATTAAAAATTGGCTATTTGTCAAATCTTTTTATTGTCCAAATTTTTATAAATTATATTTTTTGTCCAATAATTTTTGTCCAACAATTTATCTCTAAATTTATCTATTTTTATAATTTTGGCTAAAATTGTTTGGGTAATTTATATAAAGTTTTAATAGGTTTTTGGGATCATATAACAAATTTGTTATTAAGTTTTACTACATTTTTATACCGCTCGTTAGCTATCTTATACGGGGGAGTTGCAGACGTGGCTAACGCTGATTTGACGTCACAGTAACAAAATGTATTGTTGCTTGTTCAAGTTAGTACGAGTTTATCTTAAAACTATCTTGAAGTATCTTCGATTTCTGGGTAAGCCTTTTATCTATCTTATCTTTTATCTAGTCATTTTTAGGCTACCTAGATTCATAATTTTGTTACTATAAAAATTCCGCCGAGTAGAGAATTTTTCTCTTAAAGCTAGAGCTCAAATAATTTTACTAACCCTATCTTCTTCTAATCTCTTCTCTCACTGTCCACTACAGCTTGGCCAGCTGTTTTCTTGTTTGTTGTGCACAGTTTTTTTTTTAAAAGGAAAATTTATTTTTGACAAGTAGTTTCACATTTTTATCCGAAATATTTTTACTATTACGATTGTTGTAAATACGATTTTTTTGTATTTTTGTACTAAATTTTTGTAGCAACGCCTAAAATTTATGGTCTTTTTTATGATTTTTCAACGTCCCGGTCCGGATGAGTTGTTTGGATCGCTGGGGCGGGGAATCATCTCCGCAAAGTTCACATTGAGACGAGAGACCGCTTCCGCAAGCTATACACACTCGCTGCCTGAAAGTGCCGTTCCTAAGACTTAGAGCGATCACCACTACGCCTAAGCCCTACGTGCTCTGGATGCCGCCCTGCGTTTTTAACGTCACCATCAGCGTGAACCTGCTCTGACGAGAGCTGGACAACGTTTCGGCATATTCAGAGAGAAGGACTTGGCATATCGTAGCCGTCATCAGCGAGGCGGACTTGGCAGATCGTAGCATCATCAGCGAGGCAGTCGGTCCGAACGTTACCACGACGCCGTGCGACAGGTTTCCCCCCTCCAGCGGCCCACTCATCTCTAGGATCCATCATTTTTTTGTAACCCCAAATCAGGTCTTCAACCAGGTGTGTACGACCATATTTTTTTGGGTTGTTTTTGTTTGCAATAATACTAATATTTTTATTAAAATTTATCTTAAAAACATTTTTTACGGATTTTTAAATAAACTTCAAATTTTACTGTAACTTCTTTTGAGTTGTTGTGTCTTCTCTTAACCCGACATAACTGGCGCCCATCATTTCATCCCTGCACAACCACCCTTTAGGAACCCTCGACCTCGCGCAACCACGACCAACCATTGAGCTGCTGAGGGTAAGTGTGACGCGTGATTTTCCCTCAGAAAATCACGTCAAAATTTTTTTGTCAATTTTTTACTTTATCTATCACGTCACAATATATATATATATATATATATATATATATATATATATATATACGAGGTGTGTTCAAAAACTATCGCGAATTTTGAATTTTCGCGGGTTACGTATATTCGAATTTCGATCTTTTTGTGGCTTTATGTTGGTACTCATGTCTCTCACTTATGTCGACAAGCTCGGCCATTTTGAATGTTCACTTAATTGTTGACAGCTGCTTTGCTTGCACGTGTTTTGGATCGTCTTCGATTTTTACCTATTCAAAAAAATGGAACAAAGAACCTGTATCAAATTTTGTGTGAAAAACGAAATTAAGTGCGCGGATGCATTCCGAATGTTGACTGTGGCATACGGAGAAGCTACCTTGGACCAAAGCAACGTTTATCGGTGGTACAAAATGTTCTCAGAAGGCCGAGAAGATGTGAACGACGAAAAGCGTGCCGGACGCCCGAGCACTTCAACAACAGACGAAAAAATTAATGAAGTGGAGAAAATGATATTGGCCAATCGTCGAATCACCGTTAGAGAAGTTGCTGAGGACCTAAACATATCGATTGGCTCGTGCCATTCGATTTTTATCAATGATTTGGGCATGAGACGGGTCGCCGCGAAATTTGTACCAAAATTGCTCAATTGCGACCAAAAACAGCATCGCATGAACATTGCTAATGAGATGTTGGACTCTGTCCGCGACGACCCAAATTTGCTCCAGAGGGTCATAACTGGTGACGTATATATATATATATATATATATATTATATATATATATATATATATATATATATATGCAAATTTGCATGTAAGTGTTACTTAAGTGATAGTCAGAATTAGATTTATTTGTTTTTAGGTTTTACAAACCTTATACAAATGAACTATAAATGAAAAGATTGGCAGAATTCATACAATATTTCTTATAATACAGCGTACGTAATATCCTTGACATATATGTTTTATTATATCACTAGTAACGAAATATTCAACTATACTAGACTAGAGAATACGACAATGCTATACATTTATGCAAAAGATATATAGTATAGTATAGTATAGTAAATTTATCTAATATTAGACTGACAAAGTTACCTTCGGTCACTGACTCAATATTTAGCGCTTTCAAATAAAGATTTCGAATAGCGGAATATATAGAACACAACAAAAAGGTGAAAAAGATTTTCTGGAGCTTGTAGGTTGCATATTGTGCAGTTTACTGTTGTATTGTCATATCTAATTTTGTTAACATATAGAATAATATTGCATTTATTAGATAATCTTAACTGCGCTATTAATTTTAATTTTGGAAGCGAAAGATTGAACTTTAAATAGTGTGCAAGTGAGGAGTCATCTTTTAAGTGCTTATAGAATGTATTGTAATTTGACGTGCAGGCTTTCAGAAGATCTCTCTCTCTATACAATTAGAATTTAGTTTCTCAAGAATTTCTTTAATCAAGGCCATACTTATATATTGCTCATTCCAAAGGTGGGAAGAGTTAAGTGTTTCTAAAAATACGCGGAGCTGACTGCACCAATTAAATTCTACTTTATTTATTTCTGATTTATCTAAAGTAATTAAACGGTCATAATATGATAATATTATAAGAGTCTTGGTAGCCGACGGTTTTCCATATTGAGTAATTTAAGCTACCAGTTTAAAACTCTCTTCGATACTCTACCTCTGTATGAGGAGTGCCCGTCTCCAGTCTTATCAAATAGAAGGATGTATATCGGGGACAATGTAAGACTGATTTTAAATATCTAATTTCACACCTTTTAATGGTTTCTATGTGCCTTAGAGCCCAAATTTCCGCTGCATATAAGGTTGTTGAATTTATAATAGAATTCAAAAGCTTTGTTTTTTCAAAGCAGGCATTCGATTTAGCTTTGCATAATATATTATTAATTTTTTGAATGGCTGTAGTACCCTTCTTAAAATTATTATTTACTGCTAATCCAAATCTTCGGTTATTCAAAATGACGAATCGACTGTAAACTTGAAAGAATCTGAAACTGGGATATCAAGTCAAACAGATCTGTCAATGTCTTATTTGACGTAGTTATTCCAGGAGCTTACACTCGCATACAGCAGAATATATTGCTTAAGAAGTCAATTAGATAATTTTAATTTGGATAAAAATTCGTTTGCGGACAATGACTCGAAGACAAAATATTTTACCGGCTTACCAAATTCTAAATTATTATTTCTGATACATGATACAGTTGCACCATATTTTTTCTAAGCATCATAGATTTTCTTTATCAACTTTTCAACAATTTTTGTTAACTCTAATGAAACTAAGATTAAATTTGGACTTTAAATTTCTTTCTTATTACTTTAATGCTAGTCCTACTACAATTTCTCGGTATTTTTACAAATGTATCGATGTTAAGTAGTACATGTTGTTTAAAATTTATTTCTGACCAGAAAAGATTACTTTAAAAAAAATATGCCGACTTGTTTTAAAGAATATTTTGGCGATCATGTGGCTGTCATAATAGATTGCTTTAAATTTTTTATTGAAAGTCCAAAAAAATATTTTTCTACAGTCTATATACAAAGTAGGCATTTACGCTCGCTTTTGTCAATACAAAATGTCACTTTGTTGGACCAACTAACATTCTACTGAATAACTCACTAGCTGATTTAGGTAAAGTTACCTGAAATAAAAAATGAATAAGTATTTGGAAAGGATTTGAAAAATAAAGATTCACTTAGAATAAATAATGAATTTATGCACTTATTTATTTTTCTATATCTATTTATTTCTAGTTTTACCGTACATATATACATACATACATACATACATACATACATGCATACATACATACATACATACATACATACATACATACATAAAAATCAAGTAAGTCCCACTAAGTGGGTTAGCACACCCTAACACAATAATAACAACAATAAGAACTCAGCTGATTCACTCCCCTCTTTAACAACATTCTTACTAATCGTACATCATACAGCAAATATTCCTCACTCATAACATAAAAAAGTGACCGATTTTAGATAGCGAAATACCACATCCGTACCACAATACATAATAGTCACTCACGCATTATTCACCCTTCGTCGCACATTTCTATCTAAGCACACTTCTTTCGCCTCAGCTACATTCATAATCGCATTCATACATTCTTCTTCTTTTCTCACTCGGAAACTTTCTTGCTTTTGGCACACTACCAACTACATCCATCCACTTATACAATGGACGGCCATGCAATCGCACTTCGCACACCCCCAACTTCACCAACATATACGCTTTACAAGTCGTTCACTATCATCCATCTCAATTTCATCTCCATACAAACCTTTAAAATACGTGCACCATCTTTTCCTCACATTCCGCAAGAACTCCCCATTCGCACTTCTCACAGTTTTTACACCTCAACCACTACCACTCCGCAGTCTTTTCACACTCAACCAAAACAGTATCATCACTCAACAAGTAATCAAATCGCTTTTTACTTTCTCTTTTCACTTGCTTCGCCTATTTATTTTTTCTTCTATACTCTAACAAACATTTTTCACGCAAACTTCCAAGGGAGTCATTCACTTCAAGTATCCTCTGTTTTTCTCAGCAATCGCTTTTTTCACCTGGTCATTCCACCGGCAATTTTTCGAACTTAATCTGCCTACACCACAAACTTCTCATGCATATTTGCGGAGCATATCCTTTAATTTCATCCAAACTTGATATTACAAAAAATATTACTCACATTCGGTCAAAGATTCATTCAACCTTCCAACATATTGCATTCGTACATCTTCGTTCAAATGTAACTTCAAAAGCATAAGATTTTAACCAATATATATTTTTTTTTTCATACCATAATATTCATTTCGGCCTGTTCTGAAGAAATTAAATTATTTCCTTTCAAATGGTTAAGTAAATTTTTTAATGAATTGTTTCTTCCATTTTTATACCTTTATATATTTAAATCAATTTATAATTACTTAAATATTTACCTTTTTTATCGGTGATGTATTAATGGACATACTGTTTGATCTTGAACATATAAATTAATTATTTGATGCAGCTTTTATAGTGGTTGAATTACTAAGACGTTTTATGTCACATTCTGATTTGGATTCAGTAGTATCTGCGATCAATTCTGATTCGCCACTAGATAATTTATAGTATTTCTAATATCCACAATATATATATACAGTGTGTCCCATTTAGAGGTGACTCCATTGGTATCTCGAGAACTATAAGAGATACGATGTCGGTTAAATGGAACTTGTGCGCCTTTGGGAGGTATCTCAGATGTGCTTTTGTTTTTCCAAAATTTCTCATAGGGCACTAGATAATGACGAAAAACTGAATATTGTTGATTTTTCTTTTTCAAATAACGTCTAAACTATTAGTAATTAAGAAAAACGTTTCAATAATAAAAGATATTTTTATTAGCTAACCAGTGGCGTATGAAATAAATTTTTATATCCGTAAATTTTCGAGATATAACACAAACTTATATTTTTTTAAATGGAACCCATATCTGATTTCAGTCTCAAAAAAAATCATTATTTGTTTCTCTTTTTAATGATGTAAGGGTTATTATATTTAATATTTGTTTTGCTCCTAAAATTTATTTTTTCTCTTTATTTTCCTGAACTTTCTTATTATATCCCAATATTTTTATTAATTATATTGTATTTGATCGAAATAATTTGTTTTATTCCTTTATTACTTAATATTTTTATTCTAGACTCATAATTACAAATTACACTAATGTGCCAAGGGCGACCAGATACAAAATATTATAAAAATTAGTTTGATACGAGTTTTGAGCAAAATTTTCTAACGAAATAAATTATTTAAATACAAGGAGTATTTCCAAATAGAAATCTACCAATATTTTCAAAATAATTATAAATTTAATACAAAATAAGGAAACAATAATAAATTTGAAGGCAAAACAAATATAAAACATAATAACACTTACATCGTTGAAAAGAGAAAGAAATAATGATTTTTGAGACTAAAATCAGATATGGGTTCTATTTAAAAAAATATAAATTTGTGTTATATCTCGAAAATTTACAATATCAAAATTTATTTCGTACGCCACTGGTTAGTTAATAAAAATATCTATCTTTTGTATTTGAAACGTTTTTCTCAATTACTAATAGTTTAGAAGTTATTTGAAAAAGAAAAAATCAACAATATTCAGTTTTTCGTCATTATCTAGTGCCCTATGAGAATTTTTGAAAAAACAAAAGCACATCTGAGATGGCCTCCCAAAGGCGCACAAAAAGTTCCATTTAACCGACATCGTATCTCTTATAGTTCTCGAGATCCCAATGATGGCACCTCTAAATGGGACACACTGTATATATATAGGTATATAAAATTATAGAGCTTATTTAAATTTTTCTCACCGTTTTTCATGCAATATCTAATTACCCGCCGATGTTGATGGCATGCTTTGTTCATTGAAATTGAATTGTTATCTAACAATTAACAAACATTATAATCCACCATGAATAAATAATAGGTTTGTTCGCGGTAACAATCCCTGACGGATCCCAAACTTATTTCGTACTTGTTCCGTACTAATTCATAAATCGTGAAATACGCATGCGTGATCCGAGATTGATTTGGGATTTTTTCTACCGCGAATGCTCGTTTTGACGTTTGAGGTTATGTATGTTACGTACCTGAATGAAAATATTATATAGTTTTGAACTGAAATGGAGGCAATATTATAAACTTTCCTTCAAATATTTATTAATTTAAAGTTTGTGAAATTGTAAAAATAAAAATAATTAAACACAGCAAAATATGCACTGAATACTCGCAATTAGTTCCTGATTTATAGTACTTGCTTCAATTTTCGGACTGGTCTGATTAGTACGTAACCAATCATGTACCAGGCCACAGTGTTCCGCGAACACGCAGTTCTCAGTCAGAATCGTACCGCAAACGATTAAAATGAAACTGCGCATGCGTGTGATGCTCAGACTAGTCCGGGATCGCTACCGCGAACAAACCTAATATATCTTACCGTGGACTAGTATGAAACGCTGGAATTGCAGCCTGAGCTTCTAAACGTACTTATGAAACGATAGTTGTCCTCCTTTTCCATATTCAGAATTGCAGTGAAAAGCTACGCAAGTTAGAACCATTATCATAAAGTCAAAAATCTGAAAATACGAGAAAATATATTAGTACTGGATATGCACAAAAATATTTACATTTTTATAATAAATAGAACCAAAGTTAATAAAAAATTACCTTGCTATTAACAATTTTTAATTTTCGAAGACTTGGAACCACAAACAGAAATAATTTATAAATATAAACAATAAAATTATATTTAAGTTGTCCTAAAATAAGTAAAAAGATATAATACATGTATTTATAACTTATACTCACTTGAAAAAGACAGATTTAATTTGTAAGTACAATCAGTAAAAAATATATTTAAATTGTCCTGCAATATATATAAAGATTAATCCCCGGATTAAAGAACAGAATAAATTTACTTCCATAGTAAATAAAAACTATGAGCCGGTATTATTAACTATTTAATCTACGACTAAAATATCATTTCTAATTAAATTAATTTTTCCGTATATAATAACACAGGAAATTGAAATTAGTTGGCAACTAAATTTTAAACGCATATATACTTTTATAATATTGTTCCCAGGCCCAGTATTTTCATCTCAGGTTAAACTATCCGTTAAATTCTGTATATTGTTAAATCCTATATATATATATATATATATATATATATATATATATATATATATATATATATATATATATATATATATATATATAGGATTTAACAATATACAGAATTTAACGGATAGTTTAACCTTTTTTTTATATATATATATATATATATATATATATATATATATATATATATATCCAGAAATATAGCATATTGCTTTAACTGACAGTTAAATTAACAAATAAATAGTTTAAACAAGGATGAAAATACGGGCCTTAACATACATATTAGAATCAATTTTACAAACATTCCTGTCAAAAGTGTAAAAACTCTGACTGGCATTTGAAGAAATAAATTTTATCTACTTTTGAAGTGAATTAATCTGTCGTCCATGAAACAGATCATTAGACAAACTTTTACTTACTTGAAAAAGACAGATTTAATTATTTATAAGCTTTGATTTAAAGAAAAACCAACGTGTCACACAAAACCACTTCAACTCAAAAACGCAAGACCAAAATATACTGATGCCAGCTGATGCCTCTACGTGGCCTCTAGTGAGTATTGTTCAAACTAGACACTGACACTTTCTTGGTGGAAGGAATAATATGGAGGGAATATTTGTAATCGCCAGTGAAGTCTTCTCCCACTCCAACTTGAATCCCGACCTTGTAGCATTGGCAAAGTCGTTGCTGTCACTTATGTGCTATATCATTTTTCTCGTAAAGTGTTAGGAGATTATTTTACATTTATATATTTTAACTCAGCGTGTGTTTTATGTGTATAACAGTTGCAGTCCTTATTTCATATTATTTTGTTTTCATATTATTTTGTTTTATATTTGATGTCTACTATTTATACCGAACGTATGATATTCAATGTTAAATTTCATTTTGGCGATATTTCTTTCCTTACTAATTTTATAGCTTGCACTTCTTTGAACCAGAAACAATAATAAAAGATATTTCTGCTGTTTTAAATCATACAGATACGTTTAGAAAAGAGTTACGGAGTAATTAACAATTTTTAATTTAATTAATCACTCTTGTTTCTAATTCATAGCCTATTAGTTTTTTATTTAAATTTTTATCGCATTTATATATATATATATATATATATATATATATATATATATATATATATATATATAATTGAAATAAATTGATTAAATGTATTTCATTTCGTATTCACCGCGTGAATCCCCACTCTACTGACTACTTGCGCCCGTTCCCACTATGTTACATTCCCCTCGCCTTTAATACAAGTTTATGCTCTCTCTATATTATACCTTCCTCCAAGGACACTATACACTGCCTTTAGTGACAAATGCTCGAACTAGATAAAACATATCTCTATATCTACTTTCTCTGTCTGGACAGCCGAAATAAAAACAAAGTTTTGTCTAGTTATATTTCGTCGTTGGTTGACACATGTTGGCATTTATCTGTCATTTAAGGTTAACTTTTGACTTTTGTATGATAAAAGCTTTGCATGTTTTAAGATATTTACCCTTAGAGTATAGAATAGGACTAGAGAGAGCGTAAAGTATAGATATGGGCAGAGTTTTTGTCGCCATGAGACGGAAAGGGAAACTCGTGGCCGCCATCTTGGGACGATCTACATTATAATGTATTTAAGTGTACGTTTTTCAGTTTTGTTACAAAAATACAATAATGTAACAGAAAATGAAACTATTTGTAATTAGCAAGCATTAATTCAGTAAGAAATGTATTAAGATTAATTCAATTTAAATTTGAAAGACCCAAAAAATTGTAAAATTCTTCAATTTAAAGTGAATTACGATTAAACTTGAATCAAATATTTATAGAAATTGAATAAATAATGAATGGAACTGTTCCAATTTGATGACAATCATAATAGAAACTTACAAGAACTAGGTACCGAATAGGCAAATAATTTAAGGCGATACACTTGTCGCCGTAACAGCGTCAAAAACAAGGCTCCGTATTTCCACGATTCTGGCCGTAATAATACAAATTAGCAAATGAAATTTTAAATATAGAATCATAAAGAACTGATACACCCCGCCACAAATCTATTTTTTTTTAGAAAAATTATGCCAAATAAGAAAAAAATAATATAATATCGACAATATTTGACATTTTTCAATTTCAATTTACTTAAAAATGTGAATATTTTTCAAAAAAGAGCTTGTGGCGGGGTAAATATATATTTAGGAAACCTATTTCTGTATCATTTTTTAAAATATCTTATGTAGTTTTTTAGTAAACAAAGAAATACTAATACGTAATTCTAGTTCCAAAATATGCACATAGATGTCGCAGCCTTGCAATGTTTAGTTTACTTCATTCGCTCCGCCTTCCCTTAGCGAATACGTCCAAATAGAGCCGAAAACATAAGCAGAGGGTTCGATTGCAAGAATATGAAAGAAAATTGGAGAGACAAATATTATAAGATAGCATCATTTTAATTATATTCGGCACTAAAATTTTAATTTTAATAAATTGCAATATATTGTTATATAAATACTGGTATAACTAAACTTTGAGGATAAAAATAGTCCTTATACAATTTTATATTTTGTATTTATATATAATATAATAATAATTATTATACATATGTATAAGAATAAAACATTTATATATTATCACTTAGCCGCGATTTCAACATTTGAATGTACTAATTGACTTTTTAGCTCGCGCTAAGATAGGTATTGGATTCATGCTAAAAATCGCATATACACAGTTATTTTAGTGAATAAGCACGTTTTAAGGTCACCAGAATCCGATTTTAACTTTTTTACAATAATGTGTGTGTGTGTATGTTGGAGGGACGGTAAAGACCAATTTATCTACGTATTCCTTAATCTCACATTATAATGGGTATAGCTGAAAAGGTTTTGGTAACAATTGTACAACTGGAATTAGTAGATTTTTAAAAAAATCTTCTAAATCTTTTTTTTTAATTTATGTTTTTGCAAATAGGTAACTATTAAAAAATATAAAATTCTCTATCAGACACATTGAACATTTTTATTATATCTTCTATAGATTTAGATTTAGAGATGGAGAATTATAAATATATAAAATAATACTTTGTAATGAATCTCACAGCCGAAATAACTCCATGAAAACAATTTGAAAAATTAAAAATGTGTGTAATTGACATGAAAATGTCAGTGTCGTTAGTGTAAAAAATCCAGATACATTACGGAAGTCGTCCCTTGGGAAGTACCTACATTTAATATTTCTTGTTTTATTATTAATTAAATATTTAAAATAATAGATACATATATTACCTACATATACGCATCATAAATAACGCCATTCTACCCAATGAATTTGAAGAATCTCGAACATTTAGAAGAATAGGTGGCAACCTTTTTAAAAAATGAATTAAACAATATATTAATAATAGATGTAATTAGTATATTTGTGTATGTACCAGTAATGTGAAATACAATATGTAGTTACGTATAAAGCTTATACTTATGTATATGCCTATAGTCACATAAAATGACATAAAAGAATGTGTGCTTACACTGCATCCGAAAGCGGAAACGTTTAGTTCATTACGAGCACAAACATGCTACATGCTATTTCGTCGTTGGTTGACACATGTTGGCATTTATCTGTCATTTAAGGTTAACTTTTGACTTTTGTATGATAAAAGCTTTGCATGTTTTAAGATATTTACCCTTAGAGTATAGAATAGGACTAGAGAGAGCGTAAAGTATAGATATGGGCAGAGTTTTTGTCGCCATGAGACGGAAAGGGAAACTCGTGGCCGCCATCTTGGGACGATCTACATTATAATGTATTTAAGTGTACGTTTTTCAGTTTTGTTACAAAAATACAATAATGTAACAGAAAATGAAACTATTTGTAATTAGCAAGCATTAATTCAGTAAGAAATGTATTAAGATTAATTCAATTTAAATTTGAAAGACCCAAAAAATTGTAAAATTCTTCAATTTAAAGTGAATTACGATTAAACTTGAATCAAATATTTATAGAAATTGAATAAATAATGAATGGAACTGTTCCAATTTGATGACAATCATAATAGAAACTTACAAGAACTAGGTACCGAATAGGCAAATAATTTAAGGCGATACACTTGTCGCCGTAACAGCGTCAAAAACAAGGCTCCGTATTTCCACGATTCTGGCCGTAATAATACAAATTAGCAAATGAAATTTTAAATATAGAATCATAAAGAACTGATACACCCCGCCACAAATCTATTTTTTTTTAGAAAAATTATGCCAAATAAGAAAAAATTAATATAATATCGACAATATTTGACATTTTTCAATTTCAATTTACTTAAAAATGTGAATATTTTTCAAAAAAGAGCTTGTGGCGGGGTAAATATATATTTAGGAAACCTATTTCTGTATCATTTTTTAAAATATCTTATGTAGTTTTTTAGTAAACAAAGAAATACTAATACGTAATTCTAGTTCCAAAATATGCACATAGATGTCGCAGCCTTGCAATGTTTAGTTTACTTCATTCGCTCCGCCTTCCCTTAGCGAATACGTCCAAATAGAGCCGAAAACATAAGCAGAGGGTTCGATTGCAAGAATATGAAAGAAAATTGGAGAGACAAATATTATAAGATAGCATCATTTTAATTATATTCGGCACTAAAATTTTAATTTTAATAAATTGCAATATATTGTTATATAAATACTGGTATAACTAAACTTTGAGGATAAAAATAGTCCTTATACAATTTTATATTTTGTATTTATATATAATATAATAATAATTATTATACATATGTATAAGAATAAAACATTTATATATTATCACTTAGCCGCGATTTCAACATTTGAATGTACTAATTGACTTTTTAGCTCGCGCTAAGATAGGTATTGGATTCATGCTAAAAATCGCATATACACAGTTATTTTAGTGAATAAGCACGTTTTAAGGTCACCAGAATCCGATTTTAACTTTTTTACAATAATGTGTGTGTGTGTATGTTGGAGGGACGGTAAAGACCAATTTATCTACGTATTCCTTAATCTCACATTATAATGGGTATAGCTGAAAAGGTTTTGGTAACAATTGTACAACTGGAATTAGTAGATTTTTAAAAAAATCTTCTAAATCTTTTTTTTTAATTTATGTTTTTGCAAATAGGTAACTATTAAAAAATATAAAATTCTCTATCAGACACATTGAACATTTTTATTATATCTTCTATAGATTTAGATTTAGAGATGGAGAATTATAAATATATAAAATAATACTTTGTAATGAATCTCACAGCCGAAATAACTCCATGAAAACAATTTGAAAAATTAAAAATGTGTGTAATTGACATGAAAATGTCAGTGTCGTTAGTGTAAAAAATCCAGATACATTACGGAAGTCGTCCCTTGGGAAGTACCTACATTTAATATTTCTTGTTTTATTATTAATTAAATATTTAAAATAATAGATACATATATTACCTACATATACGCATCATAAATAACGCCATTCTACCCAATGAATTTGAAGAATCTCGAACATTTAGAAGAATAGGTGGCAACCTTTTTAAAAAATGAATTAAACAATATATTAATAATAGATGTAATTAGTATATTTGTGTATGTACCAGTAATGTGAAATACAATATGTAGTTACGTATAAAGCTTATACTTATGTATATGCCTATAGTCACATAAAATGACATAAAAGAATGTGTGCTTACACTGCATCCGAAAGCGGAAACGTTTAGTTCATTACGAGCACAAACATGCTACATGCTAGCTTACTTCCCAACTTGTACTATTGGAGAAAGAGATAACAGGAGATAGGAAGTGCGCGTAATTTAATGTTCTAGTCCTGACACCAGCGTTACCATTCTTGTAACAGACTCGCTAGGTTACACCTAAATTTTGACGATCGGTGCGTGTATTGACTGTGCGAAGAGCTTTTGAGGAATCCAAATAGTTTTTGTTATTTCAATTTTTGTTACTTTGTTCTAGTTTTCTTTGTTTGTTGTTGTGCGTTGTTGTTTTGTTTTGTTTATTGTTTTGTTTTGTTTATTGTTTTCTTTTGTTATTTTGTTGCTTCGTGTTATTATATTTTATAATGGCACCTGGAAACAGGGATATCAAAAAGAATCCTCATCCAAGTAAACGAAAAACTATCAAATCAAAAATGAGGACTTTACGGACAAAAAAATGGTAATACCACTAGTATAATATATATGACAATGTGAAATTATTTATTACATTTTCTTACATGTATTACTATTTGTCAAATACATAGGACTAAAACAAATGTTCAAGAAACAAAACAAATTTTCTCAGACCAAATGACTGAGAACAAGAGGTGACTATATATTAGTTTAGGTACTTATTGCTGCTATTATAATTTTTTATTTTATAGCGAACCGAAATTTCTTACCCACGAAAATGAAATATCTTTTATGGATAGGTAAAAACTTGATTAAGACATTTTTCATGAAAGTACTAATAAAAATATTTCTAGTATTTCACAAAATGATTTACAAGAAGCCGGTTGTAGTTTTCTACCTGCAACTATTTCTCCACCTTCCGATACAAAGTACGTAAAGTAATATGTTTGTACATACTTCTTTTCTGAATTGTTAGATAATTCATCATGAAAGTACTAATAAAAATATTTCTAGTATTTCACAAAATGATTTGCAAGAAGCCAGTTGTAGTTTTCTACCTGCAACTAATTCTCCACCTTCCGATACAAAGTACGTAAAGTAATATATTTGTACGTACTTCTTTTCTGAATTGTTAGATAATTCTAATATAATACATTTCAGTTATATTGTAACGCACTCAGAGGCAGACAATTTACCGCTATTTCCATGCGGTAGGCGGATAGTGGACATTGGATACTGGTTCAAAACTATTATGAACCATAAACATAATTCTTTATTCAATTGTTCAATAACTGATATGACAATAATAAAAGAAACTAAAAAAGGATTTTACTCCAAAATTTTGCTGGAGTGTCAAATATGTAAATCTAAATTAGAATTGGAGACTGATGATCCTGAAAGTGGAGGTATGGATGTAAATATGTCAGCAGTCTCAGCTACTGTTTCTACTGGCAATGGTCATTCACAATTACAAGAAATAGCTGCAGTCTTAGATATTCCACCAATATCCTCTGATTTATTTCTGAAATGTCAAACAAAATTATATGACACAATTTATGACTGCATGTGGAATTCAATTGAAAATGCGGGAAAAGAGGAAACAAAATTAGCCATAGAAAATGGTGATATCAATGAACACGGCATTCTTCAAATTACTGTTATTGTGGATGGTGCTTGGTCAAAGCGGTCGTACAGAATTAATTATAATGCACTTTCTGGAGTAGTAAGTTAACAAATATAAGTAATCTTGTGAATTAATCTTCATTTATTGTTCTGGCTTCCAGGCATGTATTATCGGCGAAAGAACTGGTAAAATTCTTTTTTTGGGAGTACGCAATAAATATTGTTGTATATGCGAACGAGCTAATGTATTAGGTATTACCCCTAAACAACATACATGCTTTAAAAATTGGTCCGGTCCGTCAACAGGCATGGAAAGTGATGTAATTGTTGAAGGTTTTAGCTGCAGCATGGAAATGCATGGTATTCAATATGCTAGTTTCATAGGTGACGGAGATAGTAGCGTTTATCGCAAAATAATTGAATCACGACCTTACGGGCATGATTTACTTGTTGATAAAATTGAATGCTATAATCATCTTCTTCGGAATTATTCCGTTAAGTTAAATGAAATGACAAAAAAAAGATACAGTTCATTGGGAAAATACATTTCAAAAGAACTAAGAGATGTATTAGGTTCCAACATCCAGCGTTTACGCTTGGCAGTAGACTGTGCAGCTAAACATCACAGAAATAAATTAGTACCTTTTGAAGATAAGTGCGAACTGTTAAAAAAAGACATATTAAATAGTACCCTTCATATATTTGGAAATCATTCTTCTTGTGCTTCTTACTTTTGTAAAGGGTCAAAAAAGTCAGAAAAAGATTGTACGAATGAATTGAGAGAATGTGGCTTACTAAATTATCTAATTTCAATGATGCACTATCGGCTACTTAAAAATACTAAAAGTTTAATTATGAATAAGAATAGCAATGCTGTTGAAAGGTATAACTCCATTGTGGCAAAATTTGTTGGAGACAAAAGAGTTAATTTTACAAAAAGATTTTCTTATCAATTGCGTTGTAACGCTGCAGCTTTATCGCATAATGTGAAACACAAATACCATTATATTGTTCACAAGTCACTGAGCAACAATAGTCCAGGAAAATATGTTAAAAAATGTATATCTAAGAAAGAAAAAATTTACAATAGAAGAAAATTAATCGAACGAAAAATAAGGAAAAAGCTATTTGTAGGGCCTGACACAAGTTATGGACCACATGCAGATAATCCAACAGAGTCAGATATGCAAAACGATATTTTTGAAAAGGAAAAAGAAGTATTCCTAAAAAAATTAATGAAAAATACTAAAGAAATTGCAGAACTGCAACAGAAAACCGTGCAACAAAGTGAAAGCATTTTGTGGAAAATAGAACGTATGAAAAGACTGACGGCTTCCAACTTTGGAAAAATATGCAAGTTACGTAAAACTACTAACACAGCATCGACAGTTCATAATATGTTGTATTCTAAATTTATGGGTAATACAGCTACAAAATATGGAATTGAAAAAGAGGCAATTGCATTAAAAAATTTTGAAGATAAGTTCAATATGAAAGTGGTTAAATGTGGATTATTTGTTGATTCAGAGGAATGCTATTTAGCTGCATCACCCGACGGTTTAATTGGAGAGGACTGCATTATAGAAATTAAATGTCCAGCTACTGCATCTCAGCTAACTCCACAGGAAGCAATTGAAAATAAAAAAATTACATTTGCTACACTTGAAAAGGGACAATTCTCATTAAAACGTACTCATGTGTACTATTATCAGGTCCAAGGACAATTACACATTACAAAGAGGCATTTTTGTTATTTTATATTTTGGACTCCAAAAGGAATGATGATTGATAAGGTATGTACAACTTACAGTGCGATTCTGTAATTTTCTACACCTCTATATAACTCTCAACAAAACATTTTTTAATGTCAGAATATAAAAAATGTATTAGTAAACAAAAATTGTTGCGATTTTGTTCGCTTTTGCACTTCTATAGCGTTACAGAAAATTACAGAATCACACATTAGTGTCTCTGTAAGGAAAAGTATTTAAAAAAAAATATTTTTCTAGATTTCTTACCAAGACGAATTTTGGAGGAATATTATGTATCCAAAATTAAATTATTTTTATTTCAACTGCCTTTTGCTAGAATTAATAGACAGCAGACAAAAAAGAAAATTACCAATTAGAGACATTAAATTACAATGCAGATAGTGCATTATAAGGGAAAATACCTAGCTATTTGCATTAGGGGTCAAGGAGGGGTAGCCGGAATGATGGGGAGAGAAGTGACCAATCATAAGCAATGAGACGCCAGATATAACCCCGCCTCCTTGCTACTCGCCACCGCACGTCTGGGCCACTGTCTAACTAAAAGAAAATAAGTGAACCGCCTTAAGGCTAGAAATTTCGTATAAAAATATATATTTATGATGTTTACAATACAAATAAATACGAAGTACAAACATATTTATTACAAAAATAAGGTAATATTTTTACATGAAATATGTAAAAAATACAATAAAATATATGAACTAAACATTAATAATATGTATAAGTAAAATAATACTTACTTGTGAATTGTGATCGCTTTCTCCTTTTGTTTTTCTTGTTGTTTTGCGGACGTTCGGTTATTACAACAGAAGGCACAACACGTTGACATGTAATTACAAACGTTTCATATACAAATTAAAATCGATTATTATGGCCAAGATATAACAAAACGAAGTAAAAAGATTATGAGAACACCGGACAAAAGTAACAAAGAAGGAAGTGATAAAATAGAATTAAGAGATTTAATGAAAATTATATTACAAATAAAGAATGATACAAAAGAGATAAAACAGGATCAAACGGAATATCAAGAAGAACTACTACGAATGAAGCAGATAAATGAACAGCTGAAGGAAGAAAATATAGAGATCAAAAAAGAATTGAACGACATGAAAGAGAGAATCGAGAGATTAGAGAAAGAAAAAATCAAAAATAATTTCGTGATTGTAGGGCTAAGAACAGACTCAATCAGCAGAAAAGACCTAAAAAACAGAATGGAAGACTTCATACACAAGAAAATTGGAGTTAATGTACAAGTGAAGGAAGCACTAAAGATAGGAGAGAAGACATGTAAGGTACAAATGGAATATTTTCAAGATAAACAAAAAGTAATGGCGAATAAAAAGAACCTACGAACCTTAAAGGACAAAATTTTCATAAACAACGAACTAACAAGAAACGAGCGCGAAATACAAAAGGAAATAAAAATGTTAGCGGAGAAGAATAAAAAGGCAGGAGATATATCGAAGATAGACTATCAGAAAATAACAATAAATGGAAAGGAATGGAAATGGGACAAAACAGAAAAGAAGCTGACAGAGGTCAAAGAAGAAGGAGGTACTGTGACAAAAAACTAAAGGGAAAACGAGGAAAATTACAAAAAGGAGAGACGTCGCAAGCAAAGGAAAAGGATACGATAAGGAACAACGAAAAATACATAATTAAGTACGGTAAGGGCAAAATAAAAAATAGAGTAAATAAACCAACGAAAATAATAAAATTTGGAACATGGAATGTAAAAAGTTTAACAGGGAAAGAATATGAATTAACAGAAGAACTGGTAAAAATGAATATGGGTTACGTGGGTATAACAGAAACAAAGAGGACAGGCAAAGGAATCACAAAGACACAAAATGCATACTGGATGTACTGGGTAGGAGTATCGGAAAAAGAAAACGCCACGGCAGGGGTGGCAATTTTAATTAAAGAGGATAAGATGAAATATGTTTCGAAAGAAAACCTAATGAACGAAAGACTACTATCAATAAATGTTAAGGAAGGAGACGAAAACGAAGAATACACGCTAATTGTGGGCTATGGACCAAACGAGGACGCAAGAAAAGAAGAAAAAGATAACTACAAGAAATAGTAGACAGAAGTGAAAAGAGAGTAATAATAATGGGAGACCTTAACGGGAGGGTAGGAAATAAGAATGATAGAATAGAGTGGTGCTTAGGAAGGAATGAAGAGAATGTGATGAATACAAACGGGGAAAGAATAATAGACTTTTGCCTGGAGAATGAATTTAAAATCGGAAATACAAACTTCAAGCACAAAGAAATACATAAAATAACTAGACAAGTTATAAGCAGAAATGAAAAATCGATTATAGATTATTTCCTAATTAACATAGACAGCTGGAATAGAGTAAAAGACATAAAAGTAAAAAGAGGACCAGAGATTGGAAGCGACCATTTCCTTGTAACAATGATACTAAATCAAGAAGTAATCACAAAAAACGAAACCAAAAGAAAGATAGTAAATAAGAAAATAAAATGCCATGAACTTAGAAGACAAGAGATAGAAGAAGAATTTCAAAAGAACGTCAACGAAGAGTTTAAGAAAAAAGCAAAAGAATAAGAAGGAAACATAGAAAAGAAATGGAAGAACTTCAAAAAGACAATACTAGAGGCAGCAGAAAAAAGCTGCGGCACGACTAGAATAGTGAACAGAAACACAAACAAAACTAGATGGTGGTCGGAAAGGGTAAAAGTTGCAGTGAAAGAAAAAAAGAACAAGTGGAATAAATATCTACAAACGAAAGAATCTATTGACTATGAAAAATATAAAGAACAAAGGAAAAATGTAAAAAGAGTAATAAAGGAAGAAAAAGAAAAAGCATGGAGAGAATTTGGTGAAAAAATGAAAAACGCATACAATGAAAACCAGAAATTATTTTTTGGAACACTTAAAAATATGACAAAAGAAGACAGCAACAATTACGAACATTAAAGACAAGGAAGGAAAGACGATAGCAGAAGAAGACAGAATAATGGACAGATGAAGACAGTATTTCATAGACCTACTAGAGGGATATGATACTAAAGAGGAAGAACAACAAGAAAGCCATCGCACACGAACAAAGGAAACAGAAATAACATAAGAAGAAGAAATAAGCTTGAAAGAAATAATAGAAGCAATAAGAAAAACCAAAAGAGGGAAAGCTCCCGGACATGACAAATTAACAGCAGACATGCTGAAAGCACTACCCGAGTCAGCACTACAGGAACTTAAAGACATAATGAATGAAGCGTTAAAAGCAATAACACCAACAGAACGGCAAATAGGTATCATAACACCAATATTTAAAAAAGGAGATAGCAGAGAGTGCCAGAACTATAGAGGAATTACCCTAATAAGCACAGTGGCCCAAATATATGTAAGAATCCTGGAGAGTAGATTAAGAACAGAGCTGGAAGAATCGTTAGAGGAAACTCAATTTGGTTTTAGACCAAATAGAGGAGTAAATGATGCGATATTCATACTAAAACAAATAGGGGAAAAGGCAATAAAAGAAGGGAGAAACGTACAAGTGTTCTTCATTGATCTAGAGAAAGCGTTTGATAGAAACAATAGAGAAGACATATGGAAAACGCTAAGAAATAGGGGAATATCAAATACGTTAATAACAGGAATTCAGAGCCTATATTCAAGGACTAAGAGCTATGTAAGAGTGAAACAAGAGACCTCCAATACATTTGAAACTACAGCCGGAGTAAGACAAGGATGCATTTTGAGCCCGCTTCTGTTTACGCTAATTATTGACGAAGGAATAAAAGAGACAAAGAAAGAAGTAAAGAAATACTACATAGAACATTGGAAATTGAGAAGAGTGGAAATAGCAGAACTATGCTATGCAGATGACATGGTCATCATAGCAGAAGACGTAAAAACGTTAACAAGGAATCTTGAAATATATGATAAAGCGCTACAAAAATTAAACATGAAGATCAATAAAGAAAAAACGAAAACCATGATACTAGGAAGAAATGAACAACACCACACGATACAACTAAAAAATGAAAATCTACAGCAAGTCCAAAAATTTAAATACCTGGGGTCAATGATCTCAGAAGATGGAAGATTTGATGAAGAAATAAAAGAAAGAAGAACAATAGGAGGCAAAATATTCAATAGCATCAAACACAGCTTCTTAGGAAAGAAAGAAATACCGAAAGAGACCAGAGTACAAATATTTAAGAAAGTAGTGACGCCTATACTCATACACGGAGCTGAAACATGGACATTAACGCAAAGACAAAAAGAAAAAATTACGGCTATCGAAATGAGATTCTTAAGAAAAATAGAGGGGAAAACAAGACTGGACAGAATTGAAAACACAACCTACAGACAAAACTTAAAAGTAAAAGCAATAGAAGATAAGATAGCAGAAGGACAGATGAGATGGTATGGTCATGTAGAAAAAATGGGAGAGGAAAGAATAGTTAAAAAAGTGTTTGAAGCAAAAATTGGAAGAAAGAAACCACGAGGACGGCCAAGAAGAACGTGGCTGGAAGAAGTAAAGGAGGCAGTGCAAAGAAGAGGTGTAACTTGGGAAGAAACGAAGACAGCAACACAAGATAGAACAGAGTGGAAAGAAATATGGAGAAGACCAACGAACTAGAACTCAACCCCCTCCCCCGCAAGCCGGGGGAACGCCTTACACCCGTGAGGGTAGAAAGGAAAACATATTTATTAAAAAAATAAGGTAATATTTTTACATGAAATATGTAAAAAATACAATAAAATATACTAACTAAACATTAATAATATGTATAAGTAAAATAATACTTACTTGTGAATTGTGATCGCTTTTTCCTTTTGTTTTTCTTGGTGTTTTACGGACGTTCGGTTATTACAACCGAAGGCACAACACGTTGACATGTAATTACAAACGTTTCACATCCAAATTAAAATCGATTATTAACGTAAAATAATCAAATAACAAGAGAACGCTTATATACACTAGATCTTTCCAAGATGGCCGCCTTACAAACAGCTTGACATCAGCTTTGAGTGTTTAGACTTCCTCTATATATATATATTATAAGTCTTATGTATTTGCCTGTTAAACTATTTTACCTTGCATTGATAAACCAGCCCTAAATAACACAAAATATTATTCTTATAGCAATTATCACAAATTGTATGTATTTTCCATCATTCTCTTCATCTGCATGTTATTCAGTGCTGCCATCTAGAGCTTGCTAGCGATACTTAATGTAAAATCTTTAAGGTCTTATAAAAAATGGATGGAATCGAAAATCTTAACATTTTAGATTTTTGTGTATATCTACATGCTAACAGCTTTCATTTAAAAAAGAATCATCAAAATCGGTTCGGTAGAAGTCCATAACTAAGACCCAAAAGAAAAACCTTATATATATATACTAGCTGTACCCGTTGCAAGTATTTTTCAACGAAAATATGGAGTAAAGTTATTAAATTATAAATTTTCTGTACTAATCAATGTTTTTTAACCACCACTTTGTTCGGCACATAGGAATTGGGAGATTATTTGACACAATACTGGTAATAATAAGTAAATGATTTAGGGTCGGTTTTTTAATGCAAAGTTATCTACCAGTTTATAAATTTATTGTTAACTGTAAATTGGGAACTGAAACTGTTTTGACAGATAAAAATATGTCTTGTAACCACGGAGTATAATATAACTACTATAAGAGGAGTTGCAACGAAGCAGCGGAAAGCGGCACACTTTCTTATCGCCGAGCGATGAGAGAGACAGAAGATCAGAGGCCTACGCACGGCTGGCGAACATGTATTTTATCTGAAATCATGCATAATATTTCTCAAATAAAAAGACTTTCAGTCTATATTTTATTGATGTTTATTTAAAGGACAATATATAAATTAATTTTAAGACTTTAATAGACATTCCTAGAGTACGATGTTTATTTTTTTTAAATATTGACGTTTCGATCTCTGTGTGTAACTTCTGTCATGTAAAAAATCATAGCGATTGTAAAATACACATTTTAATTGAATGAAAGTTTCTATAGTATATTTACACTCGTAACCATATACTTCATTACACGGAAGAAAATGGTGACGGGAAGAGAGTAAAGTGATTACAAAATCGGTTTAAAAATAGCTTGACAGTCAAGGCAAGTTAAATATAAGGTTGTAATAACAGTAATAGGATTGGCAACATTGCAAGCGTTAGAAGCACATGTAGAAATTTTAAATAAATCGTAATTTTAAAAAAGTACAGTGTTTTTTCAGCTTATTTCTTGCGTAAAGTGATGCAATAAAAGCATATTATAGCAGTAAAATTCTAAGCGAAAGTTTTCATCGATCATAGTCTAACAAATCGATTTTGAAAGGTAAAATTTATTTATAACCTAAAAATTTCGCACGTCATGAGCATGAACGATATAACCGCACAGACAATTATATCCAAACTATCACTCTTGTATGATATAAATCAAAACATTGTCGCAACCAATAAGAAAATAGTTGCATTCTCATCACAATTGAATCATGTCTCTCAAAAAGTTGAAGAGTTAAGCTCCATAATCGAAGTACTACAAAGTACCATAAATAAATTAGAGAAAATTATAAAACGAAAAAACCTAATAATAGTAGGAATACCAGAACAAGAAAAACGCAAACCAGAATTAGAAGAAACTATAATTAAACTGTGTAATAGTTTCATGAAATTAAACATTTCTAACATGGACATCGCACACGTTTCAAGACTAGGAAATGATAAAGAAAGTAATCCAGATAAAAATCGTCCTGTGTTAGTCTCCTTCACGTCGCAAAAAACTAGAGATGCAGTTTTTAAAAATCGCAGAGAATTAAAAGGGACCAATATTTATATTAACGAAGATCTAACACAGTCCGAAAAGAACTACTGAAAGAATTAAAAAAATACAAAGATGATGGTAAAAATGCGAAAATTATCAGAAACAAGATACACATATTTAATCCAACAAGATCCAACGAAAAAAGAGGCAGAGAATCATCGCCGGACGACACACCTACAAAAATAGAACATACCGCGAAAGTACAAAGGCAGACCGCTGAGAGCAACCAAAACGCCACTGTTATACAAACCATGATCAAAGATTTTTTCGAGGTTCCCAAACCATCTCCCGATCTGGTATAACCACATCTCCACAGACCGACACAACAGCAGATCCACTGAACGAGATTTCGCCATCAAAAGACCCTATGCCAGTAACCGCATTCTCACAGAAGGACACAACAGTAGATCCACATATGGAACTCTTGCCATCTATAGTTTCTGTGACTAAGATAAGTACTAACTATAATAATAATAGTAGTAACAAAAAATTTTCTATTGTTTTTTGGAACATCAGTGGTTTTAACAACATATTTAATACCGATTGTGACACACAGTTATTACTTTTATAGAGCGAAATAATTTGTATCTCTGAAACTTGGTATACTACTGACATAACCACTTTGCCTCCCTACTTGAAATATTATTCTTCTAATATTATCTGCAGCAATGCAATAAAAGATAAAATAAAAGGCAGGCCGAGTGGTTGCTTAGTAGTTCTATTAAAAAACATTGCCAACAGAAACGTAGAATATGATATAATAGAAATTGCTAATCTATGGATAATTATAGAACTTAAAATAAAACATGAAAATTATATCTTGTGCTCTGTTTACTTAAAACCATCTATTGATAATAAAGAATGTATTAATTTACTACATTACTCACTAGTTAATGTTTTGGGTACTTATTCAAGTCATAGAGTATTAATAGTTGGAGATTTGAATGGACACGGGGAGAACTGAATCAAATAAATGAAACTCTATTTTCATCCCAAAATATCCTAGAATCCCGTAGTTCACGCCACAAATCCTGCAACGATCGAGGAAAAAAGTTAGTTGAATGCATGGAAAGTCTAGGCCTATTTTTGCTAAATGGACGTGTGTCTGGGGACATCCCAGGTGAGTTTACTTATGCTACTATCAAAGGAAAAAGCACAATAGATTTATTTTGGGCAAATTTGATGTGCATGGAACAAATTTCATACTTTAAAATTACGCCCACACTAACAAATACAAATCACAACTTATGTACTGTATACTTTGGTGAAAACGAAAACAGAGCAACACATGGTATGCAGCACATAAAAAGAAATACCGAATCATCATTTAAAATCAAATTTAAATATGATATTGCATCCACCCCTCTATACCATCATCACCTAAATTGCTCCCATTATATTTATTATCACAGCTGAGACACAAATCTTCTAAATTTATCAAAATTCAAGAACAGAAGATAACTTGTACGCATATTTGTTTAATAAAAAAACATACATTAAAGCCTTCAATCAAAAGAAAGACATATATTTTAATGAAATAAAGAATTCCATAGCGAATGTCAAAAATAATATCGAATTTTGGAAAACGGTCAACTTATTAACACCCAAATCAAACGCAGTCAATGGAATAGACTTGAATGGATGGGAACACTTCCTTAAAAATATATACCCTATAAAAGTATACCGTAAAGAAAATTACTTTGGCTCCATTCATCCAACTCTGGACTCCAAAATAGCTCTAGAAGAACTTCAGCTAAGTATAAATTCTAGTAAGGGCCAGTTGTACAATCTCCGGTTAGAATTTTAACTGTCGGTTAAATAAACAAAATTGAAACGAAATGAGGTGTCAAATGACAAATTGATCATTGCTGTCAATAACCCGATTCAATATTGTTTATGTAACTTCCAGTTAAAAATCTAACCGGAGATTGTACAACTGGCCCTAAGCCAAATAAAACACCAGGACCGGATTCTCCAAACAATGAATTTTATAAAAATCTCACACCCCAATGGACACACTACATTCTAAATATGTTCAACTTAATTTTAGAAAGTGAACAAATACCTATTGCATGGTCTTCCTCACACCTGCATATGCTTCATAAAAAAGGTAGCAAAGAAGATCCTCTTAATTACAGAGGAATTGCTTTAATAAGTAGTATTTGTAAAATTTTTATGCAGATAATATACAAACGCTTAGAATCCTGGTGTGAAAATAATAATATAATATGTGAAACTCAAATGGGGTTTCGAAAAAACCGGAACACCATGGACAATATCTTTTCTTTAACAGCGATAAGTCACTTGAGCTTACGACTTAAGAAACATAATACGTATGCAATTTTCATTGATCTTAAGAGAGCATTTGATTCAGTGAACCACAGCATACTATGGCAAAAACTTTATAATTCGGGAATTTCTACAAAGCTAATACGAGTACTTCAAAATCTTTACGAATCTGCTACGTCACAAATAAAACTCAACAGCCAAAATTCACATTACCCGAGGAGTGTTACAGGGTGAAATTTTGAGCCCATTATTATTCGCACTATACATTAACGATATGGAGGAATACTTCAGACAAAAAGACGCAAATGGACTTAATATTGATGGCGTTCATGATGTACTAATGCTGTCATACGCAGACGACATGGTGATTCTGGGGAACTCTTCTGTAGACGTTAAAAGAAAATTACAAATACTACAAATGTATTGCACGTCCAACAAACTACAAGTTAACACAAACAAAACTAAAATTCTCACGTTCCACAGGGGGCGTACAAAATCCAGGTACAATCACTTCACATACGACGGCGCCACACTAGAAACAGTTAACAATTTTAACTACGTTGGAATAATATTCTCTTCTTCAGGAAAATTCAACTTGGCGGTAGTTAACTGCCACAAAAAAGCTGCCATTGCGAATCAAAAAGTACTTCAAATTCTACACAGAAGTAAGTCTAATAGCTGGCCAGAGAAAGTCACTCTACTAAAAACCATTATTCACGCGACAGCCCTATATGGCTCCGAAATATGGGCACTGAGACACACGGAAGGTGTAGAAAAATGTCAGTTGAGGTACTTAAAAGCCATTTTGCACTGCAATATAAACACTCCAAACCATTTGGTAAGGTTAGAAACAGGAACTGATCATATATCTGTCACTGTTTGGAACCGAACATTAAAATGGTGGAAAAAAATACTTCAAATGGAAAGTACTAGAATCACCCGACTACTATACGACCGTTTACTATACTTAGATAACCGAGGGAACGCAAAACCAGAATACAACTGGTGCACCCAATTAAGAGTATTTCTCACAGAACTGGGACATGAAAGCATATGGAAAAGTCAAGAAATATCGAACAGTACTATAAGCACTATTATTAATAAGTACCGTCTCGAAATGCAACATAAAGACATAGAAAACTGTACAATATCTCGTTACAGCCAACTCTATAAATATTTAAAAACAGATTTTGAAACAGAAGAATATCTCCAGCATAAAGTACCTACAGCCAAAATAAGAGTAATTGCTCAAATTAGACTTTCCAGCAAGAGAGGCCTATCCATTTTCTACAATGGTATTAAATATACATTAAATGCTACAGAAAATTGCTCCATTTGTAACATGCAATCTCTAGAAAACCTGTACCACTTTTTCATACAATGTCCGATCTTCCAACCCTTTCGCACTCATTACCTTAACAAATATATCCGAAACGTTAACCAAAACAACTTCCACGAATTATTTGCAAACTTAGATAAAGAAAAAATAAACAATTTATTTTATTACACTATTAATGCTCTAAAAACTAGAAGTTATTTTATGAATGAGTAAAATGACAGTCATTACGTAAATGTACCAATTCATTTCATATTTTACTTAGTTAAAAATACTCTTTATGTTACCATTAGGTTAGTTATAATAGTAAATTAGCTAAATCTCACGGTTATGAATTGATAATATTTATTTTTGTTATTTATACATGTATGTTAGTTCTATTATTAATTGCATGCAGATTTGGTGAACACCTGTAAATATTTGTGAAAGGTTGCATTAGTATCTCATTTTAATTATTATGTGAATTTACGCATTCAAATGGTATCTTTATATTTTATGTTGTCATTCACAATTTGTATAAGATGTATTTCTTACAACAAATAAACTAAATAATATTAAAAAAAAAAAATATATCATCACGGCATATTACCCATTTCTGGGTGTGCCATTATCTACACATATGTAGACATCGGTAACGATGACGATATATTTTACCGTGTGGGCGCTTACCAGGCGTCACCTCACGGGCACTCATAGCTGGTGTGGAGAGTGCACCACAGGGGTCACTTTTGTGCCATTTAAAATTGGAAATATTTGGCGCCGTTCGGGATCGAACCCGGTTCCCCCAGGTTCGCGACTAGACACTCAGGCACGCGGTCACGGGACCCCATAACTAAATAATAATAATAATAATAATAATAATAATAACAACAGTAATATTTTAAAAATTAATAATCAAGTAATGGGGGCTGTCAGGCAAAGCTATCGCAGATGGCAGCACTCCAGTAAAAGCGATTGAATGATTTAAAGCGGTTATTACGAATATTTTGATGCAAAAATAATCAGATAAAAATACATAAGAAATATTATATCCAATTTAACAATAATTTTGCAACACTTTTATTGCAATCGTAAATCCTTAACAATAAAATCAAATTGTCAAAATTTGACAGTGACAGTAGTGAGTCATTCGACAATATTTTCAGTTTACATTCTCTGTGGGTAAATACACATTATGGAAAATAATTATAATTTATGGTTCATTAATAATTTAAAAGAGGAATTAAGGTTATACTTCTTATGAGCGCTGTTGGTTGTCAGATTTGATACCAGAATGTGCAATTGTAGACAAATTTTGTACTAGGGCTTACTTGCTTACATGCACATTTCATTGCTGAATCGCAGAGAGCTATTGCTGGAGTGGCGCCATTAGTTCATCAAAATCCCACTGACAGTTCTCATTTAGCTTTTTTTTCGGAATTCTTTTATTTTAGATTATAAGTTAATATTTATTTGATGGAAATATTGTCCCGTTGTCATATAAATAAATTCATGAATTATGAAAGCAAATATTTCAGAACTATGTTCTATACAATTAAAAGAAAACTGATAATTTTACAAAACAGTTGAAACTGTTTCTTCTATAATTACAACTTTTCGTTTTTGAGCATTAATATTCATATTTTTATTTGTTAAATTAATGCTTTGGCATACATTTAATATTTCTAATTCTTCTAAAATTTTAGATATGTCATTTGATAAAACTATTTTGTGTACCTTATTAAATATTAGTTGTCCGTAATAAAAAAATTTCACATCTAAAGATTCCGTAATTAGTAATTGTTTTTCAATTGCCGGAATTTCTTTATTAGAAAATATTAATTTTAAATATCCTAGACATGGTTTGCCATTAGTATTTGTTGTTTTGCTAAGGACCAAAGTTTGTTAAGCAGTATGATTAAATTTTCATTTCTCAAAATTAAATTAAAAAGTGAAGGAGACGTCATTGGAGCTTCCAAATTTGTTTTTAAAAAATATAGATATCATTTCGATACGAGTACATTTTTTTTATAAAAGTACCTACTATGATGTACTCGAATACCATGTTAATAAAGATTAATTATTATCGTCATCGATATTACTGCTAACGAGCATGGTGTCGGTTATCATACGTTTTTTGTTTATTGTATCATGTTTAAGTATTTTATGTATTTTTTTTAGGGGTATGAACATTCAAATAATTTGGACAGTTTGGAAATATGGTAGGATAAGCACCTTTCTTCAACTGAAATATTTTGTGTGGAATTTAAAAATATTCGTTTTACGTCCAAAATTTCGTCATCTTTAAAATATTTGGCGCACACAAAGTCTTTATTGGAAAACACTCTGACCGGTAGTATTTTCTCAACATTTTAGTCACAAAAAACATCTGAATTTGTTACTTTAGTTAACCCTTAATCACCCTTGTTTAAAAGTGAATACTACCAGTCTCTGTCTTTGCGAAGTATTTTTCGTATCCAGATTTTTAATGTCTCTTCATTTTTAGGAGCACCAAAAATCTAAACTTTTTCTTTGCACGTCGCGTAACCACTATTACAGTTCGGAATAAAATATTTTTTCCCTACGTTATATTAAATTGCAATAGAAAACTCTTCACAAACGTCAAAATTTAACCTTACAGAAAAATGAATGTAAAGGTACATCGATACGCGCAACGGCCCCTGTACTCTCCCTCTTCCACTATCTATCATAATAAAATTGTGAGACACAGCTAGGATAGGGAAACTCAATTGCGTTGCACAGGCGTGCTTGTAACACAGGCACAGGATGGCTTTTATTGCTCGGTAATTATTTGATGAGGAACTTTGGATATTATTGTACAAATTTTACAACAAACTCCAGCAATATTAAATTTTCTAACAGCTAAACATACCTATTAAAAATATGTAATTGATATAGAAAAAATTATGATAATAATTCTATAGGAACAACAGTAGGTATTCATTTAATGTGTTGAATTATTCGAGTAAATTGGGTGTAACAACTAGCAAATAAAACAATACTTGCTGACAAAAATAATAGGTTTTTATTTTAAACAATGCACACGCATACTTTTTAACTTGCTCAACGCCTCTACAGCAAAAGAAAAACTTAGTCACACGTCACAGGACAAAAATTAACTACTTCCTGTCGTTTAGTTCAGATTACACACATTAGAGGGCTTACAATTTCATATCTAAACAATAGATGGCGTGCATAGTATTGCTAAGACAAATACATAAAGAAAACTAAATTAAACCTTATTTTCTAACACTCTCGCTTTTAATGTACTTTTCTTTTCTTTCATCACTTAAACACACAATAGGCAAATATTTTATATTTGCGTTGAATTTGTCACGTGGTAACGTTTTGTTAGAAAGTCTGCAAACTGATTTTCGGAAGGAACAAACACCACATTCAATTCGCCAGTTTCCACGCACTCGCGAATGTAATGATATTTAACTGAGATGTGTTTAGTCAATTTATGATGTTCTGTGTTTTTTGATTGCGCTTTGATTATCGACACACAACTTTGTAGGCGAATTTTCTTTCTTGCCTAATTCCTGGAACAGACTACGAAGCCACATTGTCTCTTGAGCTGCATTCGATGCTGCTACATATTTGACCTCCGTCGTTGATCGTGCAACACATTTTTGACGCTGTGAGCACCAAGTTATTGGACCTCCAGCGAAAACACGAATATATACAGATGTGGATTTTCTGGTTTCCAACTCGCCAGCAAAATCAGCATCACTGTATATTACAAATTCATTTTGATGTCCCATGTCCCTTGTTCCTTGCAGATACCTTAGAATCCTTTTAACATCCAACCAGTGAATTTTCCCTGGATTGTTGAGAAACCTGCTTGCTTGACTAACAGAAAACATTATGTCAGGTCTTGACACTATAGCAGCAAACATGAGACTGCCAACAGCCTCACGATAAGGCAACTTGGACTCTCCTGCCTCTTCACTGACTTCAGTTTCTTATTTGCTCGTCAATTCTGTGTTTGGATCGGCTGGAACTGCATTAGTCTTACAGTTTGTCATATTGAATCTTTCTAAAATGTACGATGTACAGTCGTCTTTGAAGAGCATAAAATAATTTGCTCCGTCGAGCGACGGATGTTTCATTTTTCCGCACAGATCAACATGCACAAACGCACCGGGTTGTGAAGCTCTCTCTTCAATTTTATTATTAAATGACTTTCTACTTATCTTACAGTATTGACACTGCTCGCTAAAAGGATCATCGGTAACCTTGACGCTTGGTAATAAACCGTTTAAACTGGTTAGACTGTGAGTTATGTTCTAAAAATAGATTATAAGTCATATCCTGTTTATGGGAATGTTATAAAAACTGGTTTACCACACACGTGGTTCGAGATAGTATATAAACACAAGCGTGAAATTTTCAATTCAGTTGTTTTTTGACATGGCTTTCACAATAATAATAATAATAATAATAATAATAATAATAATAATAATAATAATAATAATACTGTTTATTACTCAACAGGAAATACATTCCTTTTACAGAATAATATCACAAATTTACATACATAAGTGAGAATAATAATTGTATATACAAATAATAAATTACAGACATGGAAAAAATATATTACATCGAAAGATTCAATTTCTTTTTAAATTCCGTAAAGTTATAACAAAAATCAAGTGCAAGACAAACAGTGTTATATGAACGACACATTTTATTAATGGGTGAATTGAAATGATAATTTGTTCTTGAGAAATTACAGACAAACGTGTATTCATTTCTAGTATTACAATTGTTTACATAAAAATTGAGTTTCATTAATAAATTTGAGTCATCAATCAAATAATTTACAATTTTATATAAAAAAGTATTGTGTCTTTAAAACGTCTTTTTTCAAGAGATTCTAAATTAAAATGGTTTAACAAAGTGTTGTAGTTACATTCAGGCCACTGGTGAAATAATTTGTAATAAATAACTTTACAGTACTTTTTTTGAATAGCTTCAATAGAATCAGTGAGATATTTCTGAGATGGATTCCAAATAACTGAGCCGTAATTCAATTTACTAATAATAAGTGAGTGAAATAAGGTATTATAACATTATATTTTTGAAATCACGAGTAGCGCGAAAAAATAAACCCAAGTAATTATGAACACGAACTCACTAAAAACTCTATATGGTGAACAAATAATAATTTTTGATCAAGAAATATACCCAGATCTTTAACAATAATTACACGGTTTAATACTTCACCATTCATTGTGTATTGATTGATAATGGGGTTATTTTTTCTTGTGAAAGTAATTATTTGACATTTGCTCAAATTAAAATGAAGTTTATTTACAAGTGACCAATTGTATAAAGCATTTAAATCTTGTTGTAGTTGATTACATTCATTCGTACTTGTTATAGTGCGAAATAATTTAAAATCATCCGCATACATAAGATAACTAGAAAAATTTATTACTGAAGTAATATCATTCACGAATAATATGAAAAGTAATGGGCCCAATATTGACCCTTGAGGCACACCAGAAACCGATACAAAGCTTGAGGATTTGAAACCATTGCAGTAAACATACTGAACTCTATTATGTAAATATGAGACAAAGAAATTATATGAAGTATTTGAAAAACCGATACATTTTAGTTTATGTAATAAAATTTGACGGTCTACAGTATCAAAAGCCTTTGAAAAATCAGTATAGACTACATCTACTTGCTTTTTATCTTCAAAGGCATCAAAAATAAAGTGTACAAAGTTTGTTAAATTAGTAATGGTAGATCGTAGATTGACGAAACCATGCTGGTACATATTTATATAGTTTTTAGTTTGATTTGGATATGTTTAAATAATATGAATTCGAATATTTTGGCAGCAGAATTTAAGCAAGATATTGGCCGATAATTGCAAATTTTATTTTTATCCTTTGCTTTGAAAATGGGACAGATTTTTGAACATTTCCAGTTATCGCGAAAATTAATTGTTTTTAAACTAAGATTAAATAGTATGTATAAAGAATAAATAAATGATTCTATACAGCCCTTAAAGATGAACACAGGAATATTATCTGGACCAACTGACTTAGTATTTTTAATATGTTTAATAGCAGCAGATATTTCATCGTGTGAGATTTCAGGAATAGATACCGTGTTCATTGATTCAATATTGAAATTAGAGTGATTTAAATGTTTATTATTGCAACAGTAAACGCTTTGGAAAAAGTCAGAAAATGCCTCAGCAATTTCCTGACCCGTTGTTAATATTTCCTCATTATTAAACATTGTAGAAGGTATTCTGTTTGTATTTTTTTTTTTCATATTAATAAAATCCCAGAAATTTTTCGGATCACTGACTGTATTACTCTCTACTGTATTAATATATTTATCATATGCTTTTTTAATTAAAATTTTACTATTCGATCTTAAATTTTTATATTTACTCAAATTATAATTTGACTGTCGTTTCTTATAGAGTTTTCGGTGATGTTCTTTAAGCTTTAATGATGAAATAATTTCCTTTGTGAACCAAACAGGATATTTAGAAATACGTCTCACAGTTTTTGGAATACCATTTAATACTGTATAAAATTTATTGTTTAACCTTTGTGAACTAAGTGACCAAGTGGTTAAAAATATTTTAAATGCAATTAAAATTATTAAAACTTTCAATGAAGCCGAGGTCTGGCGCAAGCACGTAAATAAATTTATCTTGATGATATCAAAATATATTATAAAGGGTGTTACATCAAACAAGGATGTAAACGTGAGCAAGCTGGAAGCAAACCTAGCACTTCTCAAGTACTATCGCGAACAGCTTAAACTGTTAAAAACAACGACTTTGAAAACTGAGTCCGGTATTAGCGGAACATCAACAAAAACTTCAAACCTCGTGTGGCAGGAGGTCGAATCCCGATATGCATGCAGAATCAAGACACGAATTATCGTCAACAGAACCTTCAAAGATTCGAAATTATTTCTGGAAAAATGCTCAAGAATTTTCAAGAATAAAATTAATGCAACACGGCGGGTATCAATGATCAAGGTAAATGTAGTGTTCATTGCCGAATTCATTTTACCACATACTGGAACCGTGGAATTAAAAACATTCAACACAATAAATGAGGTTATCAGCAACATTACCAATCTGATGAATGGTACAAAACTTACATATTGGAATTTTTTTAACAAAACTGGAAGAGTTCCAGGAACGTGATTCAGGCTGGGCATTATCCGAAATTTTACACCTGAAGGTTCACATCAACAAGTACCAACCAATGTTCATACATTGATTTGCCTAGCGACATTAAACTCAAAAAGTTAATGTGAAAAACGACGACAATTTCTGCTTCTTGTGGACTGTAGTATCAGCACTGTACCCAGTTCAAAGTTTAAAGAATACCGATCAGACGTCATCTTACCCCCACTACTCTGAAGTGTTGACGTATGAGGGTTTGAGGTTTCCACTACAACTAAGGGATGTTTCAAAATTTGAGGACCTGAACAACTTATCAATAAACATTTACACGCTACAGAAGGCTGGAAAGAAAAATAAGGTTGACCCACTAGCACTTAGCGAAAAGAACTTTGAAAGATGCATCCACCTTCTAATGATAATGGAAGCTGAAGAAGAGGGGGTAGAAGAAGACGATGATGGTGAAGCAATGGATGAGGACCAAGTTAATTTCAAAGTGTTAAGAAATAACATCAATCACCACTACATGTAGATAAAAAAATTGTCACGTTTGTTGAGGAAACAGCTTTCAAAACATGATGGAAGAAAATAGTTATGTGACAGGTGTCTCAACCATTTTAATACTGAAAAAACACTAAATAAACATCAGGAAAGGTGTAAATTAAAAAACAAGTGTTTAATTGAAATGCCAAAGGAAGAGGAGAAGTACATGAAATATAACAATTTTCACCATCAGGAAAAAGTCCCTTTTGTGATATACGCTGATTTAGAGAGCATACTAGAAAAGGTGGATAATGAAAAAAAGGGTAACACTGAATATATGCAAAAAAAACATACCATGCAGCATTGCATTTTACATGAAATGTTCCTATGATGACTCATTTTCATATTTTTCAATGAATCGTGGGAAGGATTGTATACAATGATTCTTAAACCAATGCAACTTACACCTGAAGAGGAACATACTTTTTCAACAGCGACAAATTGCCATATTTGTGTGAATATTTTTTATGCAAACCACATTAAAGTTCGAGATCACAATCACCTGACGAGTAAATTTAGGGGGGCTGCACATCAGTGGTGTAATTTAAAATTACAGGAATCTCGCACCATACCTGTTGTGTTTCATAATTTGAGTGGGTATTGTGATAATGTATTAAATATTATATCAAGTTTGTTTAACATTAATATTTATAAATCTAGATAGATCAGTTCTGTTATAGTGATAAACAATTATTATTATGATGATAATTTGATGAAAATAAACACTTCAAACGAGCCATACATTTATTTTATTACATGGTGACAGCGGTATAGAAATAATTTTTAAATAAAATAAAATGGCTAATTTAAAACCACCTAAACAATTTATTCCTGGTTCTACTCCAGCTGAAAACTGGACTAAGTGGAGACAGCAAATAGAAATATTTTGGATTGCTGCAGATATTACAAAGGAACCAATGAAGAAGCAACAGGCTATCCTATTACATTTGTTAGGTGAAAGTGGCATGCAGATTTATAATACTTTAACTTTTGTAGAAACTGGAGAAGATTTAACGCCAACAATAATTCTCGACAAATTAACAGACCATTTTCTACCATATAAAAATGAAACTTATATGCGTTATTTATTTTTTAATTGTTCGCAAGAAGAAGGACAGACAGTTGATCAGTATGTTACCATATTAAGAAATAAAGCAGCCGATTGTAATTTTGGTACATTAGCTGATTCATTAATAAAGGATAGAATGGTATGTGGTATTAATAATAATTCTTTAAGAGAAAAATTACTAAAAGAAAGAAATCTTACATTATCAAAATGTAGAGTTGATGAAGAATCTAAACGTCAGGCAAAGAAAATGTCTGGTAATGAAATAGTATGTGCTATAAACCATAATTATTATAAAAATAAATATAACGGATCTAAAAATAATAAAACCTTATTGACGAATAATAATGATAATAATAAAACAACCAATTTTAATAAAAAAATTCAAAATATTTGTAGACGGTGCATGTCAAAACATAAATTTGGTGAATGTCCTGCATGGAATGAAACGTGTTTGAAATGTAAGAAGAAAAATCACTTTGCAGCGGCATGTAGAAATAAACATATAAATAATATTGAGGAAGAAGAAAATTACGAAGAAGAAATTGAAGAGATAGAAGAATTTAATGTTAATCAAATAACTACAGTTAATAACATTTGTGTAATAGATACTAAAGAATGGCTTCAGGTAATAAATATACAAAATATTGACGTAAATTTCAAATTGGATACAGGTAGCTAAGTGAATATTTTGCCATATTTGACATTTCAAAAACTCAAAAATAAACCATTTTTAGAAAAAACCTACTAAAATTTTAATTGGTTATTCTAAACATAAATTAAATGTCATTGGACAATGCAAATTGTTATGTAAATATAAAAATATTGAAGAATTTTTATTATTTTACATTTTGAAAGATAATTTTCAACCGATAATTGGTTTAAAAGCTTGTATTCAATTAAATCTTATTCAAAAAATGGATTCCATTTCAGAAAATAAAAGCATACCTGCAAGTACAAAAAGCAAATATATAAATTTTCAGATGTTTTTAAAGGTATAGGTATAGGTATAGCGAAGATAAAATTAAAGAATTACAAATAGCAACAAAATCTGACAGTACATTGGCATTGTTAAAGCAATATATTTTAAATGGTTGGCCAGAACATATCAAATCTGTAGAAAATCCTGTGAAACCTTATTTTGAATTTAGAAATGAAATCCATGAAATGGAAGGATTATTGTTTAAAGGTAACAGATTAATTATTCCTCAATCTCAGAGACCTGAAATGTTAAATAAATTGCATTTCATCCACCAAGGCACTAATTCTTGTTTAAAAAGAGCTATGGATTCTGTTTATTGGCCAAATATTTCAAAAAATATAACTGATTTTGTAGAATCTTGTATAAAATGTCAAAAATATTCAAAATCAAATCAAAAACAAATGTTAAAATGTCATCCTGTTCCCAGCCGTCCATGGGAAAAAATTGGAATTGATTTCATGCAAATAAAAAACAAAGATTATTTGGTTGTAGATTACTTTTCAAAATTTATTCATGTGTTTCATCTAAATGAAAAGAAAACCGGGCAAATAGTAAAATGTTTAAAATTTATATTTGCAATTCATGGTTATCCCGTAACAGTATTTTCTGATAATGGACCACCATTTGACGGAAAAGAATTTAAAGAATTTATGAAATTACTTGAAATAAAACATTGTACTTCTAGTCCAAATTACCCTCAATCAAATGGGATGATTGAACGTCATATTCAAACAATTAAATCTTATTGTAAAAAGGCATTAGATCGTGAAATATTTGAAATTATTTTATCTTATACTTTCACTTCTAAAAATAATCTACCATCTCCTGCTGAAATATTAATGGGCCGAAAATTAAGAACAAATATTCCTGTCCATCAAAAAACTTTAAAACCTACCTATCCAATAAACAAAATTATACAAAAATTAAAAGAAAATCAGGAAAAACAAAGTAACTATTACAATAAATGTACGAAGGAGTTGCAAGAATTTAAAATTAATCAAAAAATATTGGTTCAAAAAGGTATACGTAACTGGGTTACAGGAATCATATTAAACAAAGAAGAACCAGATTCATACTGGATCAAAATTAATAATGGTTATGCTATAAGAAGAAATATAAAACACCTTAAAGCTTTAACCAAAAAAGAAACATGTCATCTAATAATTCTTATGATTCCACATCTAGTGTCCATCTTCCCTTTTCCTGTTCTCCTGAATCTACAGTCCTTGATCCTTCGCCTGAAACTACAGTTCGTAATTCTTCGCCAAGAGTTTCACCACAGCCAACAATAGAACCTCCAAGAACTTCATCGCAGCCAACAATACAACAATCACAACCTCAGCCAAGAACTTCATCGCAGCCAACAATACAACAATCACAACCTCAGCCAGTATTACGAAGAAGTGAAAGAATACGAAGAAAACCCAATCGACTAAATTATGAACATATGTAAACTGTTTCTTTTTTTAAAAAAAAGGGGCATGTGATAATGTATTAAATATTATATCAAGTTTGTTTAACATTAATATTTATAAATCTAGATAGATCAGTTTTGTTATAGTGATAAACAATTATTATTATGATGATAATTTGATGAAAATAAACACTTCAAACGAGCCATACATTTATTTTATTACAGGTATGATTCACACTTTATTATAAAAAGTATTGTCAAGGATAGTGATGGTCGTGTAGATTTGCTATCCATAAATAAGGAGCGATACATTTCAAGAAGTGACAATGAGAAATCGATAACGAAAAAGTACTGTACCAATGACAATGAATTTTACCTACTTACAAGAAAAGGAGTATTTCCATATGAATATTTAGACTGTTGGGAGAAACTGGAAGAAGAAGAATTTCCCGCGAGAGAAAACTTCTACAGTTCGCTGAGGGGAGACGGGCGTTAGCAGTGAGGATTATGAACATGGTTGTAAAGTGTGGAAGCAGTTTAATATTAAAAACTTGGGTGAATATAGTGACTTGTACCTAAAGACTGTTGTGTTGTTGTTAGCAGATATGTTTGAAAACTTTTGCTCCAGCTGTATGGAGTCATATAAACTTGATGCTCTACACTACTACACAGCACCAGGACTCGCGTTTGATGCAATGTTAAAGTGCACGAATGTAGCATTGGAATTGCTAACTGATGTTGACAAAATAATGTTTTTTGAGCAAGGAATGCGTGGTGGTTTATCACAGTGTTCTAATAGATATGCAAAAGCGAATAATCAATATATGGAGGAGACTTATGACCCAAACTTCGATGAATCCTACCTGATGTACTTTGATGTAAACAATTTGTATGGTGCAGTAATGGGTCAGTACTTACCATATGGTGGATTTGAATGGGTAGAAGAAGAAGATTTTTATTCCATTGATTTAATGAATATTAGCGACTCATCGGAAATTGGATATTGCTTTGAGTGGGACTTGGAGTATGCTATGGAATTACATGGATTGCATAAAGACTTACCACTATGTCCCGAGTACTTTACATCACCCAAAAACAAAGTATGTAATTCACTATCGCAATTTAAAACTGTGTTTGCAGCTGGGATTAAGAGTAACAAAAGTACATCGAGCTCTAAAATTTAAACAATCACCTTGGTTAAAAACATATATAGAATTAAACACAGAGCTACGTAAACAGTCTAATAATGAATTTAAGAAGAATTTTTACAAGCTCATGAATAATGCCGTTTTGGAAAAACGATGGAAAATGTACGGAAATATAAGTATATTAAGCTAGTAACGAAGTGGGATGGACGTTATGGAGCAAAATCGTATATTTCCAAACCAAATTTTCATAGCTGTACAGTTTTTGATGACGATATAGCTATTATTGAAATGAATAGGTTACAAGTAAAATTTAATAAACCTATTTATGTAGGATTTTGTATATTACACTTATCAAAAACATATATTTATGATTTTCATTGCAATTATATAAAAAAGGAATTAGGTGAAAGTGCAAAATTACTATACACAGATACTGATAGTTTAATGTATAACTTTATTAACGTAAACATATATGACATTATAAAACGTGATATTCACAAATACGATACATCTGACTATGACATAAACAATATTTACAAGATACCATAAGTTAACAAAAAAGTAATTGGTCTCATGAAAGATGAGAACAATGGTCGAATAATGGTTGAATTTATTGGATTAAGAGCAAAAATGTACACTTACAAAGTGACAGGAAAGTCTGTTACAAAGAAAATTGAAGGTATAACTGGCACTACAGTAAAAACAGTCACATTTGAAGATTATTATAACTGTCTATTTAACAACACCACTGTAGCAAAAAATCAGATTTGTATACGTTCAAAACAGCATGACGTGTACACTACAAAACAAAGAAAATTAGCGCTAAGTCCACATGATGACAAAAGAATTGTAAATTATTTGTACACAATTACAATTTCTTGGGGATACATCTGTCAAAAATAATTGTGAAATATATGTAAAGTGTGTAATAAATGTATATAACAAAATAAAAAAGTCTTTTAATAAGATACACTCCTAATCCACTCACACAAACTAAAGTTGGTTACTTCACATCACTCAAAGTCCATCACTTCCTGCTCCTGGCACACGTAGCACAGCTCACGCGGTAATTCTAAACCCATGCATTCACCACAATTGTCACAGTACTTGCGGATGTCATATAACTCCCTCCACCAGGTGATATGCTCTCGGCTCGTTGCCCAGTGTGGGATGATGAACAAATATTGCCTGTAGCAATGATTACAAATTGTTAATCTTTCCTGCGTGCCATTGTCAAGAAGAAAGGTTGCGGTGTATAATGCATTAATTATGCACACTTTTGAATTATCCTCCACAACGCGCAGCTGCTCGCTATGGTAAATTCCATCATCTGACTCGTAACACTCATCCATATCATCGATATGGGGGTTCACTACGGCGATATTAATGACCAAATTGTTGTCATTTTTTATCTCCATCTTTTACTCGAGCACTAAGAAACACAACTAAAGACTACAGCAGACAACTGGTTATTGTAATATGAAATACAGTGCAGTAAAAGTAGCATTAGACCTCCTGCATGGTCTTAACGTATACTGCAAAATTATTCTTAGACAAAATTATGTAAGTTGATACTTCATTTAAATGGAGTTATGCAAAAAGGAATTGTTTTGCCTAAATGGATGTAGTTATGCAAAAAGTAATTATTTCGCAACGAAGCACAAATTGAGTTTGGATTGAAAAGATGTAATTTTTATACATAATTGTAAAAACCAAAAAAGTAAATAAATAAAATAAATATATATCATCACAACATATTACCCATTTCTGAGTGTGCCAATCTGCTTTATCACAGGTACCAGGCGCCACCACACAGGTCATGACCTGTTTGCTAGAACACGTGTAAGCCTGATGTTGGTCTATTTTTAGAGCATGACTCATCACCACATCCGGTTCAAATCAGTTTTTCTAAAACACTAAAAGTCCAATGTTGATCTATTTTTAGATAAAGACTCATCACTAGATGAGAATGAGCCATGCCAACCTATTTTTAAAATGCGCATACCTTTTTTTCCTACGAGGGCAGGGGTAAATCTTCATCAAGACACCCTGTGACCATACCGGGTCACAGGGTAGTGCTGGGTTTCCATGGGCTATCACGGAAAAAATAAACAACTGATTTCGGTTGGAGACCAGCTAAAAACCCCCTCCCTTTTACTCTGCCACATTGTGGTCTGCCTATTTAAGCATTTCGCATCCAATGTCCAGAGTGTCTTAGGATTTACCTTTATTTTTCTTTCGCTGTCTTATTGCGCCACTTGGCGTCGTCTCTCTTGCTCATTTCTTTCCACAGTCTCTTTTGCAACCATGATATTTTCGATGTACTTGGCAATATGGCTCCAATACTCCTCTGTTTCGATCACGATGGGGATCAGGTTGCCTGGGTGCAGCTTCCTTCCCACTCTCAGTTCAGCTTCCTCCCGATGGGGCGCCCATATCTGGCAGCGGAAAAGGGTATGTTCCACTGTGCCGACAGAGCCTTCGTTGCAATGGGGACATATGTTGGAGGGTATATTCCCTATACGATGCAGGTACGCACCAAAAGTGCTCTCTGCCACTTTTCCAGGGTCTCTTTGTCGGTCTCTTTTTTCTTCCGGCCTGTCTGCCTTGTTTCTGCCAGGAGCTGTATCGGTGGGATACCCGCCACTACCTGGACTGCTTCAAGTGACACCGTGCGGTATACGGCGCAGACCCGAAGGGCCATTTTTCGCTGTATCCTAGATAGGGTATCTCGGTGACATGCCCTGTTTAGCTCGTGTACCCAGACTGACGCGGCGTAGAGAATTATTGAGTGTGCGACTTGCGCCAGTACTCTTCGCCTGCTTCATACCCGGGGTCAGTGTGACCCCCAGATATTTTACTTGCTTAGCACACTCCACCATTCTGCCTTGGATCTGGAAAGTGATCCCAGCTACCTTTCGCCACCCGGCGAGCATAATTACCTCGGTCTTGTCCGGTGCCAGGGCAAGTCCTACACCTTCTATCCACGCGCTGACCGCGTTACAACTTTGCTCGACTTTCCATGTCAGTTCGGCTGTGGTTTGTGCCGTAACTAACATACCGAAGTCGTCTGCATAGGCTATTGCATGAACTGAACCCTGTGGGACGCCCCGAGTTATGATTTTCATTCTTCCATCTATTAAGATCCTCCTGTTGGACAGTTAGGATTTGACCATCCTGATGAGGTACTCTGGGATGTTCCTACGCTGGAGTTCTCTTATGATCTCCCTCCAACTGGCCGAATTGAAGGCATTTATTACGTCGAAAAGAATTAGGGCGCACAGTTTCTTCTTGCGCCAGGGGTTATTTCTGGCTTCCCTGGCCAGTTCTTGAATCTTTTGTATTGCCTGTACTGAACTCTTTCTCTTTCGGAAACCGATTGTTTTTCTGACAGATTTTCTGTGTCTTCCAAGGCCTTGTTCAACCTTTCCAGGATGACATATTTAAAAACTTTTCCCATCCCGTCCAGCAGGCAGAGCGGTCGGTAACTTGAGGGTTCATCTGCCGGTTTATTAGGTTCCTTGAGGAGTGTCAGGGTAGCTATTTTCCATTCACCAGGGAAAATTCCTTCCGTCAGCAGATCATTTAAAACCCTGGTGACGTGCTCTGGCATTTCTCTAATCGTTTTCTTGACGACCTCTGGCGGAGCCTGGTCAGGACCTGGAGCCCTCTTATCCCTAAGTCTGTTCGCAGCAGCTAGGACCTCAGCCGTCTCAAGGGGAGGAATTTGTTCAATCCCTATCTCATTATGTATCCAGTTTACCGGATCATCCTGCGGGAACAGGTGCTCGACAATCCCGTTGACTGTATTCTCATCAAGAAGAGGCAGCGGTTCTCTTATTTTGAGCCGTCGGGCCACGATCTGGTATCCGAGGCCCCAAATGTCTTGGTCCAGATCACCAAATAGTTTGTCCCATGATGCCTTCTTGGATCTCGCGATTGCGCTACGCAGTTTCTTCCTTGCCTCCTTGGCTAACTGTCGTTCAGCCAGGTATGGTAAATCAGGGGAGTCTCTTTTCTTCCGATGGTATAAACGCCTGGCGTGAAGGGCTGTCTTTATGAGTGCCGCAATTTCGGCCGTCCACCAGTATACGTGTGTCCTGTTGCTCTTTACCCTGCGCGGCATTGATTTGTTGCAGATCTGTTTTAAGGCGTAGACCAGGTCAGTGCTGGTTTGGGTGTCAGCGTTTATATTCCGCTGGATTTCTCTGCACATCACCTACTGCTCGAGCTTCTTGGTGTTCCAGCCCATAGTGGGATGGACTATCCTCGACTTATCACTTTGTTTTACAGTGAAGACGATAGTCTTGTGCAGGCTTAAAAATTCCGCCTGCATAACCCGCCAGTTTTCGATATCCAGGACAGTGTGATATCGCTTACCCATGTCAGATCAATCCAGGATATTGCGGTGCCTCGTTGGAAAGTGGGCATCCCATTGTTCATGTTTATCAGGTTGAGGGCTGCTGCCCATTCTGTCAAGATTCTGCCCCTCCTTTCAGTGGCCCAGCTGCCTCAATCTGTGGCCGCCGCGTTGAAGTCCCCTAGTACGAGGAGTTTCCGTGGGTTTTTGGCTCTAATTGATGACTCCAAATCATCAAGAAAAACCGCAAAGTCCGCATCAGGCCGATTTGGGGAAAAGTAGCAGCTGTAAACCGTATATTGGCCCATCCTTAGACGTAGCCAGCGCCCCTTCCCCAGTCGTTTGCGGTCTTACTTTTGTCCGTAATTTTAATGGCAGCGTCCCTGTTTTCATCGGTAAACCAATCACATCCAAGTCTTGAGTTGGGTTCGGATACAGCTAGAATGTCAGCGTGCGCATACCTGAGGATGTCATACCAACCTATTTTTAACACTCCGTGTTAAAAAACGTAGAGTGGATTTCACAGATCCAGGGTGACCAACGGAGTGTTAAAACGTGCTTGGTTTATTTTTAGAGCATGTTTCATAGCCAGATCCGGCTCAAAATTTAGTTATGGGGTTCTGAGTTTACACTGGTCATATTCATCTTGATATATATATATATATATATATATATATATATATATATATATATATATATATATATATTTTAATTAAACAAATATATTTTAAACAATAATACATATTTAAAAAAATTAAAAATACAGATTTTTACATTAATTTAGTTATTTATAAAGGTACCTTAAAAATACTTATTCTAAACTTACATATTTCATGAATTCTACTTTAGACATACTATATACTATAACATAATTACAAAACACGTACAATACTAGTTTAAGGGGAATATTTTACAATTCTGTCATGCAATATGAGATAGTAGGCTGTAGTATTCGCGGGTACATTAGTAGAAGTTTCAAACTCTAAGCGAATGTCTACAGCACCAGTTTTCAAAATTTCGTTTTGATGAGTGCAGTCAATAACAACAATTGGTGCAACATTTTTAAATTCTTTTGGTGTCAGTATAGGTTCGTTTGTTTTACCATAGTATGATGATTGGAACTGCGCATACATATCAGAAAGGATAGCAAAACAGTTTTTGTTGAAATTTAAATTGTCGTATGGGTACATTTCCGAATTAAGGTACAACTTTATATTACTTAAATTGCAGCTACCAAATGAACTGCTAGACTCCATATTTTTTTTTATTATCAGTTTGAAATCCAACAATTACAAAGCGAGGTTTTTCTAGTTGTGATGAAGTTTTGATAGCCCACGTGTGACGTTGGGTTTGTTGGAGTACCAGATACTCCATTAATTCCCAGCTTCGGAATGCAATTTCCAGTTCAGCATTTACACACAAAGTGAGCTAAGGTAATGTTTATTCATGAGAAGAAAGTTTAGCTCACGAGCCCTTAAGGGCTCATGAGTTAATTTCTTCGAGTGAATAAACATTCTTAGCTCACGTGGTTTGTACAATATTTTATTCAATTTTGACGAAATAGTAATAAAAACCATTATAATATTTAATTTTGACAAAACAAAAAACAGATCAGTTAGTAGACTGTGCATGACAATCGTCGATGATAGATGTCAAGTCATCTATTTAAAAAGCTTTATTGTCTGTCATTTGTGCCGTGAAAAATAATGAAAATGGCTGATAATGTCTGATAAATACTATGATAAGTGTTAATTTCGTGCCTGATGTTATTTTAAATGCATTATGTGTTGCAGAGTGATTAAAAAAAATGTGAGAGTGATTTAAAAAAATTTAATTCACTTGTGAAAAAAGTGTTACTTATAATTGTTGCTATGGAGTTAATAATGACAGTTTAAAACGACAAAATTGAATAAAATATTTGACTAGGTTATTACAAGCTTCTATGCCTTGTCCTGAATTTAATTTGTATGCTTGTGCATATTTTGAAAATGAATCTACGATAGTCAAAAATTTAGCTTGTTCTAAAGTAATGCTGTCTATATGTAAAATTTGGAAAGGTTTTGTAGCTGTGGGTGTGATGTTTAAATTTACGTTTAAGGGTCGCCTGTCGTATTTTGTTACTTGGCATATTTTACAGCTATTAATAAATGTTTGAACGGATTTTCTTAATTTTGGCCAGTAATATTGTTGTTTTATACGCGCTTCTGTTTCATCGATACCACGGTGGTTACTTTTGCCGCAGTGGTAATTCGATATGATGTGTATGATTTCTTCCTCATTGGTAAAGTCGCTTAAATATTTTGTACATTTTACTAAACATAGTTGAGAATTTTTGAAATAATTTTAAAGAATTAAACTGAATTTCTCGTATAGTTCGTTTTGAAAATAAATATGATATTTTATTTTTGTAACAAGGTATTCTTTAATAAAAGTAATCATTTCAGTTTTGTAATTATTTTTTGAAAATTCTACTTCCATTCGTAATTTTTTGTGTTCGTATAATTATGTAATTTTTACTTGTTTGGGATAAAAATCGACTTCTGTTATAATAATTAGATATTTGCCATAGTTTACGGGGCATTCTACTATCGGGATTCCGACGATAGGATTTTCTTTACTTGAATGTATTGTGATATCGCTATCGCTTGTGTCGTCATCGTTTATCTCATTATGTTGTGAGTCACCTACCTCGACTGCAAGGGATTGAGTGTCATCGTCTTTGTTATCTGTTTTATTCCTTAACTCTGTGTTAAAATTTTCTATGAATTTATGAAAATGTTTCATGTTTTCTGTTTCGTTTATATTTAATTCGGTTTGGGGAATTTTGGGTTCAGGGAGTTTGTAAACGGTTATTAGTATGTTGGTATTATCAAAAATATATTTTAACATTGATTTAATTTCGTTCCAAATTTGATTGTCATGGCCACATGCAAATTTTGGTATACTTAAATTTTTGATATTATGTAAACAGAATTTTCTCAAATTTAGTAAGGTATAGAATGTCTTGTTTAGTCGGTTTATTATAATAATTTTCCTTTGTTATTAAGTATAATAGATATCTTTGTGGGGTTTTTAAATATACTAGGTTATGAAGTTGAGGATTTTGAGATTTTAATTTGTGTATATTATTAAATTTATTTTTAAAATTTTTGGCAATACCCGATGACATTTCTAAATCTTTGCTCACGCAATGAGCTAGACTACAGTCGGAGGGTGCATCGAATAGATTTCCTATTACTTCAATAATATTGTTATTATTGTGATTAAGGCAATGTTTCTTATCTAAGTAGTCTTTGAATAGAGCTAGTGGAGTGTCATCTATAGGCCATCCAGCGAATCAAGCGGTTTACGTCATAAATACAATATCACTAGAAACAATGACGTCATATGTTAAAAAGTTTACATGAGCATGTAAAACGGATTAAAATCTGTGGGTTGCCTTCATAAACCCAAATTTTTCTTAAAAACACATCTGGTATAATATTTTTCCAGCGAAATCCAATTTTATTTAAAATATTCTGAACGATACTGCTTACGCCGTTATAAATACTTCATTCTTGTAGTATATGCAACAAACTATCTAGTATTATGTGAGATCCTTAAAAAAACACAGAATACTGCATACCATACAATTTCTCACTGTTTGTATACATTGCGTATAGCGTTTGCCACACGCTGTACATATAGATTTAATTTTCAAATTATTACTAACAAATAGTACCAAATATTACCTCAATATTAGATTTTAGTGAAAGTAAAAACCCACCAATCTATTTTTCATTTTCAAAATAAGTCAATAAATTAACTACAAGCTCTTGAATTTGACATGACAGAGCATTTGACATTTTGACAATGAACAACGAAACCAAAAACAAAATGAAATCACAATACACGTTGAAAAGGATAATATAGACATATAATATTTAGTAATATACATGTTCAGAATTACCAACATTAAAAAAATATAATCAAACGTCATTTTGCAAAAATTTACAAAATTTTACTTAATAATAATATATCCAAATATAATTATTTCTATTAAAGGTGTCAAATACATGATAATAATAAAAAAAACAATAAAATACCGTTAATAAAATATATTTAAAAAAATAAAGAAAATTTCAAAAATCCCTAAACGATGACGTAAACCGCTTGATTCGCTGGATGGCCTATACTTGTGTTTGTGATTGTAAATTTTGAGTTTTATTAGTTTCAACAGGTATACGGCTTAAGGCGTCGGCATTGGTATTAAGTTTGCCTTTCTTATAGATTATTTCATAGTCATATTCCTCTAATTTGAGGCGCCATCTTATTAATTTTTGGCTACATTGTTTTAACGAGAATAGCCATTGCAAGGGTCGGTGGTCTGTATAGATTTTGAATTTGCGTCCTAATAAGTGAGTTTAAAAATACTGAGTCGCCCAAATGATGGCTAACATTTCTTTCTCAATGGTGGAATAGTTTATTTCTATCTCGTTCAGTGTTCTGCTAGCGTAAGCTACTGGTAGGTCGTTGCCTAGACCACCTTGGGATAACACAGCTCCAATTGCCAGCTGGCTCGCGTCAGACGTCAAGTTAAATTCTTTGTCGTAATCTGAATATTGGAGTAGTGGTTCGTTAGTCAACAAATTCTTGCAATTTTCAAAGCATTGTCTGTACTCAGGGTCGTTAATGTCAATAACAGCATTTTTCTTTAAGCGTCTAGTCAGCGGTTTTGTTATCTTAACGAAGTCTTTAATAAATTTTCTAGAATAGCCTAAATGTCCTAAGAAACCTTTAATTTGTGTTGTAGTTTTTGGAATTGGAAAATTTAGAACAGCCGAAATTTTGTCAGGATTTGGTTTCACGCCATCAGGGGTTACGATATGCCCGAGATACGCTACTTCCCTTTTAAGAAATTCGCATTTATCTAATTGTACTTTGAAATTTGAATTTTTCAAACGTTCGAAAACTAATTTTAAATTTTGAATGTGTTCTTGTAGGCTGGTGCTAAATATAATAATGTCGTCGAGGTAAACAAGGCATTTTTTGTTTACTAACCCTCTCAGGACATTGTCCATAACGCGTTGGAATGTCGCGGGTGCGTTTTTTAAGCCAAAAGGCATGCGAGTGAACTCGCACTCGAACAGTTTTTTGAATGTCTTGTTTGTCCATTTCATCTGGTGGAAAACAGATGCCAAGTCTAACGTAGTGAAATACTGACAGCGTCCGAGTTTGTCTAGTAAATCAGTTATGTTCGGTAATGGGTATTTCCCCTAATAGTCTTTTCGTTCAATTTCCTGTAATCTACCACTATACGCCACTTGCGTTTACCAGATGCGTCAAGTTTTTTGGGACAACCCAAATAGGTGATGACCATGGCGAACATGATGGTCTAATAATTTTTTGATCAACATTTTTTATGTTTGAGAACGTATCTCTTGTCGGTGAATTTCTGGGTATCTATAAGATTTCGTGTAAATAAGAATTTCGTCACTTGTTTTTATGGAATGTTTAATTTGATTAGTAAATGTTAAATTTTTGTCGTCTACGTGAAATATACCAGAATAATCGTGAATTAATTTAGTAATAGCTGATTTTCTTCCGAATTCATGTGATCTGACCGAATTTTTGAAATATCAAATTTAATTTTTTCTGATTGAATGAAATTAAAATTGGGCGATGAGTACGTTTCATAGTTGGAGATGTTTTCTACAGTAATTGGTTCTAATTGTGTGAAGCTGATATGTGATTCTGAATTATTAATTGCTGTACAAAGTGCATGGTAATTATTGGCTGTGGTGACACATTCGGGGATGATTAAATTATTCTGTTGTTTTGGTATTAAAATCGTTCCGTTTTGTTGAGTTACTTGAATTTTGATTACCTTTTCGGTTTTGGGGTCTAATGTTACATTATTATTTGGCTGACAAATATTAATTTTATTTTCAGAATTTTGATGTTGAATTTTTATTTGGCAGGTGGGTGTTGTTACTACATTTTTATTCAGGTCTATAATTACTTTTAATGTACTCAGATTATCTAATCCTAATAAGAGATCAAATTCATTGCATTGCATTTTTCTTTAAATTAAATAATTCGATCGATCGATGATGTTCGCTCAATCTTGTAGAGACAGTTCTACCAAAAGTACATAAGAAAGATGTACCACTCCGCCCGATTGTGAACTGTATTAATTCTTGTACATATAATTTATCTAAATATTTAGATAATCTACTTAGACCTTATATTGGAAATTCATCATCCTATGTCAAGAATTCAAAACAATTTATTGAAATAATCAAGGACCGACATATCTCGTCTGAAGATCTTCTTGTGAGTTTTGATGTCTCTTCATTATTCACGAAGATTCCTATAAAAGACACCCTAAAGTTGCTGGAAAGACATTTTTCTGAAAACATTGTGAAACTTTTTCGACATTGTTTAACTTCATCCTTCTTCATTTTTAACAAAGAATATTATAAGCAAGTAGATGGTGTTGCTATGGGTAATACTCTGTCTACTTCCATAGCTAATTATTAAATGGAGTAATTTGAAGAATTAGCTTTGGAATCTTCTACTTTCAAACCTACTCTATGGTTACGATATGTTGATGACGTCTTTGCTATTTGGCCACATGGGCGTCAAAACTTATCGATTTTCTTAAACCATTTGAATAACATCCAAGAAAATATTAATTTCACCGTAGAAGTAGAAGAAAAAGGCATTATTCCTTTCCTGGATGTTTTATTGGAAAGAAGAGAAGATGGTTCCTTACTTTATTCAGTCTACAGGAAGCCAACGCACACAAATTCTTTATATTAAGGCGATACACTTGACGCCGTAACAGCGTCAAAAACAAGGCTCCGTATTTCCACGATTCTGGCCGTAATAATACAAATTAACAAATGAAATTTTAAATATAGAATTATAAAGAACTAATACACCCCGCCACAAATCTATTTTTTTTAGAAAAATTATGCCAAATAAGAAAAAAATAATATAATAACGACAATATTTGACATTTTTCAATTGCAATTTACTTAAAAATGTGAATATTTTTCAAAAAAGTAAGCTTGTGGCGGGGTAAATATATATTTAGGAAACCTATTTCAGTTTCATTTTTGAAAATATCTTATGTAGTTTTTTAGTAAACAAAGAAATACTAATACGTAATTCTAGTTCCAAAATATACACATAGATGTCGCAGCCTTGCAATGTTTAGTTTACTTCATTCGCTCCGCCTTCCCTTAGCGAATACGTCCGAATAGAGCCGAAAACATAAGCAGAGGGTTCGATTGCAAGAATATGAAAGAAAATTGGAGAGACAAATATTATAAGATAGCGTCATTTTAATTATATTCGGCACTAAAATTTTAATTTTAATAAATTGCAATATATTGTTATATAAATACTGGTATAACTAAACTTTGAGGATAAAAATAGTCCTTATACAATTTTATATTTTGTATTTATATATAATATAACAATAATTATTATACATATGTATAAGAATAAAACATTTATATATTATCACTTAGCCGCGATTTCAACATTTGAATGTACTAATTCACTTTTTAGCTCTCGCTAAGATAGGTATTGGATTCATGCTAAAAATCGCATATACACAGTTATTTTAGTGAATAAGCACGTTTTAAGGTCACCAGAATCCGATTTTAACTTTTTTACAATAATGTGTGTGTGTGTATGTTGGAGGGACGGTAAAGACCAATTTATCTAAGTATTCCTTAATCTCACATTATAATGGGTATAGCTGAAAAGGTTTTGGTAACAATTGTACAACTGGAATTAGTAGATTTTTAAAAAAATCTTCTAAATCTTTTTTTTTAATTTATGTTTTTGCAAATAGCTAACTATTAAAAAATATAAAATTCTTTATCCGACACATTGAACATTTTTATTATATCTTCTATAGATTTAGATTTAGAGATGGAGAATTATAAATATATAAAATAATACTTTGTAATGAATCTCACAGCCGAAATAACTCCATGGAAACAATTTGAAAAATTAAAAATGTGTGTAATTGACATGAAAATGTCAGTGTCGTTAGTGTCAAAAATCCATATACATTACGGAAGTCGTCCCTTGGGAAGTACCTACATTTAATATTTCTTGCTTTATAGTCCAGGCAACGAAGGAAAAATAGCGGAAATAATTCATGTAGAAGCCAATTTTGGCACAGTTGTAGGGGAAGGTGTCCTTAATAAAATACTAAAAGTACTGATGGGTGGGAGTGGAGCTAAGGGGGGGAGGGGTCTCTAAAGGTCCCTTTTTTCAGTTTTTTGTTAATAACTCGAAAACTACTGCCCCTAGCGAAAAAATGTTTATGTACTAGATTAATCTACATAAAATTCTCTACAGAAAAGGTCCTATATATATTTTTGCTAGGATCAATACTTAACGAGATATAGAGGGGGAAAAATTAAAAATTAGAAAAAAAATACTTTTATTGTTAAAAATCAAGTTTTAATAAAAAATGAACCATGCAGAGCCCACGTATTAATAACAAAAAAGATCCTATACACATTTTCGCTAGGATCAATACTTAACGAGATATAGAGGGGGGAAAATGGAAAATTAAAAAAAAATATATTATTAAAAATGAAATGTTAATTGTAAAAATAAAATATATAGTAAGGAAGGATATATCTTGAATATCAATTTTCTATACTGTAAAATTAATAATAAAAAATTGATACTAGCACCAACGTAATGGGTGAGGACGTAACTGACTGACAAGAACGTTTAGACGATACATTAGTTTTAACATTGATAGCGGTTCCCGAATTGTCCCTGATAAGGACGAACGCCAATACGAAGGCCACGGAAGATAACGGGACCAAGAGCCAGTGACGGGGAGCCCTGAACTCATTTCAACCGTTCTCCCCTTCTGTCTATAGTCTATAGTCATCTCCAACGACGTACATTATTGTGGTACCCCCCCCCCCCCCCCCTCACACAATTCTTCCATTACATATTACTTGTAGTAAAGTTATTAATACGTGGGCTCTGCATGGTTCATTTTTCATTAAAACTTGATTTTTAACAATAAAAGTATTTTTTTTCTAATTTTTAATTTTTCCCCCTCTATATCTCGTTAAGTATTGATCCTAGCAAAAATGTATATAGGACCTTTTCTGTAGAGAATTTTATGTAGATTAATCTAGTACATAAACATTTTTTCGCTAGGGGCAGTAGTTTTAGAGTTATTAACAAAAAACTGAAAAAAGGGACCTTTAGAGACCCCGCCCCCCCTTAGCTCCACTCCCACCCATCAGTACTTTTAGTATTTTGTTAAGGACACCTTCCCCTACAACTGTGCCAAAATTGGCTTCTACATGAATTATTTCCGCTATTTGGCTCTTTTCGGTCTTTGTTGCCTGGACTATTATTATTAATTAAATATTTAAAATAATAGATACATATATTACCTACATATACGCATCAGAAATAACGCCATTCTACTCAATGAATTTGAAGAATCTCGAACATTTAGAAGAATAGGTGGCAACCTTTTTAAAAAATGAATTAAAAAATACATTAATAATAGATGTAATTAGTATATTTGTGTATGTACCAATAATGTGAAATACAATATGTACTTACGTATAAAGCTTATACTTATGTATATGCCTACAGTCACATAAAATGACATAAAAGAATGTGTGCTTACACTGCATCCGAAAGCGGAAACGTTTAATTCTTTACGAGCACAAACATGCTACATGCTAGCTTACTCCCCAACTTGTACTATTGGAGAAAGAGATAACGGGAGATAGGAAGTGCGCGTAATTTAATGTTCTAGTCCTGACACCTAGCTATTTGCATTAGGGGACAAGGAGGGGTAGCCGGAATGATGGGGAGAGAAGTGACCAATCATAAGCAATGAGACGCCAGATATAACCCCGCCTCCTTGCTACTCGCCACCGCACGTCTGGCCCCCTGTGTAACTAAAAGAAAATAAGTGAACCGCCTTAATGCTAATTCACACCACCATCCTTCACAGAAATATGGCACTATAAAATGTCTAATAAGAAGAGCTACAGATATATGCCATCCAGATAAATTAAAAGAAGAGATGAGTGAAATTAAAAATATTTTTATGAAGAATGAATATTCTGTGTCTTCTATTGAAAAATGTCTTAAAGCAAATAGAACAACAAACAATGAAGAAGAAAGGAACGTATTATATGCATCGCTTCCTTATGTTAAAAACGTAACGGACAAGATTGGTAGAATTCTTCGTAAGAAGAACATGAAGATTTCGTTTTCACCATATGTTAAACTTCGACATATGTTGAAACAAGTGAAAGACGTCATCCCTCTTCAATCATCAGGGATTTACAGAATTCCATGTGACTGCGGGAGAGTTTACTTCGGCCAGACTGGTAGAACTGTCTCTACAAGATTGAGCGAACATCATCGATCGATCAGATTGAACCAGCCTGAGAAATCCTCCGTTGCAGAACATGCCTTGGAAGAATTCCACCAAATTAAATTTGAAGATACTAAAATTATTGCAAGACCTTCTCGACTTAACAACAGATTAATTAGAGAAGCCATTGAGATTTATAAAACAAGAAACATCAATCTCAATCATTGTGACGGATTAGAACTTAGTCGCGCATGGCTTCCAATATTAAATATGTTGTAATATGTAATATGTATACAATTTTTATAAACTTTTTCTAACATCTGTTTACAAAGAGTACGGCTGCGGTATTTCGCTACCGATAAAGCGTCTCTGAGTTATACACATCACTTCTCTGCCAGTTTTTGGGGCGGTTTTTCCTCTGGCAAAAGGAGATTTTTTCCTGAGAAGATGCATGTTCGCCGTCCATGTTATTACCGGGCATGCATATATTGTCTAGAAAATTGTATACTTAAAAAAGGTAACATTTATGAATATTTATTGTTACCTTGGTTACTTGTTATTATTGTTTTTTTAAAATATTTATGTCAATGTATGAAGAAGGCACCAGTTTATGGTGCCGAAACGTTGGGTTAAAATTAATAAATACAGAACATAAACTAAAAAAAAGGTAGTATTTTTCCAATTAATTTTGCTTATAATAACAGAACGCTTTATACGATTTGGATGAAATTTGGTATGAGAGTTCATATGGTTATAAGTCATCTTTTAAGGTGATACTTGTTATTATTAGTGAACCACTAGTGTATGAAACTTAAGTGTCCCAACATTGATTAGACTGTAACTTTTTAATGGCCACGGCGATAACATAAAATTATTATTTTTCAGAAAGATACATTCAATAGTAAACTTTTCTCTTTCTGTTTAATTTGAGATATCTGTTACGGTTCAGACAGAAAAAAATTAAACCTGAGTGACTGCATCGTGAATTTTTTTTAAATAAATTTAATCTAGCAGTCTATCCAAATGTCAAACACCTAATTTCTAATGACAGTAACAATTGTTTATGGGTTGTCAAAAAATTTCTTCGCAATATTCAGAAACTAGTAACATCTGTTTGTTCGGTCTAATTGTATTTTACTACCATTATTATAAATAACACGAATAAATATGTTAGCTTACTCCCAAACAAGTTCAGAAGATTGACAACTCGTTACTGTAATTAAAAATTAGATGTTTGACATTTGGCTAGACTGCTAGATTAAAATTATTTTTAAAAAATTCGGGATGCAGTCACTCAGGTTTTATTTTTTTCTGTCTGAACCGTAACAGATATCACAAAGTAAATAGAGGGAGAAAAGTTTACTATTGAATGTATCTTTCTGAAAAAAAAAATAAATTTATGTTATCGGAGTGGCCATTAAAAAGTTACGGTCTAATTAATGTTGAGACACCTAAGTTTCATACACTAGTGGTTCACTAATAATAACAAGTATCACCTAAATAGATTACTTATAACCACATGAACTGTCATACCAAATTTCATCCAAATCGTATAAGGCGTTCTCTTATTATAAGCAAAATTAATTTTTTTTCAAAGAACTTTGAAGCAGAATTCTGGCTAAATGGTACTCTTTCCGGTAGAAGCAAGTCTAGTTAAATCGTCTTATTTTAGCCTCAGGAATCTGTGGTTAAGCCATGTCCCCCTATTTAAGAGACACCCTGTATATATATATATATATATATATATAAAACGTTTGACAAGATTGAGATTCATAATAGTATAAATAAATTCTTGTGGGGTAATAAAACTAACTAAAATAAAAAACCTAAAGTAAAATTAAGAATTATGATATGCAGTGAAATATTTGGGTTGGATATCATTACATTTTGTACCAATCCCACATTTAACGGTATTATTTAAAATTAATGTTTTATATGTACTACCAAATTGTAAAGATACCTCCACATAGACTTCTTGCTAAAAAATTTTGTTGTCAAGATATGGCCGTGGTAAGCTGGTGCACTTTTGCTCCATTGGGAAGAAAAAAACTACAAAATGTGTATTTTATTTAATTTATTTTATATTTTCGAAGTTGTTACATACTAGTTAATAAAATTAAACTAACTAAAATAAAAAACCTAAAGTAAAATTAAGAATTATGATATGCAGTGAAATATTTGGGTTGGATATCATTACATTTTGCACATTTATAAAACGTATATTTATGGGAAATGCGGCATCGTTTGCACTGTGGTGCGCTCGAAAGGATGGTCTGTTTTGTTATTTCACACTTTCAGAGGTACTTCTCTCGGTGAATCAGCTTTAATCACGTACTTGAATCCGGTAATTATTTACTGCATTATCCTGCAGAGCTACACCACCCATTGTGCTTTCTAATAACGTACAATTTGCGGCATCGGGATGTGACCTACTTTTCTCTCCTTGTGATCAAATCTTTTAGCTCGCTGCATGGGCTCAAGACTAGTCAAGACCCACATGATTTGAGGTAAGTGTAACAACCACATTGTCGTTCCATCGAAGAAGGAATATTTCGTTGTCGACGTCAAACATTGACCGTGCGATCCACGTTCATATTTTTTTCAGATCTTTTCCTTTTGCTTGATTCGTTTGATTTTCGCGAATAGTACCAATGGCAAAGTAACCCATTGCAGACAGTAGCTTCAATAATTTGTGTGAAGAAGTTATCAAAAGCAAACAACTCTTTCGCCCAACGAATATTCGAAGTCGGTTTTGGACGGTGCGCCTGCATACGGAATAAACTGATACAAATAACATTCCGCCGAACAGATGTTTCAATATTTGTATCCAAATCGAATCGGCTTCTCTCTTATGTATATTTTGCAAGAATGTCTGCCGAAATAAGCAATTTGTTCGTCGGTTAACAACTTATAAGAGAAAACGTCGAATTGTAGAAACCCTTTGTAAAATTTGTCATTCTCGTTCAGTTTATCATTGTCGCACACGTGCATAAATCGTTTCAGAGCTTCAAAACGGTTGCGGCTTATTGTATCTTTTACAATATTTAAGCCCAATAAAGGGTATGTCGTGCAGTACGCTCTTGAAGTGAGCAATGTGTGGAACCCAGTCAGATACAAAATTCCAATAAATTTCTTTATTTCATCGGAATTGGTCTCAAACAAATGTTCGTTCTTATCCACTTGAGTATATTTATATGTGCTTTTCACAATGACTTCAATAATTCGTCATCAATGAATAACTCGAACAATTCCAAAGCCGCTTTCCTCCTAAAATAAATACAGAACAAAAAAATTATGCATTAAATAAAAAGGCACAAAATACCAAATATAAAATCACGAATCTACACACCTAAATTTGCGCACAAGTCTTCAACTTTGTTGCTAGAAATATAATATTAATATTTTGTCGGCTTTCAACTCCTTTGAGTTATAGCTCACCAAATACTTTATTTAATCATTTCTGTGGGAAAAAAGAAAATATTCGGAACTGCAGTCTGTAAGCTTTTATTGATTTCAAACCAACGTTTCGATCATAACTATATCCTCTTCAGGGTTAAATCAAGTCAGAAATAATAATAAAATATTTGTAACAAACGTTAAAAAACATCAATTGTAACGACCCTAAAATAGGTTGTTACTTTCGTGGGTTTACTGGTAAAAATAAAGTCATATAATAGTTTAATTTACATATATTTAACATTTTTTTTAAATAATAATTACAATAAAAGGGGTAACTTAGCTAAATTATCGAAGTGACAGGACGAATCTGTGAGTGGGGGACAGCCAAAATTCATTCGTTCTTCAGTTTCTGTACTGCTTCTTGCTATTACTTGGTGTTTCTACGTACACCGACGATTCCTTTTATTCCAACTTCTCTTCTTCTACTTTATAATTACTCTTTCTTTCTTCAAAATGTTTTTTTTTTTTTTTGATGTAGATCTAATTACTGACAGCCTTTTTCTACTACTTCCAACAACCTTCTCTGTTTTTTTTTTTCTCATCCCCTAGCAACCCCGTCACACGTTTTTTTTCTTTTTACATGGCCAGCCAATATATACTAGTTTAGATCATTGCATTACCCCCCTTAGTTAATTGTAATGAATTATTGTAACAATGAAAATTAACTAACATAATTAGGAGTTAATTAAGATATGGTGGAACAAATGGTTTCAAATTATATACATTGTGACAACCAATGATTTCATTAGTTTCACAGTTTTTAAGTTCATAAGAATTTGCCCCTACACATTTTATGACAACGACAACGTATGGCCTATCATAAATTAAAAATAATTTTTTAATTACTTTATCTTCTGCCGAAGATAAGGAATGATTTCTTAATAACACATAATCACCGATTTGAAATTTTATAGTTTATATGAATTATCATGCCGTAATTTCCTTTTTTCCGCCTTCGTCAGGAGTCGTTGTTTAGCTAGCATCAGAATTTCATGATGTCGATAAGTAGGTTGTGGGTTACCGTCAGTAGGAGACGTAACACCCTTCAATAGTAATTCTTCTCGCATTCTCCCATAATGAACTTTATTTATATATCCCTCTACTTCATTTATTACAAAGGCCCATTTTGTATGCTTCTGGTGACAGAGCATTCGTAATAATCGACCAATTTCTCGATTTACGCGTTCTGTATTATTCCCTTGAGGATAATATGCGGATGTGTGTTTCATTTTAATATTCTCAATATTTAAAAATTCTTTCCATTTATTGGACCAAAATTGCGGACCGTTATCAGATAGCATCGCTACGGGTTTCCCTACGGCCGCAATAAATTCTTTAAACTTACGAATAATTGTTTCTGCGTTCGACCGCTTTAATGGATACAGTTTTACAAGTTTGGAAAACGCATCAACAAATACTAATAAATAAACTGCCCCGCTACGCGATTGTGGTACTGGACCCATCAGGTCTAAACATACCAAATCCATAGGTTTATCAACGATAACGCTGTGTCTTTCACCATGGTAACGATTAGAAATTTTAGTACATTGACAAATTACGCAACCAGCTATAATTTTCCTAATAGTTTCTTTCATTTTATTACCATAAAAGGATCTTTTTAATGCTAAATAGCATTTCAAAGCACCAAAATGACCGCTTTTTTCATGTTCATGCAACACTAAACTTTTTATGTGGGCTTTAGGTATACATAACCTATATCCATGTTCAGACTTTGCACCCTTTCTCCATAGTAATCCATCATACAAAAAAAACCATTTATAATGACGTGATTTAGTATCTTTAGATTTTAGGGAATTAATAATTTTTTTAAATAAATCATCTTTCTCTTGTGACTCAGGGAGAGACTTCATATTTTGTAGTACTTCTTGAAACACCGTAGAATTCTTTAAAGTTGCTATATATATTTGTTTCTCTGAACCTGGAATTTCTACTTCACGTACAGCATCTGAAGGATACCGTGATAAACAATCAGCTATTACATTTTCAGTTCCTTTACAATATTTTATATTAATATCATATTCCTGTAGAAAAAGAATCTACCTTGTCAATCTCGAATTCAAAAGTCTACATTGTTTAATAAAAGATAAAGATTTATGGTCAGTAATACCAGTTACTGGCTTCTGGCTAATGCTTCTTTTTCAGTTATACTATAGTTTCTCTCACTTGCTTTCAGCGTACGACTTGTAAATGAAATAATTCCCTTGTTATTGTCTTTATCTAATTGAAATAAATAACCACCAATAGCATAATCAGAACTATCAGTTTGGATATAATACATTGAATCAGGATTTAGATGAGTAAGGAAAGTAACTTTTAAATAAGCTTCTTTTACTTTATTATACGCGATCTCCATATCATTGTCCCATTTCCATCTAACACCTTTCTTTAATAGTTTAAGTAAAGGAACTGTTAAATGTGCATAATTTTGACAAAAGCGCCTATCATAATTACACATTCCTAGAAAAGCACGCAATTGTTTAACATTTCTTGGACGTGGAAATTTATTAATAGCATCAACGCGTTTATCATCAATCCTTAGGCCATCAGCAGTTAAAATGTGCCCTAAAAATGATACTTCCCGACGCACAAATTCACATTTCTTTAACTTAACCGTTACCCCCCCCCCCATGACTCAACTTTGCTAATACCGTTTCTAAATGTATGAGATGTTGTTCCATATTTGGGGAATATATCAATATATCATCTACATAATGCATAACATAATCTTGTACATCAATCAAAATACCCTGTAGCGCACGAATAAAACTAGCTACTGACGTACTTAATCCAGAAGGCAAGACATTAAAAACGTAAGTCTGTCCATCATATTGAAACCCAGTGTATTTCCGGTGTTCATTTTTTATTGGTACCTGCCAGTATGAACTTGTTAGATCCAATGTGCTAAAAACTTGACCTTTTGTTAAATTATATAAAAATTCATTAGGACTAGGTGGTACAATATGGTCTTTAACCATTAGGGTATTTAAGTAACGAGCATCTAAGCAAATTCGCGGTAAACCATCTTTTTTAGTTACAACTACTAAAGGGTTTATGTATTCTGTCTGTGCCGCTTGCACCACCCTCCACTCTATCATTTCTTCTATTTGCCTCTTAATTACAATTCGGTGGCAATGTGGAACTGGATATGACTTTTTAAAAAAAGGTTTGTCAACTCGAAGTTTTATTTCATGTTCATAATGGTTCATTTTACCGGGTTTATTAGAGAACACTTTATCATATTTTATTAATATATTGATCAGCCGATGTTTAATGCTATCGTCTACCTGAATTAATTTCTGATTAACAAATTCTTCAATATTACAGTTATTAGCTGTCTCTGTTCTTTCATTTTCCCGTATTTTTATTTTTTCGTCATCTATAGATTCTACTACTGATAGAGCCGCAGACGTAAGAGTCTGAGAATCAGTATATTTTAATTGTAAAATCCGATTAGAAATAGTTAACGCGATAGTTTTAAGCTGGAAATTAATCTTCATTTTATACTTAGTTAACCAATCACAACCTATTATTAATGACGCAAATAAATTCGGAACAACTATACATACCGTTTCTAATGTTAAACCTTGAACTTTTAAATCTAATAATATTTGTTTACGTATTTTAACCGGTCTACCTGCTATCGCGCCATTTAAATTTACGCCCGTTACCGGAAGTACAGAAAATGGTTCTGACTTTGAGCTACCTATCAAACTGTTAAATAATTCTTCGGATATACACGTCACCTGACTACCTGTATCTACAAGAGCCTTTATTTTTAAGTCTTTAATAATTATTTCAATATTTGGCATTGTCTACACATCTTTATGTTCTCCTGCAAGAGATCATATCATCATCAAAATTTTCACGAAATAGTACAGCAGATCTGTTTTCTTGCTGTTCATTGACTTTGGGTTCATTATTCAACTTTACTTTATTATCTGAACGGTTTTTATTAAAATTACTAGTATTTCGCGTATAATTATTATTGTCGTATCTGCTGTTTATATTTCGATTCCGCATGTTTTCTTGTGACGAGTGTAACTCATTTTCTATACGATAAGTTTCATCTACTTCTCGTAAATATTCTTTAATTTCTTCCACCCTCGAATAACCTAAATTTAGGATCGCACGCTTTATTTCCGGTGAAAAATGATGTAATAACATTTTTGTCAAACATTTTTCATCTAGTTGATCATTCAAATAAGACGCCTCACGGATCATTTTCAAAAAATACTCGGCCCTACTACCCCGTTCATATTTCCTATACTTCAACCTAAGAAAGGTATCACGTCCCTGTTCAGGGCCCCAGTACCTATTTAAAAATGCTATTTTAAAAGATTCAAAATTAGTAAAGTCTTTTGATTTCATTGCCGCCCAATCTGATGCTGAACCGCGCAACGCTCCTGAAGCTAAGGAAACTTGTTTATGTTCAGGTACACCAGCATCGTCAAACATTGTTATTAATTTATTTATAAATACAACCGGGTGCATATTACACGGTGCACTAAATGTCAAATTTTGACCTCCTAAATCCTTCCACGCAGAAATATACGAAAAATCTGTATACGTTTTTAATATGCCAGGTTCGTTTAGTTTATTTGTTTTTAATACATGATTTACCTTTACTTCTTTTGATTCATTATCTCTCTTTTTGAACTGTGAAACTAACTCAGACATTGACTGTTGCATTAATATCATATTTTGGGAAAGTGTTTCTAATAAACTGCCCACCTTATCTTTCACAAATTCTGTTTCTTCCGTATTACTTCGTCTGTCTTTTCGTTTCCGTGACATTTTACAAAGGTATCACATATATACATAATATAACTGTATTATTTCTACCAGCTCCACTAGTTGGGCGCCAATTATGTAACGACCCTAAAATAGGTTGTTACTTTCGTGGGTTAACTGGTAAAAATAAAGTCATATAATAGTTTAATTTACATATATTTAACAATTTTTTTAAATAATAATTACAATAAAGGGGGTAACTTAGCTAAATTATCGAAGTGACAGGACGAATCTGTGAGTGGGGCACAGCCAAAATTCATCCGTTCTTCAGTTTCTCTACTGCTTCTTGCTATTACTTGGTGTTTCTACGTACACCGACGATTCCTTTTATTCCAACTTCTCTTCTTCTACTTTATAATTACTCTTTCTTTCTTCAAAATGTTTTTTTTTTTTTGACGTAGATCTAATTACTGACAGCCTTTTTCTACTACTTCCAACAACCTTCTCTGTTTTTTTTCTCATCCCCTAGCAACCCCGTCACACGTTTTTTTTTCTTTTTACATGGCTAGCCAATATATCCTAGTTTAGATCATTGCACAATGATTAATATGTGAAATACATACAGTTATAATAGTGATGAAAACTATTTTTTATATAAATATAATATAACGGGAACAGATAGAATGTACAAGTTTTATAAAACTCTTTATAGCCACCCTATCACCACCAAACACCACGAAAAATTATAAAACATGAACTCAAACAATAACACTGTTCTCTCTCCGTGAGCGCCCGTGTCCTCAACACCGGTTCGCCTCTCCTCGGCTATCGCTGTAGAATCTCGCCTGGCTATCCCCACTCATATTCGATTCACCTCGCCCGCCAATTCGTCCCATGATTCCGAATTTTCTCGCTTACAATATAAATAAAGAAAAACAATATAAGATCTCAATATTTTCATGTGAATTTAACCAAACTCACTGTTACGCTGCCAGGCGCAGACAAAACTTGCAGGCACGAATGGACATGTAATGACTAGCGAAAAGAAACCAAGTACTCATATATGCTCAATGGTGCAAAAATGCACCATTGATTTTCGCGCGTGAGTGATATATGTAAATTTTCGGCCAATCCACATGTCAATATATTTTATCTAAATTACAGCTCAGCGAGTATCTAATACAGCGATTAATTATTTTTTGTGGGTGTTCTAATTATTTTTTCAAAATCAACATCAAAAAGGTATGTTGTGGCATATGCACAAATTACAGTTGTTAGAGTCAGGGAACAAAAAAAAAAATTATATGAACAGATAAAGAGTCCAACTAATGTATGATTGTATTGGGATACTAATTTTATGTTATAAATCGCCTACAAAATTTCAAAGGCACACTAGTACTATCTACTTCTACTGTCTTTTTAATGTTACTCCATTTAGCTGTTTTCCCTTACAATACAACATTTCTGGTACTAAAATTATTTGTAATGGCCTTCAACATATGAGGAGCATCAAATCAATGTATAATTTTATTTCCATCGATGTTGTACACGAATTCATCTTTCCCCCTATCCGACTCCAATGACAAAGCATGACCTGCCATCACAAACAGACGAAAGTATTTTAAATTTTGTTTTAGTATGTATTGCTCTGACTTCTTTAATTAAGGTAGATATGGGAAAGTACGACTTCTTCGGACTTGCAGTCAATTAATAAAATTTATTCACGCCGACGTTTCGACTATAATAGTCTTCCTCAGGGCTCTACAATATGATACAAAAGCGAAATAGTAACATAGGAACACAAAATAATTATAAATTACAAAAACTATAAAATACAAACTTACAGAATGGTCTAGTCAAAAAAGAAACCACATGTGGATAACGGAACATACACTCGCCATGTTTCCCAAGATTTCAGCGTCTGAATCAACCTTTCGGCCATCATCAGATGCCGGCCGTGCTCAGCTAGTAACCATAGATGCGTTTCGCTCTCGTTTGAGCTCAAATAAATTATGCATTTCTATGCCGTCTATAAACAAAGTCGCCGTATCTCAACATCGTGTGTGTGACAAAACGTATTCTTATTGGCTAAATTCGAACGAGTTGAACCAATCACAATGGACCCGGCGATCTTAGCGCAACTACTAATGTTTGGTTGAACTAAAACCGTTAGACGTGATGTCACGGCGGCAGTGTTATTGGAGTAGGTTAAGGTTTGCGTTTTAAACAAATGAAGCTGAACTTGTATTTACCAGAGTTTAAAAGTTATTTATTTCGAAACTAACGCTGTTTATTTGTAAGGTACGTATTCATGTTTCAATACAGAAATAGACAACTTGTATCCAAACAAATATCTCGTAATTAGGCACTTTCTGTATAATAAACATTGAAGCAAAATTTGAAGAGGTTATATTTTACTCTCCTTTACAATGGCAGTAATGTAATTTTTATAAGACATTATTAAATAACAAAATCGTTTACTTTTTTTCTGAAAATAATAATATTATTGTGTATTTTGGTGTTATTTTTCTTCTAATCCAAACAGATCTGCCTGTTCTGTGATGGCACAATTTTGGGTAAGAGTGATCTGCTGCGAATCCGTTCAGTAAACCGTAACGCTATATAATAATAATAATAATAATAATAATAATAATAATAATAACTTTATTTAGCATTGGTGCTATATAATAAATAATAATAGTATAAGTACAAATAATAACGTTTCATTAACTTAATACTTTATATTATATTTATTAAATTCTGACTTTTATTTAAATAAATATTCTTAGCTTTTAATTTAAAATTTCTTAAATCTAAATTCTTAAGATTATTAGGTAATTCATTGTACATTTGTACTCCTCTGAATAGCAGTGCATTTTGTCCTTGAGCAGTGTTTTTTTTTTTGTAATATAATACTTATTTTTATTACGAGTATTGTAATTGTAAATATCTTCAATTTTAATTAATTTATTTCTGAAATATTCCGGTTGAAGCCCAATTTTAATTTTATGTATCAGTACAATTACTTGTAATTCTAATAAATATTTTACATTACACCATCTTAATTCGCTTAACATTGAATTTATGTTGGTATATTTATTACATTTTAATATTGTTCTCATTGCCCTATTCTGAATTAATTGCAATTTATTTAAATCACTTTGATTACATAAATATAATACAGAGCCAAAAAAGTAAAAATGTGGGAGAATAATAGTATTATAAACTGTTTCTCTTGATTTTTGAGATAAAAACTGACTACATCTATTCAAGAAATATAATTTCGTTGAAATTTTTTTATAAATGTACATTATATGTTCATCTAATTTCAAATTTCCAGTCAAAATACAACCCAAATATTTATGTTGTTCTACAATCTCAATTTCCATTTTTGCAATTTTTATTTTAAAATTATCATTAATTAAAGTTAATACTTTTTTATTACTGCCTAGTATCATTCCTTTAGTTTTATCAATATTTATTTTAAGTTTATTAATACATAACCACTTATTCAAGTTATTCAGGTCCTCATTTACTTTGTACATTATATCTGATTTATTATTTCCCTTTAAATATATCACCATGTCATCAGCAAAAAGATGAAACTGACAATACGGAATTACTCGCTCTACATTATTAATTTATAAGATAAATAACAATGGCCCTAATATGCTCCCCTGTGGTACACCATTTTTTGTTTCTATTTTGTCTGATTGTACATTGTTACATTTGACCTTCTGTTGTCTATTATTTAAATAACTAATAAACCATTTAATAACTACCCCTCTAAACCCATACATATTTAGTTTATTTATTAATCTCTCCCTATCTACAGTTTCAAACGCTCGTCGAAGATCTAAGAAAACACTAACCACTTCATCTATATTTTCTTTCCACTCCCCTATAAGATATTGTAGTGCTGATTCACAACTATGATTCCGCCGAAAACCTGATTGATATTTAGATAGTAGATTATTTTGCCATGGCAGGTAATACATTTACAGGTCTAAAATTTTCACATATTTTAGTTTTAGCTACCTTTCTTATTTGAATGATACTAGAAATTTTTAATGCATCAGGTACAATTCCTACTTCTAGCGAACTATTCACTAATCAGCCGTATTCATAGTAACTGAGATAGACCTGGTTTAACTTCGATTTACTTAGACTAGGTTTAAACCAGATCTAAAAATGGTTATTCATAGTCAAACTTAGACCTGATTTAAACCTGGTCTAAGTAAATCGCAGTTAAACCATTCAATCTAGTCGGCTATGCCCATAAATTACACTGCTCATGAGTAGTGAATACAATTTTGACATTTGTGATCACAGCTGTTGTTGACTGGGCTGATTTCTTACAACTAAAACTTTTTATTTACTGTTAACATAGACACTAATACAATTAATTTTTACCTTGATTGTGGTAACACACATTGATGGTTTTAGTACATCAGGATTTGCAAAGGAAGATGGAAATAAAAATGAAATGCTTCTGGATATGATGTATGAGGTGCGGGAGGCCACGTGACTTTGACAAGTGCTTGTGGGGCCCAACATGGTTGCCAAGAATACGGTTTGTGTATGTTGCCTGTGTTGCCAAATAAATTTGAGTGTAAAATTAATAAATAAAATTGTAAAGCTAGTTATTATTAATGAATATCATGTTGTTTTACTTTTTAACACATAAACTTAATTTTTAAAATATACAAGACGTTCAACTTTCATCTGATTGTTTTTTTCAAATTTAGTGCGCCAAGAAATCTTTGTATCGTAGATGGTAGCACAAGTCGCATAATTTTTAAAAAATATTTTAAAAATTAAGTTTATGTGTTAAAAAGTAAAACAACATGATACTCATTAATAATAACTAGCTCTACAATTTTATTTATTAATTTTACACTCAAATTTATTTGGCAACTCAGGCAACGTACACAAGCCGTATTCTTGGCAACCATGTTGGGCCCCACAAGCACTTGTCAAAGTCACGTGGCCTCCCGCACCTCATTTAAACGAATACAATTTGCAGTTCCCCAAAAATAACGATCAAACTACGTCCATAAATAAAATATTAGTATTAGAACCAAGAGATCCAATTTAATATTTAAAATGGAATATGAAATGATGAAAACTAAATCACATTAAATGAAGAATATGAACTTTTTATGATAAAATATTACTGGATTGCAGTCAAATGTTATTCATTTATTTTAATCGAATGATTTCGTACAACACATGCAAAATTGTTCAAAAATTGAATACATTTAATAGTAATACATAACAATAACACTGTCGCTTACATAATATAATACATAGGACTGGTTGCACCAAAATGAAATTCAATAATTATTAACAAATGGAGCATTAAAATTTACCGTAACATTAAATTAATGAGCGCTGCAAAAATATATTTTTTCATTCTTAATGTGTCATTTAGTAATGAAGCATTTAATTTAGGTTGGTACTGATTTCAAATGATGTATCTACATTCAGTTTTGTTTAGACAAAAAAATAATGTGTCAATGTTAAATATAACATTTTGTCGCAAATTACATTACATTTGGTTCAATTGAAATATATTATTTCAAACATGACTTCTAAAGAAAAAAGAATAAGAGCAAGAAATTTCACGGAAAAAGAAATGATTATTCATATAATAGAAGAGTATCAAAAAATTATCGAAAATAAAAAGAGCGATTCAAAGTCATTAAAGACGAAAAATGAGGCGTGGGAGGAAATTTGCGTAAAATTTAATGCTGCAACTGAAACGTCAAGATCTGTCCAGTCAATTAAAACATTTTATGATTTCAAAATGAAACTGCGAAAAAGAGGCCGAAGATAACAATACTTGGAGAGAAACCGGTTGTGGACCATACAAAAATCTAAATTAGACGACAATGAACAACGTTTGTTATCTAAATTTAAAGAACAATTTACTCCCCTAAATAATGCATATGACAGCGCATATGAACAATTTGAACAATTTTTAAAGAAGGATGGTATTAGAAGAGAAAAAACTGCGCCATATACGCCAGAACAAAATGGTATAGCAGAAAGGAAGAATAGATCTTTAATAGAAATGACTCGATGTATGCTACTCGAAACTAATTTTGGGGTGAAGTGGTTCACACAGAAAACCATTTGCAGAATAGATTACCAACTAAAGCAACAAATATCACTCCTTATGAAAGATGGTATGGAAGAAAACCGAATTTAAAGTACATTCGAATTTTTGGTTCAAAAACCTATGTATTGGCACCAAAAGAAAAACGACAAAAACTCGATAAAAATGCAGAAAAAATGGTTTTTGTGGGTTACGAAAAAGGATCAAAAGCATACAGATTAATAGATGTGAAAACTAAAAGAATAACAATCAGTAGAAATGTACAATTTATTGAAGAAGAAGTACATGAAAATGAGGAGAATAAAAATAACATAGATTTTTATACTAAATTCGAATATGAAACAAACAAAATTCATTCAGAAAAAGAATCTACAGAAGAAATAGAAATTGAAAACATATCTCCTGTTATGGGAACTAGAGAAAGTAGTGATACAGAAAATAGTATTGTTGTACAAGATAATATTAGAAGATCAGAACGTGTTAACAAAGGAAAACCACCCAGTAGATATACCGAAAATGTCAATAAAATAACTACAGAAAATATAAATGAATCTAAAACAAGAAATGAAGCATTAAAAAGTGAATACGCATTAGAATGGCATAAAGCAATGAATGAAGAAATAAAGGCCATGGAAAGAAATAAAACATGGGAAATATCAAGTTTACCACCAGATAAAACTGCTGTTGGGAGTAAATGGATCTTTAAAATCAAAAGAGATGACCAAGGAAACCATAAATCGTTTTAAAGCTCGACTAGTTGCGCAAGGTTACTCGCAAAAATATGGTCAAGATTTTGATGAAATGTTTGCACCTGTAATAAAGCCAGCAACTCTTCGAATTTTATTAATAATCGCCGGAAAGAAAAACATGTTAGTTTATCATTACGATGTTGAATCTGCCTATTTAAATGGAGATTTGGAACATGAAGTATACATGAAACAACCAGAAGGTTATTTAAGTGGAAATCCGGATCAAGTTTGTAAATTAAAGAAAAATATATATGGATTGAAACAAGGAGCGAGAGAATGGAATAAAAAGCTTAACAACGAACCTATTAAAAAAGGATTCAGAAGAAGTTTGAATGATCCATGCTTATATAACAAGACAGAAAACGGCCAATGGATGTATTTACTTGTTTATGTGGACGATATAATTTTAACCTCTACAAATTCAAGTAATTTACACAAATTTGAAGAAGAAATAAATAAACAATTTAAGATAAAGAACCTGGGAAAATTAAAATTTTATTTAGGTTTACAATTTGAAAGAGATATTGATAGAATTTTCTATTTACATCAAAGAAATTACATCGAAAAGAAATTAAAAGAATATAATTTAGAAGACTGTAAACTATCCAAGATACCAATGGATCTAGGTTATCAAAAATTGAAAGAAGATAAAAATTTTGAAAATAAAAATATTTATCGAAGTGCCATAGGATCATTATTATATTTGTCTTGTAATTCAAGACCAGACATTGCAGTAAGTACAGCAATATTAGCTCGTAAAGTAGAAAACCCTCTACAAAAGGATTGGACAGTAAGTAAAGCGAATATTTAGATATTTGAAAGGTACGAAAAATATAAAATTAAAATTAGGAAATCAAAATCAATGGGACTTAGATCAACTTATCGGCTACGTAGATGAAGATTGGGGAGGTGATCACACCGACAGAAAGTCAAATTCAGGATTTTATTTTACATGGTTTGGTGGAGCAATCTGCTGGTCTAGTAAGAAACAGAGTTCAGTAGCACTTTCGTCCACCGAGGCAGAGTATATAGCACTAGTAGATGCAGCACAAGAAGCTATATTGTTGCAAAGACTAATACAAGATTTTGACGTAAAATTACAAAAACCTGTTAAACTATACGAAGACAATAAAAGCTGCATCAAAATGACCGAGAGAGAAAGAAAAAAAACGAACGAAACACATAGAGACAAAATATCATTTTGTACGGGATTTAAAACAAGAAGGAAAAATATCTATAGAATATTGTCCTACAGGTGCTATGGTAGCTGATCTGTTAACCAAACCACTTGAAGCAATAAAATTAAGGAGATTCGTCAAAGAAATGAAATTAATATAAACTTTGTAAATAAGTAAATCATTGAGAAGGGGTGATAGTGTGCAATGATTTATTTATAATATAATATATGGCTGTGAAATAGCTGACAGTATAAAAATAAAGTAATAATTTTTGATGTTTGACAGTTCATCAATAAAAAGGATTTTTAATACAATTCATGTGCATTATTTTGTGTTTTACTAAAAGTTATCACAGGAACCGTCTCATTTTATCTTCCGATGAGGACGAAGAAGACGATGACATTTTCTCTAAAACAATTACACCTTTATGTAATGCTCGAAATCAAATATACATTAATATCTCTTTCAAAACTTACCTTGCCTTGTTTGATTATAAACGTCAAAAGACGTACAAAACAATGAATATCATATTTTAATGCTTCATTAAACATTTAAGTGCAAAGGATCGGGGAATTAATTTAATGTTTAATTTAATCTTTGATTAACATAAAAGGTGTTTGGTGCAATGAAATTATATAATTTTTAATTTTCATTAATTTTAAGCCTTCATTAAAATTTTAAGTATCGTTGGTGCAACCGGGCCATAATGTTACAATATTTTATATATTAAAATTCCTTCAATATAGTTCATTCTTTCGTCCACTGGTATATTATGTAGTATTATTATTGTCCAAATATGAGCTTTGATGTAGTAGCTTTAGCTGGATGAAGCACAAAAATCAATATAAAATATGGTGTGATCATAATTGTTTTAAAAAGAGAAGCTATAGCTCTTGACAACTCCAAATCCAATGCAAATCATTGTACTTTGGGAAAACTGTGTAAGTTTGCTGAAAAAGTTTGTTTAACTTAAATAAGTTGTTACAATTTAACATTTTATGTAATAAATCACCAGATTCACTTTAATAATTCTCTATTCAAAGATATAAATGCTCAAAACTTGTATATCAACTGAAACTGGTCGCTTTTTATTGCTGTTTGCATTTTCTAATATTGGTATTATTCGGTCGATTAAATTCTGTAGTTTTCTTTCTTAGATCTGCAAATTTAAAACACTTTAAAAAACCAACAACTTAAACAACTTAACATTTCCTGAAATACTACTTAACATATATTAAATTTTTTAGATTCATATCATGTAAAATAAACCTTTTGATTCCTCCTCCTATATTCAACTATGTTTTGTCTTAATATCTTCCACATAGTTAATATACTTAAAAATATCTTGAAGATCATTATCCATCATGAACTTCCTAAAAATGAAATAAAGAAAGTTACGAATACATAACAAAATAATATTATAAACATTAATATGTCAATATTTATAACATACTACTTACCAAAAATATTATATTAAGTAATAACGTATTTAATTTGCATTAAACACACAAAATTATATTTTCATAGTTCTGTCAACTGACTTAATATCGCATTAAACTAGGGTACCAACAGGTCTAAATTTTAGTCTTGAGTTAGACCTGTACTAGCCCTAAACTGCCTCTATGAATAGCTTTTTTCGCCGGTCTAAGTTAGACTAGAGATAGACTAGGTTTAGACTCGAACAGAAGCACTATGAATACTGCTGTTATGTATAACTTTAACTATATGTCCTTATAAACTAATTTGTGGAAATTTATTGCAATTTCATCCCGACTGCTTTTATTTGGTAGAAAAAAAGCTATTTCTTCTATATAATGTGTACTATGTACCTCTGATAGCATTTGACAGACATACGGTCTTTTAAGTTTTTTAACCAAACCTCCAGTTTCATCCATAGAGATGACAAATTCATTACATGTTCGTATGTAGTTATTACATACAGCTTTTTGTTGTGGCGATTAGTTATGAACGAAAAAATTATCTAGAGATATATTATGTATATACCCTACATAAATTTCGCTGTTTAATGATTTCTCAATTTTTAAGGGGAAAGATATATCGTTAAATGAACTAAAATTAGATTTTTGTTCTTTACTTTTCCTCAAAACTTCTTTACTGTATATAGTACTAGACAGGGCTTCTCCTATTTTCATGCTTGAAGGTAACGCTTCTTTTTGTTGCTATAATTATACAGAACTCATAGCATTCGTTTCATTACCTACTTGGTTTCTACCTATATTTTATAACGGATATTTTGAAATATATCTGTGATATTTGGGAGCATAATTAGATAAATTGAAAAAAAAATACATACTTTTCATCCATAACTATATCATTTGATTGTAATATTAATGTCGAAGAACATTCCTTATGGCGTGCATAAATTATAATCCGAAACACGGAAGTTATGTGAATAACGTGTTTATCAAAAATCCAAATACGGGAAAACTCAGTTTGTGCCTGTAATACTTTATTTATTGTATGGGTCCAGCTTACTTGAAATTTTTGTTTATTGTACCTTCGTTTGGTTCAATGGTACCCCAGTTATTTCTAGAAATTCGAAGTAGAAACTTCATATTTCCCTGTTGAACTTTGTTCATTATTGGAGTTATATTTTTAAAAAATTATTACTACCCCACAATTCTTGGAATTTTTTTTTACGTACGTATATAATGCATTGGGCGCAATTGCATTATACAAATTGTTACTAATATCCCGCCAAATGGCAGCATTTTTTTAATTACATACTTTTTAATAGCTGTAGAATATTCCATTGCTACTACCCTGTTTTCCATTTTTTTTTTTTTTTTTTTTAGATCGAGAATATATGTGGTTATCACGCCGGCTCGGTCTTATGGAGTGAGAATTTATTTGTCCGCTGACATCGGCTGATACTTTGCCGTCTATGGTTTGTAGCATAAGCGGCGCACGAGAACAATTTTTAAATTTGTACGTAAAAAGGAATATTTTATTTATTTTAAATTTATACGACTAAGAGTTCATTTAAAAATACTTAAAAAACAGTAATTATTTCATTACAATTAAGAAGTCTCTCAAAAAATATTACATAAACATTTTACCCGATTGTGGTCACTAGGCTAGCTGTAACGCCGTTGGTCGCGCGGAAGACTTTCTCTGACATTGCCTATTTTGATATAAAACTTATTGCATTTTTCAATTAAACTTCAAACAACAATATTTCAGAAAAAAAAATAACATTTAATATTTTAGTTTAATTGAACAAAAAATACTACAGAAAAAAAAGATTATTGAAAAAATAATTTGAAATTCTGAATTGGAGCATCAGTTTTTAGTTTTCTTCGGAATCTTCAGCAGCGTCCAAACAGTTGGGCAAGTGTGCGTAGTATGTTCTGGACAAATGGGCCTATGGCAAGCAGTGCAGGTTTTTTTTTACTTTGTCTCTTTTTCCTGCGAGGACGTAAATAACAGAAATTTGTTACTTTATTCGGGGGTGGTGGTTGATTTACATTTTCAAGTGGAATTCCAGCCAACGTTTCTATTATCGAGCGAAGCGTCAGCGAAAGATTCTTGGTTTACGTACGCTTTACAAGATGTGGCTTTACTAGGAGAAGGTCCAGTTACTTCAAAAATAAGTGCCGTTCTTTTATAAAATCCTGCTCGTTGTTATTGCATTTGTACACAGTGTAACTAATAACAACACTAATGTTTAGCATGGAAAAGTAAACAGTTAGGGGCCAGCGACAACTAACTCTAGCTACAGAGTATAGAGATTTCATCTCATCTACGACATCCACGGCTCCTTTGGTCAAGTTGTAGAAGGTGACTATTTCGAGTTTGGTTTCGTCCCTCGTCATAAGGTCTATTGTGTCGTCCTCGGGCAGTGTTGACAACAGCAGCACATTTTTGCCTTTCCTAGGTACATACGAAACTAATACAGCCTCTATGGAAAAAGCGAACACACACTGGTCTTGGCCTTATGTCAACAAGTTCGGGCGGGATCTCCCTCTTATATGGTTTTCTGCTAAGTCGTTGGCTAAAGGCACTGACGTAAAGTAGTTATCCTTGGTAACATTTCGGCCTGTGTTGAGATTTGGAGTTAATATTCTCTTGAATACGCTTGCTGCACTGTTGTCCTGTTCATAAGGTCCAGGCGGCTATTAGGGAAGGTGGAAGAACAGCCCTGGGCTGAACCTCGCCTTTTACTTAAGTAGTAATTAAGATTATTATTATTATTATTATTATTATTATTATTATTATTGTTATTATTATTATTTCCCGGTATATATCTCTAAATACGAGGTATAGAATATTCCGGCGTCAACTAAAGCATAATAATAATAATAATAATAATAATTTATTTTTGTCAGTAGATCATACAAAGATATGTGACACGTCAAAACATACATAAAAAAGTACATAAATATAATTACAATTCCAAACATAGGATTTATAAGTCGTTTAAATATTCGTCAACAGTATAATAAGTCTTTTTAATTAAGAATTTTTTTAACTTTAATTTAAATAATTTAATAGAATCAGAGTTTTTTATGTTATCTGATAGTTTGTTATACAATTTGACACCAATTATTTCTGGATTATTATGGCAGAGTGTAAGTCTATATTTCGGCAAAACTAAATTATGTTTATTTCTAGTACTGTAGCTATGTACTTTGTCATGACTTAATAAAATATTTAAATTATTACGTATAAAAAGAATTAAAGAAAAAATATACAAGCAGGGCAGAGTTAATATTTTTTCTATTTTAAAAGTTTCTCTACAAGAGGTATTGTAATCTAAGTTAAACAAATTGCGTATAGCAGTTTTTTGTAATTTAAAAGCTCTCAATGCGGAAGGATCGTTTCCCCAAAATATAATGCCATAACTGAGAAGAGCTTGAAATTTGGCATAATAAAACATTCTTGATATATTAATATCAGTGATTTGAGTCAGTCTTTTTATTAAATAGCAGAGAGGGGCGAGTTTACTACATTTTTTGTTTATTTCACTGTCCCAATTTAAATTTTCGTTTATATTAAGTCCCAAAACATTTACTGTATCAATATGCGGTAAGGTCTTATTATTACATTTTATTAGCATGCTTTCTTTTCTATTTATATTTATAGTACTGAAACTAATAGCACATGATTTAGATACATTCAAAATTAAATTTAGTATAGAAAACCATTGCTCTAATTCAGAGATCAGACATGATATCGAAGTCGCTTGATTCTGAATATTTGAAGATGAAATTAAAATTGAAACATCGTCTGCATAAGCAATGAATTCATGGTTCTTTAATATTGATTTTAGACTGTTCACATAAAATAAATAAAACGGGACCGAGTATACTACCCTATATACCATACTGTAATGTTTTATAATGTGATTTTGTATTATTGTAAACAATGAGCTGCTGTTTATTTGTTAGGTAGCTATGCAATCACTTTTCAAAAACACCTGGAAAACCCATGTTCGACATAAGGGTAATTAATTTATTATGCATTATGCAGTCAAAAGCTTTAGACAGATCTAAGAAAATTCCTGTAACAGGTTTTCCAGAGTCAACATAATTATAAATATAACTTAATAATTTTGATAAAGCAGTTTTTGTACTTAAATTTTTACGGAAACCAAATTGTTCATTTGTAAGTATATTATTTTCTTTTTCAAAAGATAAAATTCTGGCCAATATTATTTTTTCATAGATTTTATGAAATACAGAAACAATACTTATAGGTCTATAGTTAGTAACTGCGTTCTTACTATCTTTCTTATGAAGAGCTATGACTTTAATGAATTTTAGTGCATCTGGAAATATTCCTTCTGACATTGAGATGTTAATGCAATGCATTAAAGGTGTAATGATGAGTGTTGAACACTGCTTTAAAAGTTTCACTGGGATTTCATCTAAACCTGTAGAAGAAGAGTTCTTTAAGGACATGATACAAGAATGAACTTCGTCTTTCGTTGTAGGATGTAGAAAAATAGTATTACAATTTATTTGATCTGTACTTATGTTATCATTTGAGTTATTCATAGTATTTTCAAGTGTAGCCGGTAAATTAGTGAAATATTAATTGAATAAATTAGCTATATCTGAATTAGAATTTGCTACCACGCTACCATGTCTGATCTCAGATATATAACAATTTTTTTTTTTTTTTTGGCGGTGCAATTACGATTTATTACATTCCATACGTGTTTTATATTGTGAATACTATTTTCAATTTTCTGTGTGTTAAACTTCTTTTTCTTTTCAAGTAAAGTATTTCTATATTTTTGTTTAAATTTATTGTAATCTGTTTTACTTATTAAATCTTTTTCATATAAGAGAAACAAGTCTTTCATATCAGAAGAATTTTTTAAAATATGTTCTGTTACCCATGATTTGTTTCTATGTTTATAAATTATTTTTGGAAAACAAAAGTTAAAATAATATGAAAAGGTGTTTAAAAAACTGTTATACGCACTGTTTTCAACCTTTGCTTGATACATTTCTTCCCAACTTTCCTTCACTTCTTTTTCGTTTCAAGTAAAGTATTTCTATATTTTTGTTTAAATTTATTGTAATCTGTTTTACTTATTAAATCTTTTTTATATAAGAGAAACAAGTCTTTCATATCAGAATAATTTTTTAAAACATGTTCTGTTACCCATGATTTGTTTCTATGTTTATAAATTATTTTTGGAAAACAAAAGTTAAAATAATATGAAAAGGTGTTTAAAAAACTGTTATACGCACTGTTTTCAACCTTTGCTTGATACATTTCTTCCCAACTTTCCTTCACTTCTTTTTCGTTTCAAGTAAAGTATTTCTATATTTTTGTTTAAATTTATTGTAATCTGTTTTACTTATTAAATCTTTTTTATATAAGAGAAACAAGTCTTTCATATCAGAATAATTTTTTAAAACATGTTCTGTTACCCATGATTTGTTTCTATGTTTATAAATTATTTTTGGAAAACAAAAGTTAAAATAATATGAAAAGGTGTTTAAAAAACTGTTATACGCACTGTTTTCAACCTTTGCTTGATACATTTCTTCCCAACTTTCCTTCACTTCTTTTTCGTTTCAAGTAAAGTATTTCTATATTTTTGTTTAAATTTATTGTAATCTGTTTTACTTATTAAATCTTTTTTATATAAGAGAAACAAGTCTTTCATATCAGAATAATTTTTTAAAACATGTTCTGTTACCCATGATTTGTTTCTATGTTTATAAATTATTTTTGGAAAACAAAAGTTAAAATAATATGAAAAGGTGTTTAAAAAACTGTTATACGTACTGTTTGCATCCTTTACTTGATATATTTCTTCCCAACTTTCCATAGATCTCTATGCCATATTTGGCAGGTTTGTTAGTGATATGTTGGCGAAATTTGCAACGTCCTCGAAATGATTCTAGCATTTCATTAAGCGTTACATATTCTCCAATTTGGTAATTTGCTTGACAACGACTAACAAATTCATCAAACTGCTTTCTCATTGAAGCCAAATTGTCAACTGCTTTACGCTCATTTCTTATGGAGATTTTTAACTGATTTTTATTATCAGAATACTACACAATATTAATTAAATATTTTTACTTCAGAGAAACTCACACAGTTTTCTCACTAAATTATTGTAAAAAAAAAAAACAAGTAACCGTACCATACGCCATTTTCAAATATTTCAATTGCGCGCATAAACTAGTCGCATATTTATTTAAACATTTTACAACAGATACCGCTACAGTGTCGAAGAATACATCCACATGTTGTTACTTGAATGTTACAAGCGACTACAGAATGTGTAGAGCGCACAGTTGAATAAAAATAAAATAAAATATGTAACTTTTAAGTCACACGAGGCCATAGAGGGTTAAAATAAATAATCGAAATATTGGATAATTCTAGATCGCTGTTTGCTTATATATATATATATATATATATATATATATATATATATATATATATATATATATATATTATCAAGTTAATGGAACAGTGCATTTTATTCATGTATGTGCAACGTTACACAAAAATGTGATGTAAGGCTTAGAGGGGGACACATTTTGGCATAACCACTATTATTTTAAAACCAGTGGTACTCAACTTATGGATCACTGTTATATTTTTTTAAATGGCATTATATATTTTTTATTAACTCATTAAATAGGGAATTTTTTCGGAATTCAACAAATAAATAATATCATACTCTTATATTGCGAAAATTTTGATAAAAATCAATTCAAAGTTACTATTTCATTTCTATTTCAAAAATTTTGAGTAGGCTAAGCAAGCATTCAACTAGTAAAGAAACGAAAATTTTCTGCCATTTTCGTATATCATTGTTACAAATTATTAACCCGGCAGCGGGCAGGTGAAAAAAAAATACAAATTTGGGCAGATGGGGTGTGACAAACCCCAATTTAATTTTAATTTTATGAAACATCCGGTAATTTTTTTTAGTTATTGTTAAATTTGTTGGTGTTTTAGAAGTTCCTGGTTCAATGTAAATAAGAAACAATAAAATTATTTCATTATTTATGTAAAAAAAAAAATAGAACTTATAAACACTCACTGAAAATATTCTTTGGCATTATATTATAAAAACAAAGAAATATATAAATATTACAAACAAAAATAAATAACATTCTTAAACTTGAAAAGTGAACCTATGATCTAAAAAGGCATTTACTAAGTTGCTTTTAGGTACAGAGAAGTTATGAAGATTCAAATATGCTGTACTTTCCACAGTAAAATTTCGCGTGCTCTACATATATAAATATGTTTGGCGTAACTTGCCGAGGTATTTTCTTTTTCTATCTCTCGCCCTAAGAGATTCTATGCAGCGACCTTGCTTTGAATTTAATTTTTTGTGCGGTGGTTATTCATTGTTATCATCACAAATTTTATTTATTGACTTTCTCTTCAGTATCTATTTCTTTCCACCTGGCCAACAAATGCGCCTGATATTTTTCAAAATATGATATACTACACTTTAGAAAAACTAAATAAAATTCAGTAATATATAAAAGATATATAAAATGTACCTTGAAATTTCAAAATAAGTATATTCGTATCTGTAAACTTCAGAGAATTTTTGTTACGTTTATGGACAGGTGGGGTTTAATACACCCCACGTCACTTTAATTTGATGATACTCTTTCTGCAATTTAGTTTGAGACTGAATCCTGTTGCGTATTGACAGACCAATATATTTGCGGAAGGTAGATGGCTAGATGATTGTGTACGGCCGTTATTGCAAAAATGGCGACAATTATAAAGTGACTGGGGTGTACCACACCCCACCTGCCCGCTGCCAGGTTAAATTAGTTATTCGAAATGTTCCAAAGTTCGTAATTTTTTTTATTTCGAGTGATTATTATTTGGTGTTCTTTAATTAGGATAACTTTTTGCAAATAAATAGGGGATTACAGCTCAAACGAATTAAAGGAAAATAGTAAAAAAATACGAATGTATATGCTGAATAACGAATATTAATAATAAAAAAAAAAATGAAATGGTATAATTGAGATATTTCGGAAATAATGGGTTTTTACCTTCCGTCAAAAGGAAGGTATTGTTTTTGGTCAAAAAATTCGGTGGTGAGTTTTTAATGAATAAGTACGTTTTAGGGTCCCTACAATACGAATGTGCTATTTTTAAGATGATGTCTGTATGTATGTGTGTGTGTGTGTCTGTGTGTGTGTGTGTGTGTGTCTGTGTGTGTGTCCGTGTGTGTGTGTGTGTGTGACAACAAATTTTTCTCCGACGATAACTCCAAAACTACGATTCTAAAAATTATGATTCTTTCATATTCCTCTTCTTTACAACCATATGAAGAGCTGATTAGATTTTGGTTATAATTGGTCAACCGGAAGTACCCTTATTTGAAGTTCTTAACAGTTTTTCTTGAAAAATCGCAGTTAAATATCATTTTTGACATTTTATGTGATTATCAATAGAAAGAATATCTTATTCTCTATACGGTTCGATTATACATTTTCCTTCATATTCAATAGATATAGAGTCATAGAGAGATTAAGAGAGATTAACTTTCGAAAATCAGTCAGCATTGCAAAAATTATGAAAACAACAGATACATATATTCAAAAAAATCTAATTGACAGATGTCAGTGGCAAGTGCAAAACCAAAGTGGAAAGTATATGATCTGAAAGTGATATAAGTGACAGAGTGTCCCTCGCCAGTGGGATGAGAAGATGGAAGGACTGTATAGCAGAAGATATGAAAGAGGAAGAACTGTATCACGAATGTGCTTTGGACAGGAATGAGTAGAAGAGAAGAGTAAGAAACAGCGACTTCTAATAAAATAGGGCAAAGTTGAAGCAGGAGGAAGTGTTAAGTGCAATACATAATGTACGTTCGTATTCGTATTAAAAGTATACTATACTCATTTCTTGCTTTTTCTTCATTTTCATTTCCATATGTTGTATAAATTGATGTGAAGGAATTTGAATTCCATAAATGCACTTTCAAAAAATTCTTTGGTGAATCTTCATTCTTTAAATTCAAAATTCTTTTTGCAGTAGATTCAGTAACAAGGATAGATCTTTTCGACAATCAATTTAAATGGTCATCAGTAGGGCACAATTCAGTAAAATAAGAAGTGCTTATATTTTTATTAGCCAAATTCCTCCAATTGTCAAAAAAAAATACATTGATTTTTTAAAATTAGTAAAATTCATTTTCCAAATCAAAATCTTCATATATCATTTGAAGTGAAGAAATCCAGACAAAATTGTTCAGTCTTATATTTTTATTAAAATTTATTTTGTATTTATCAGATCTTGGACCAAACGATAATTTATCCACTCTTTGCCATTTTGTACTATAATTTACCTGTATAATTGCCATAGGTTCTTCTGTGTGTTTAAATAGCAGAGCAGTTACATGAGCACATTTGCCAAGCATAGATTGCTTTCAGGTGCAACTACCTTGTTTTATATTTTCTGATTTTAATGAGAGTTATATGCAAACATCATAATTAATTTGGTTAAAAATGCTCAATTCTTAATGTAACAATCTTGAATTTCACTAACATGTCCACTTTGCAAATATTGTTCTCCGCGTCGGAAAGGTTTTTCTGTGGGACTTCCACCTAGACTTTCTACAATATAATAATGACCTTTATTAAACATATCGGGTATGATGGAAATATGTTCAATTTCCATTGTCATTGTTTAACAAGCAATCTTTATCTTCAGCACTATTATTATTATTATTATTATTATTATTATTATTATTATTATTATTATTATTATTATTTATAATATTAAGCCATTTTGCTCTATCTATTCCTACATCAATATTACAAGAGTTTCCAGAATTTGCGCAGTCTTGTACTCTACAAAATTGCACATTATTGTTATAGGAAAATGACAAATAAACTAGAAATATAATTCTAACCTCTTCACTAATTCTATTTTTCTTCCACTCTTTTAGACCACGACACTCCAACCACCTTTGCAGTTCGTGAACAAAATGTTGAGATAAAGTATCGTATTTCAATTTTGCACCTGACACGTCGTCTTCTGTTAATTTTAATTTAAAATCCATGTCTTCACACTTCACATAAATGAATTTATATTTGTTTGCACTGGAAGTTGCGAAACATTCCACTGCGCTGTAATCGCTGACCAGTGTTGTACTTTTAGTTTTTCCGACCCTAACAGATGGCACTGTCTAAAATGGAACAACGTTGGCGGGACATTTAAATTATTGTTATTAGTTGGTTTACGGAGTATTAATCTATTCAGTAATGACAAAAAACTATCGGATTTAAATAAATTTAATTTTACTAAGGAAGAATAAAATGAAAAAAGTAAAATAATAATAAATCGTATATTTTATATACAACAAAACCAAAACAGTCTTTTCACAGAATAAGAAATACTATAATATAAACTATTTGGTATTATAAAGATACATACATTCAGTCTTTAAACAGGGGGCCAGAAAATAGACTAGCAAGTAATTATTAACATTATATAAAAAATTAAAAACTAATTTCTTCAAGTTGTTCTTCAACTTCATCATTTTCAGATGTACAGACGTTCCTGGACAAAAATTTCTCAGAAGGCTTAAATTCATAACAGTATGTCCTAGTAACTCCTTTGTATGCAGTAATGAATCACATGTTGAAATTAAAAGTCTATAACGTATTTTTGATTTTATTAATTTCAATTGGCTAAAGACTCATTCGGCTGTAGCTGACGAATGAGGTAGAGCCAGTAATCCTTTAGCAAACACTGTTAACCGCCTCATTAAAGATACCAAAGGATAGACAGACCTTGTAAAACAGTATCTTCAAACGAAAATAGATTTTTTATTTGTTCACATAACTCAATATAATAACTCAAACAATTAATTTTAAATTGTTTTATCTGTTTATATAATGCCTCCTTCTGCAATAAGAACTTCACAGTTTGCATATCTTCAATTTTAATATAATTATTAGTTAAAAACTAAACATTTTTTAACTCCATTTGAGCCAAATATTTCTCTTGTAGAAAATTACGTAATATTATTTTATAGAAGCTTGTTATACGAGTGTGTAATATATGTAATTTGAGGGATTCGCTCTGAAATAGTATTTATTTTATTAATTATATCAAGAATATAGGATAAGAAATTGAAATATAATTTATATTGTTTACTGTTTAAGGCAAGTAAAATATTATTAGGGTTGATAGATGTAACTCCATCATATACGTCATTGGTAAAAGTTGTAAAGCTGACCACTGCTCAACAATTCTGTTTACAACAGGTTGTGAGGAAAGCCACCGAGTTTGACTCGGTTTTAATAGTTTATGGGGTTTTATATTTACGAATAATTGATATTCTTCCAATTCCAATCCTTTTTTGACTGCGGGTCAAATGTGTAACTATGGCTCTAGCAAGCTGTTCAAAAGACTGAGGTAATTTTCTGCATACAGTACTCGCAAACAAATGTACAGAGTGACATACACAACCTAGGTTAAAATATCAGGAGAATATTTTTTTAAATTTTATCGCTAATTCATTTTTGTTTCCTAACATTACGGCCGCATTGTCCGCGGCAAATCCAATCATATTCGATAAAGGTATTTTATTTGTATCAAAAAGAGCTTTTATAGAGTTAAAAAGCACATCCGCTGTAGTTGTATCTAATTCAATTAATCCTATGATTTTTTAGAAACTTAATTTATTTTAAAATATCTGCCTACGATAGCTAAACTCTTTTTGGTGCTTATATCTGCCGTTTCATCCACAATTACAGAAAATTTTCTGGACTGTAGGTCATGTTGTACATTATCAATATTTTCTTTAACTAAAAGTTGCTAGTTCCCTTCTCTATGTCATATTTTTTTTGCAACTTGCGAATCTGGATATACAGATTGAACGAACCCAGATAAGTGATCTAACAATTTAAATAGTAAACTATGCTCGACAAGAAAAGCAACCATTTTCGACTCAGCCGACTTGACTTGTTGTTTTAGTAACTGACAATGGTAAGAGAATTGTTTCATTTTGTTTGGAAAGAAATGTTTTCATTTCAAATACCATTTTTAAGCATAAGTTAGCTCACATATACACCTGGGAAAATGTGGTTCAGAATAAACGTAGTGTAATTGACTTTGTAATCTATGATGAGCGTTTGAGGAGTATGATTGTAGATACGCGTGTGAAAAGAGGCGCTGAATTGGGTACGAATGATCATTATTTGGCGAATGAAGGAGAAAGGTTCTAGGCAAATGTTACGTGTGAAATCCTGTGCCCTTTTAAATGAAGATGTTAGGATACAACTTGTTGATAGGTTGAATGAATCCATGCCTGAATGTGAGCCTAATTATGATTGTAATATAAATGAAGTTTGGAATAAATTTAAGGATTCCCTTCTTAAATGTGCAAAAGAAGTTTGTGGTGAAAGCAGATTAGGCTGTTGTCCGAAAAATGTGTGGTGGAACGATCAAGTGAAAGAAGCGATTGCTGAGAAAAAGTATATATAAAGTTTTTTAATGTTAAGGATTCGCCTGGGAGTTTGCGCGAAGAATGTTCGATAGAGTATAGAAGGAAGAATAAATAGGTGAAGCAAGTGGTGAGAGAAAGTAAATAACGATTTCATGATTTGTTGAGTGAAAGGTTGACAAATTATTTTAGTACAAATAAACGATTGTTTTGGTTGAGTGTGAAGAGACTGCGGGGTGGAACTGGTCGAGTTGTGAAAGCTGTGAAGAGTGCGAATGGAGAGTTATTGTGGAATGAATCAGACTTAAGTAATAGATGGTGCGAGTATTTTAAGGGTTTGTACGGAGGTGAGATTGAGAGGGTTGATAGTAGCGAAGATGCAAGTGAAAATGAGAGTGAAGATGATTATGATATAGATGAAAGTGAAGTATGTGATGCATTAGCGCGTGTAAGAAATGGTAAGGCCGCGGGTTTGGATGGGATTACAAATGAGATGTTGAAGTATGGGGGAGAGAAATTATTTGATTGGTTAATGTATTTGTTTAGATTTTGTCTAAAACGTTGTGTAGTTCCTGATAATTGGAAAAAAGCTGTTATTTGTCCTTTATTCAAAGGCAAAGGCAGTTTGAGCGAATGTACAAATTTTCGCGCGATAAGTCTGTTGAGTGTAGTAGGGAAACTCTTTGGTAAGGTTTTAATTCATAAGGTGCGAACCTTAACAATTTCAAAAATTAGTGACGTTCAGGGTGTTTTTTTTGCCCGAGAGGGGATGTGTCGATCAATTGTTTGCTCTTCGTATGATTGTAGAGAAGTCACTTGATAAGAACAAGAAGGTGCTCTGTGGCTTTCTAGATTTAAACAAGGCGTATGATAGTGTTCTTCGAGATACTTTGTGGGGTGTACGGTGTGAATGGAAACTGGTTGGGAGCGATTCGAGCGTTGTATGAGGGTAGTGAAGCTGCTGTGAGAATAGATGGTAGGTTGAGTAGTTGGTTTCGTATAAATGTTGGTGTTAAACAGGGTTGTGGTATGTTTCCGTGGTTGTTAAATTTTTATATGGATGTATTGTTGCGAAAGGCGTTGAGTGGATTGGATGGTGTACATATTGGTAAAAGTATTGTGCCTGCGTTAGCGTATGCGGATGATGTAGTTGTTTTAAGTGAAAACGAAGAGCAAATGAGAAGAATGACAGAGAGAATAAACGAAGTTGGAAGAAGTATGAATTTAATGTTGAATGTTGATAAATCTAAGGTGTTAGTATTTGAAAGAAGTAAATTGGTATCTGAGTGCAATGTGTTGTTGAAAGGAGTAAAACTGGAGCAGGTGAATGAGTTTGTATATTTGGGTAGCATGATGTCGAGGGATGGACGAATTGACCGAGAAATTGATAGCAGGGTGATGTAAGGTAATGGGTGCTCTGGGTACGTTTGCTCGTAACGTAAACGTGTCTAGAGAGGCTCGGTTAAGTGTATATAATGGAGTGCTGCTTTGATGTATGGAAGTGAATGTTGGGCATGGACGAAAAAGCATAAAAGGAGAGTGACTACCGTGGAAATGAGGTATTTACGTGGTGTTTGTGGGTATACAAGACGGGATCGCGTGAGGAATAATTTGGTGTATGAAGAATGTATGGTTAGGAAGAATGTTGTTAAGAGAGTTGGAGTGAGTCAGTTCAGATGGTTTGGTCATGTGGAGAGAATGATGAGTGAATGACTTTTAAAACGCATATATGTTGGTAAAGTTGAGAGTGTTCGAAAGCGTGGCCGCCCAGTGTGTAAGTGGATGAATGTGATTGGTAGTGTTTTGAAGGAGCGTAAGTTCCCGAGTGGAAAGAGGAGAATACGATTATGAATGTGACTGATGCTGTGTGAAGATGTATGGTTAGTAAGAATGTTTTATGAGAATGGAGAGACAGCTGAACTTTTATATGGACGAGGTGAACGAAGTATTTTTGTACAGGAATGTGTGGCGAAGGATGATTTTTTGTATAACTATTATTGTGGTCCGGATGCGGTTATTCGCTACCGAAAATCAGTCACTTTAATACCTTCCTCTGCTCTTATGTATAAATACGTTTATGAATGTGGCTGAGGTGAAAGAAGTTTACATGAATAGGAATGTGTGGCGAAGGATGATTGTTGCGAAAATCGGTTACTTTAATATGATCATATGCAGGTATGTTATGATTGTGGACAAGGCGAAAGAAGAATGTTGTTAAAGAGTGAAGTGAGTCAGCTGAGCTCTTACTCTTATCCCTTTTCTAATTGTTAATATTGTTTTCGAGTTTTTGCTAACCCACTAAGTGGGACACGCGTGATTTTATGTATGTATGTTTACGGGTGTCATTCCCGTGCATGAATAGGAATGTGTGGCGAAGGATGATTGTTGCGTAACTATTATTGTGGTACGGGTGAGATTATTCGCTACCGAAAATCGGTCACTTTAATATGTTCATATGCAGGAATGTTATGATGATTGTGGACAAGGCGAAAGAAGAATGTTGTTAAAGAGTGAAGTGAGTCAGCTGAGCTCTTACTCTTATCCCTTTTCTAATTGTTAATATTGTTTTCGGGTTTTTGCTAAACCACTATGTTGGACACGCGTGATTTTATGTATGTATGTTTACGGTTGTCATTCCCGTGCGGGAAATAAATGGGAATTAGTTTGCATTGTTTTCGTAAAAAAGGCGAAAGGAAGGTTAAAATATCGAATAAATATGGAGAAACTGAAATTCGCACCGGTAAAGCAGTTACAGAACATATGAAAATATGTTCTCCTTATTTTAAGAAGGATGATTTTTTACCAGGTTTGTGTAGTGTAAATACAGGACGCGAGTAATCATATACCATTATATGACTTATGTGACCTTCGCAAATAGATGTGGGGGCTGGTTCAAAATGACAGCTAGATTTTGTATGAGATGGCATGAGAGTCAGGTAGATGAGAAGGTCACGTGATTGTTCGCACTTTTTTGTATTCACTTTAAATGATAGTTTAAATTACAAAGTTAGTGGCGAAGTAATATGCCATTTTTTGGTGTGAAAAGATTCTGATTTCTACTTTGATTGACAGATTGTCAAAGAATTAAGATAAAGATATAAACTATTCCATTAAAAAAATCAACGATGATTCCTTTTCCCGCAAACTCGGGAAAAAGAATTAAGGATCTTTTCACACCAAAAAGTGTCATTGAACTTCGCTTCCAACTTTGTAATTTAATATATAAATCTAAAATTAATAATAGAGAAAATAGTACTGTATTTGTCCATATTTTTTCAATCACTTACGAGTATATGGTAAAAGGGTGTGGTGCCTGGCACATAGGTTTTAACAAGTAAAATCAAGCTTTCGTAATTTCCTGCTTCCCTAATTGTGTTAGATTAAAAAAAGCTTCAAATAAAAGTTGTAGAGCATAAAATTCTGCATCTGAAGCAATAGTCATGGAGTTGAATCTAAAAATAGAGATTTGTTAATTATTTTGCCTCAATTTCATGGCGCCATTGCTATTTCTGAGGTGCTTTTCGACTTTTTATACTTAATTTCTGCCATTATAAAGTATGCAATAATGCTTATTGATTCAAATGCAAAATTTTATGCTCTACAACTTTTAACTGAAGTTCTTTTATCTAAAATAATTAGGGAAGCAGGAAATTATGAAAGTCTGATTTTTTTTCAGCTGTGACGGTCACCATCTTGTATATGTATAATCTCAATTTTTTGTTGGGTAAGTGCACCCGACAAAATTTTTCAAAGTCGACGCCTATGTATGTTAGTAATGTAATATATTTAATTAAAATGATATCTAATAACTATAAGTAAAAAAAAAACATTAAAAAATAGATTCTCCTTTATTTGAATTTGAACTCGCAACCTCATTTGGATTGGCTGTTTCGATTTAGTGAATTATTTCATTAAAAACATGGCCGCTAATAAAATTTTCTGGAAATACTAACTTCAAAGGTACCGACAGAGAGTGTCGCATCTGGTTACGGTAGTATAGGTAATCTGTGCTTAAAGCACCTACCATTTAAACTAATGCAAGTTACACAAAAATGAACCGAACAAAAAAATTCTTTAATATAGCAATAATTAGCACTAAATGAGCCTAAAAGTATAGTATTATGAAATACCGAAAATTGTTGCACACGGTATTAAGCGAGACCTTGGAGTACCATTTAAATAAAAGTAAATAACACAAAAATGAGGGGAGCACAAAATTTGGTTTATACAGCAAAATGTAGAACATAATTAGCATAAAATTACAGAAATACACTTAGACCTGTTTTTCTACTTCGGGACTCCAGCTTCACTAACCTGATCTAACGGATTTAAAATTCTTTTTATTATGAAATTTTCTTGATATACGAATAATTAGAAATTATTCTAGAACGTAAAATTGACTGAAATTGGGTTTCTTCATGATCTATGATCATTTTTAGTAATGTAAGATGAAGTTGTTCGGTTTATGAAACAGTGATAATATAACTTACTTTTCGTAGAAGATGGAATTTTTTTCATTTTCTGAATCTAGTTATGCATCCACAATTTCAACTGGATAGGCGTCATGTTCTTCAGCTCTTTATATTTGGCAACATATTCCACACATTGTGACGAAGTGATTTTTCGTCCAGAAAAGGTTTTCTCGCCGCTTGAAAATCTCAAGATGTTCAGCCGCAGTTAGAAGGTTGAGAAACGTATTTCCTGCAATATACGTTGTTTATAACATGGTAAAATACTCAAATATGACTTACCTGTTCGACAAGGATCCACGAATCATATTTGAAGCAAGTACTAGAGCCACATGTTGACTAGTTTTCCGATACTTACCTTTGTTTTGGAGCCATCACAGTGTCAGTGATATTCCAAGAAACATTTAACATTGTTTAGTCACTGTTGCACACTTTACTTTGTTGTTTTAAATTATGTTTTACAGATATGTTCGCATATCAACAACAACCTTGCCGCGTACGAGTAAACTGACAGCCGTTCAAGGTTCAACGTGAATTGTGCTGTGAGTTCCGACTGTTTATTCCGAGCCAACTTCACGCCGTGATAAATATTTATTTGTAACATTATTTTAATCGCACAAAAGTGATCTCTGTGGTACACTTTCCACACAAGCTATGAGTGCCCGTGAGGTGACGCCTGGTAAGCGCCCACACGGTAAAATATATCGTCATCATTACCGATATCTACATGTGTTGTAGATACTGGCACACCCAGTAATGGGTAATATGCCGTCATGATATTTTATATATATATATATATATTATTATAAATTTTATGTATTGTTAATTTTCTAGCTGAAATATGACAAACCTCGAGTAGTATAATTTTTATTAAATTCATACCTTCGTATTCACGCTTTAAAGCGCCACCAAGTGCGAAAGATTTAAAGTTAATTTCCCAATACTAAAAATACCGGTTTTTAACGGATTTTGCGGATTTTTGGGTATATAAGGCGTTACACTCAGTGCAAACGCCAGAGTCGAGCCTCGCGGCTGCCCTCATCAACAGTTTGAGCATTCTGCTAAGAGCCGACCCAACCCTGGTGAGCTGAACGTAGAGCCCGAACGCTAGAGACAACCGCCAGTCGAGTGCCGAGAGAAGTCGCTGTGAAACCGAGAGTATTTTCCGCCTAAATCAGTAAAGACGGATCCGCTGTGAAGAAACCGCCGTATTCTGTGTAAGTCGCGTGTGGTGTGTTTTCCGGCCCAACAGATACCGCTGTTGAGGACTTCTACGTGAAGATACCGCTTCAGCAGAGGACATAAACCGCCAACGTGCCGTATACGACTTCTGCGTGTTTATAGACAGCCGCCGTTATAGTCCGCAGGAGAAACGCCGCTGTTTACCGCTAGTAAGTCAAGCCGCCGCGTGGTAAACATGTTGTATTTAAATCTAGTATATTGTTCTGTTTACTTATCTTTTTGGGTTTAGTAGTTTCACCGTAATATTCACCGCTAGTTTACGTATGCAAGTTGTCATATTTCAGGGGAAAACACAAGGGTATCTTCTTTATTGTTTTCATTAATACTTTTTATACAATAAATCTGTTAGTTATTTTAACACTCTCGTCTCTGTACGCTTTAAAAACTTTACCCATCTCCACAGAAGCTATCCAAGGGTCGTCCTCGGCGTTCTAGTTTATAGAAAGCACCGCCGCTGTTAAAATGGCGCCCGAGCTACGAAGAAATCACCGACTACAAAGAGGACGTTATGTACGCCAACACCATTCGCACATCGGCGTCACAAAATGGCGCCCGAGCAGGGACCATTCGCATCAGTTGCGTTACAATATTCACCAAAAGAAGGTAATGTGTGTGTACTTAAGTATTTAGAAAATATTAATCTAGCTCTCCTTTTCTCAGGTGTGGCCCATGTGACACGTTTCACGTAATTATGACTCTAAAAATGAAAAATGAGAAAAAATACGACTTGTCATCCTGAGTTTCTTTTATTTATTATCTTACTTGTACATTTTATTTTTTGCTGAAATTTGAAAGTACAGTGTTAATTAAACGGAAAACATCACAAATATTTATTATATTACCGAAACAGTTTCTTTTTTGTTTTTCCGGTGTATTCTCGCCACTTTTATCCATAGCTGTATCATTTAATTTATACTGCATCGAGCTTCTAGTAGGTGATCCTTCAAATAGAATAGGAAATTTAGTTATCATGAATATAACCTTGGTAGTAATAGTGTTTTCCACGACTCTTTAATTTTTTTATATGTTAATGTACAGGTAGAAATATTAGACCCATTATTATTTTGCACAAAAATTTATAGAATGGGAGAAAATGCAAAAGAATTTTTGCCATGACGTCATAGGGTGTCACAGACCCAATTAGACCGTGTCGAAACTTATCCCCTTCACTTTGTCCACGCGGTCGAAAAGTTCTCCCTCCACTATTACGCAGCATAGTGCAATCATATATGACTTTCGTGCGTTAGTTTAAGTTTTTGTTGTTATATTTAACTAAATAAAACAATAGTAACCTAACGCACACAAGCTATGCATGATTGGACTATGCTACGTAATAGTGGAAGAACTTTTCAACGGCGTGGTTTTCGACCGCGCAGGCAAAGTAGAGTGGATAAGTTTCGACGGCATGGACTTGTCGACGGCGTGGTTTTCGACAGCACGGTATGCTTCAGTTTGACCTTGGCCAGCCACAGCGAGAGAGAAAGCTTGATGATCTATGAATTATACTTCATTTCACGTAAGAAAATAGCGTTGGTTTAAATTCTGCCCTTTGATTGGATAGAATGCTAACCTAGTTCACAAAAGCGAAACAATATATCACTTGTCAGCTGTAAATTATCAAATAAAATAATAATTCAATATAAAAATTTAATTTTTTTAACTATATCCAAATTATTACCTCGTATTCTTTTTAAATACTTAATAAAATACGAAAGTTTAACTACAGTTTTCATGTTACCCACGTGATTAACCACTCAAAGTCAACAAAAACAATTCGTGGTAGAAGCCATGCACACAAACACCCTCAAATGAAACAGTTGCGTTGCGTAATCTGGCTACGATTAAAACGAGGTTAAATTATGGATCCTTAAATTGTAAGATTGATGCGGGAATTTCGGCTTTTGGAATCCATTTAAATTTTTTATTATTATATAAATTTTCTTTTATTAATTATGCTCCATCTTCATCAAATAGTATAACAGTGGGTCAACACATTAAAAATTGTGTGTTGACTATTGTAAACCCACTGTTATACTATTTGCTGAAGATGAAGTATAATTATTAGCTCCGAAACGTCCTAAAATAAAAGAAAATTTGTGTAGAAATAAATTTTTTAAATGGATTCCCAAGGCCGAAATTCCTTCAACAATCTAACCTTGCTACGGTTATAACGTCAATTCTTCAAAAGCCATTGCCTAGGAAAAACCTATTATTTATTTATTTTATTACCTGAACTGTTTTCTATAACAATAACCTCATTCATTGAACTACTATACTCGCAAATGCCAGTTTCACCATATTTATTAACATTATTCTCATTTCCTTGCGCCAACTCTAGCAAGCGATACATTTGTGAAATATCTCTTGCTATAACTGGTATACGATAATGTTCCTTATGGATCTTATCAGCATGTCCCATAAAATTTACATCTTGAACATCACTTTCCTGCAAGTTAAGTAGAGCTGATTGCGTTTCCTTAGTTGAGTTCCAGGTAAAATGTGGGATTTGCAGCACGACAACTAGCTGAATATTCTCGTAGGTATTTATTTGCACGCAAATAATTAAAGTTATTTGCTCCCGGTAAGCCGAAAATATAGGGATTCTCCTCCGGTACATTAGCTTCTTTTCCAAATTTTAAAATTAATGTAATGTCATCAACCAAGTCTTTATGTAGAAGTACAGGAACACCTCGAGCTAATTTCCCTCGGATCAAAAATCGAACATAATATTTAGCCGCTTCCTGTGCTTCTGGTGTTAGAGTTCTGAATACATCAACTGTATTTTCCTCAACGCTTTGATGATTCCTAAAATCTTCTATTAATGCACGTTCAAGTTCTCCCGCTCTCCGTCTGTTAAACACTTGTATTAATACAAGTGTAAAACTAGCTAGATTTTTCCATGAATTAAATGAAAATCCATTTTCCTGGAGATCTTTAGAATATTTTCTTCTGTTTTCATCCAAAAAACTAATCAAAAGTTTAATGTCGTTTAATGACGGTAAAATTATTTTTTTCTGTCTTTTCACTTCAAGCATATTTTCCGTTAGTACGATTAATTGAATAAGCGAAATCTTGTTGCAATAATTTTAAATTTTTTTTTGCATATTTCTTTGTTTCATCTCGTCCTTTTTTATACTTTCAAATAATAAAATATTTGCGTTATTCTATAAAAGAGTACCCAGGGCAAAAGCTGTAGATGGCGAGCCATATTTTCCTGTATTTTCATTTAAACTTGCTACAGTATTAATGGCTTTAATAACGTTATCAAAATGTCTAAGTTCATAAATTGACGCAAAATATGTAATTTGAGAATTTAATTTATTCACTTCTATAATAAGTCTACCGATTAATCGTAATTTTGAATTAATCATAGCGTGGTGGTGTTTAGAACGATATTTAGAACACAGCTTATTGCCATATATTATAGCTAGTTCGTCGTATTTGATCATTTTGGTAATTTCATCTTCTCGCAAAATTGGAAATACTTCATTCCTGAGAATTGTGCAAGCTTTTTTATGGACATCTCCGTGAATTCTTCTACTTCTTATTAATATATTCCGTTGTCCTTGTGCTTCCTAAGAACATTTCCGTACATGTCTCCTAAGTGTAAGTTTGGAGAAAAATCCTTTGCATTTGGGACAAGGTTTATAATGTTCTCTATTCCTATCTTTACCTTTTTGAATTTTTCTGCAGGTAATGAGCATTTCTGTGTCCGTAATCTGGTTCGTGTTATAGAAAAAATACCTTCTTTTCGCAATGCACCAATAAGTAAATTTCGTTCGAAATTTCCTGAAATATAAAATTTATATACTAGCTGTCCAGATTTCACTTGTCACCATTGGGATCCAAGGAAATATTAGTGCTATACAAGATCCGTTAAATGGGACTTTTTGCACATTTGCGTGAACATGTGAATATCTTAGAGGTGTATTTGTTTTCCCACATTTTCCCATAGGTCACTAGATAGTGTCGGAATAATTATTTCGACCAATAATTCCTAAACAATGAGTTAACAAAAATATTTTTTAAAAAATCTGATGTAGCCAACCTAATACCTCCCGCGCGCTTGCAGACATCGTAAAAATGTTAAAATTAGATCTAGGGACCTTATTACGTGGTCCTTTACTAAAATTTCGATATGCGATTTTTAGCACGATACTTATACCTCCCTTTCCAAGGGTAGCGGAAGGTAAAAAGATAGATACTTCTAAAGTCAACCAGTACTGCAGACTGATTATCAGAAAATTGTGTGACCCTTAATCTTAGAAATAGCGATATAAAATTGTATTTTCGTAAAACAAAGGAGTATAAAATTATAGAAACAAAGATTTTAATTAATAAAAAAAACACATCACTAATTAGCACTAACCTTTGGGTAAACAACTAAAATCACGAACTACCAGTTCGTTTTTGTGGACCGTTTCAAAATGTCGACCAATTTTTGTCACCAACTTTTTAGAAAAAATTCAAAAATCTTGTTTAGTTTTTGTACCTAACACATTTGTCGTAATGTCGACTGTATTTTTAGTTACACTTTCATTATTTAAGACTTTTTCATAAGTAATTTATTTGCACTTATTTGAAAATGTATTATTAGTGTTATTATCGTCATCGGAACTACATATGTCTTCTACTTCAAATGTGGGATCAATAAAACTATCATCCGAACTAGATTCATTATCTAAAAATAAAGGAAAATTGTAGTCAATAATTGTGCAAAAATAAGATAGCACAATCAAAAAACTACTCTATAGGTACCTCATTAATGCCAAATTACCTCTTCCCGCCATAAATTTCATAAATAACTAGCTCTCTAGAATAAACATACGTTATTTAAAATGTGCAAATATCACGTGAATTTATTTATATAACTGATTTTAAAATATGAATTATTTGGTAAATATATTTTAATAATTATCTTCATACACACGCATTTTATGATAATATCGTTATTAATTTAAATAGAAATTGGTTTTGTCACCGACCACCCAGAAGGCGCTATCTTGATAGTGTGCGAACAGATAACACAGTCTGACCTTTGATATTAGTAGATTACAAGCGGCAACATTACATACTTTATCTATTTTAAGAAATCTGTGTATTCAATTCACTTAAAAACTGTATCATTTGATTCTTAAGAGGTACAAAAATGGAATAATGGTTATAAATAAGCCAAGAGTTACCATATCTTTAAATAATTGAGTTTTACTACTTTCTGTTGACATTAAACAAATAATTTGTTTACCAAATGCCTATTTACTTAGTGTAAATATATTATATCAGTCGGTATTGATTATAAACAATAACTTTCTTATAATTTTCTTAAAAATGTGTAGGTACTTAACTAGTATGAAATGTATGTTTTAAATGTTTTCATTATTTTAATCACATGATGGAGTAGATAACTTGTTTAACAATTGTCTATTTAGTGTCAATAAACATGTGAAAATCTGTATTAAATATTAATAATTGGCTGCATATTATAAATTTTGGCAAATTTGCAATTAACTAGAAAAAACGAAATAAATAAATTAAAATACACGATATTAAAAAAATTCTTTACGTATAAATTCTCAGAATACTTTCAAAATATAAATAAATTAAAAGGATTCATTTCAAATTTTTTAATTTACAAATAATATTTAAAAAAATACTTTGTATTCATATTTGTTGTATACTCTCTTCCCGTTGATACGTTTGCAAGCTGTAATATATTATATATTGCGTAATTGTAAATTATTATAAAATTCTAATTATCTATTTTATATTTACTTTTAAAAGTTTTTACGTATACCAATTGCTTTACTTATTTTTAAAGTTTTACGTTGACTGCTCTCGTATGAACATAGCAATGAATGCATGCGGGGCCTCGTCAAGTATTTTAATGTGTTAATCTGTACATAAAAATATTAAGTCCGTATTTTTTATTTTCGCCAAAAAGTTTCCAATACTCAGAAAAAATTTTGATTAATAATAATATTCCATTATTTCCCTTTTTTACTGTTACTTTATTTAATATTATACACTAAGAACTTAAAATTATACTGTAATTAGATGTAAAAACCATTGAATAATAAATAAATAAATAAATAATAAAATATATTAGTAAGACTTACATATAACAGAACGGGTGGTAACCCTGTTATATTCTTGGTAATAATATGCTCGTTTATTATTATTTATATCTTTATTTATTTAACATAAATATAATATTTCTGATTCCTACAACCATCCACATGGTATATCAGTACATAACCATACTCTGTGTGTCATTTTTGTCATCACATATTCCAGCGCTCCCAACTTATATTGGTCACATTAATAATATTCCTATAACATCCTCTCCGTGTTCGAAGTTCCATTGAAATGCGAATTTCTGAAATTCCCTACTTATAAAGTTTGTACCGTTGTCTGTACATATATTTGACGCTCTTTGTCTGTAAAGTTATAATATAAGGTGGTTATAAGTTTTTCGTTTTTGTTGTTTGCGATGTCTGAGAGGGTTATTAAGTTGTCCGCAATAAATAATTTCTTTGCTGACTATCTTAATTGTCCGGATTAAATAACTCGAAAACAGCTACGACCTACGTTTTAATGAATTTGCACTTGCTCCTTTAATTACAGATTATTCAATAACTTTGGGTGTTTTAGATATTTATACGACATAAGTAGATAGACAATACATTAGAGATTTGTATTAATAAAGTTTAATAGATAAGATTTGCATTTTATAGTTCTTTTGAACGTTTTGAAAATAGCACATTTTTGTTCCCGTATGAATAACATGGGAGTATAAATCGGCAAAGGCGAGTTAGGGTTTTAGTTTGAATTTGCCTCCACAAATTGACCATTAGGCTGCATCCGTATTCACGTATTCGTGATCATTTGTAACCAATCACAATAGCAAATTCATACATCGGTCCGTTGTAAGAACGCAACGGACGAAAGTTGGTTAATTTTAACTTTTCATGGATACGGATTGCTTGACGCATGCGTATAAACGCAGCAACAGCAAGCTTGTTCGGATATTTTGTTGACAACCATTGATAAACTTGAATTTTGTTGTGGTTCACTTTTTTGTTTAGTTTTTATGTACAATGGAGAACAATTTATTTAAATGTGGATATTGTGGATGGATTATAAATTCGCAATGTGATAATGTAATGGAACATGACTGTTTCAAGGAGAAAATTGTAGGAATCAACTAAACGTTTGACATTTGTGTCGATGAAAACAAGTGAAACTGAGTACAGTTAATAATAATGTTTCCGAATCCATAATAGAAAACACTCCACTACACATCAGTTGAGTTTCAAATTTAATATGGATACCGGATACGGACAAGGTAACTACTTGCTTTCATGGGGACGGGCTAAATTTTTACGTGCGTGAATCACGTATCACGGATAGGTGAATACGGATGCATGGGGATGCAGCCTTACACTAACGTGGTCTATAGAAGCAAATGTAAAACCAGTTATTTTCAAGTTTTATTCAGTGTTGTCAATTATTATTGGTTATTTGATATAGCAATGTTGTTAAGACAACAACTTTTTTTGCAAAATAGGGCTGACTGTAACTCAATAATTATTGATCAGAAGATAACCGGAGTTGTTATCTTAAGTATAGGTGGTCGGTTTTGTTACCAAAATACTATAATAAGGAGCAAATGCGTGACGCTGACTTTTTACATGTGTAAAAAAAATTGTAGCACACTATACTTTTTCTACAACTGATTAAATAATAGGACATTAAAAAACAAGTATTATAAGGCAATCTATTAACGTACGAGTTCAAGTTTGGAAAACGAGCCGCCAGGCGAGTTTTACAAAGGACGAGTGCCATAAAGGGCCTTATGAAACGTGTTTTTTATAATATTGTTTTCAATTGGGGTAATTTTACAATGAGTTTTTTTAAAAAATGCTACTTGTCAAGAATATGACTTGGTGTATTTTTGTCAGTTGTGTTGGTAGCGCTTCCCGTTAAATAATTGAAATTTCACATTTTGACAGTTTGTGTATTGTATGTTCTGAATTTTGTCTGATTGTATACATTAATACATTGTATCAAACAGTGCGCCTATAAATCTTCTTAACGACGTGTTTTCAGGTGCTTTTATAGGCTTATAAGAACATCGAAATAGAAAAAAATCAATCAAAATTCAAAAATATATTGCCTGCGCTGTCAAATTAAAAAAAAAGAACAGCCATCCAAACATTGGATTGCAATACTTGAAATATGACTTTTAATAGCGATGCATAAAATGTAATGCACTTATTAAGGGTTCTATTTTAGGCACTAAGTAAATGCTTTACTTCTTCACACGGATAAAAATATTAATATATATATACAGGGTGGAAACGAACTTAATGTCATAAATTGAAGGGTGAGTAGTATGACATGTGTAAAGTACGAAACAGAAAGAATTTTTTAAAAATTCGCATATTTAAGGGTAGTTCTCATCAAACTAGCATTTTTGGTACCACTGGACCACTGACAACTTTAATACTTGAAATTAATTTAATTAATTTACGTAATGTTTCTGTATAATCAAATCTTAATTATTTCTAACGTAATTTATTTATATATCGTCATCATTACCGATGTCTACATGTGTTGTAGATACTGGCACACCCAGAAATGGGTAATATGCCGTGATGATATATTTATTTATTTATTTATTTAATTTATTTTGAAAGTTCAATGAACCATATCAAAGGTTAATATTAACACTTCGTAGAATTATTTTTATTAAAGAAAAAAAAAACAGAATGGATTAACTGATAAATAGCAATAATACTAGAAACTTTTCATGTAACAATATTAATATGAAAAAAACTTACCTTAAAATTCATAAAGAACAAACACAAAAGTCATAAATATTGTTCAAAATTGTCACCTCCCACAGCTACACACAATGCACTGCGTTGAATTAATCAGACACTACATGCCAGGTTCATATGATTTTCTTGTTTAATAATTTTAGCAAAGTTTTGAATCCGCATCCTCAATTCTTCAACAGTTTCAGGGGGGTTTTGATTATCATACACCAAAGTCTTCAAATGACCCCACAGATAAAAATGTAAGGGATTGGGGTCAGGTGATCTTGGTGGTCATGATACAGGACCTCCACGGCCAATCCACCTGTTCCCATAGGTATTATTTAAATGCTGCCGCACATTTCTTGAAAAATGAGGTGGAGCACCATCATGCTGAAACCATGCATGTTGACGATGGAGTAAGGGAACATCTTCTCATAATACTGGTAGAACATTTTGTAAAAATTCCAAATACTGGTCACCATTTAATCTATTGAGCAGTATGTATGGTCCAAGCAAATTTCCATTTAAGATACCAGCCCAAACATTTAATGAAAATCTGTGTTGCAAACTACTTCTTACTACAACATGTGGATTTTCTTGAGCCGTCACGTGTGAAAATTGCTTCGTCACTAAATATTATAAGTGAAGTAAAATTAAAATTTGCAGCATGTTGTTGCAGAATCCACTTACAAAATATCGTTCTAGCTTGGTGATCAGCATGCATTAATCCTTGAACACGTTGAAAATGGTATGGATGATAATCATTCTTGTGTAAAATTTTCAAAACACTCGTGTAGATATTTCTCCTACAACACGAGACACTCTTCTGCTACTAATTTCCGGGTTAGCATGCACCAAGTTTAAGACTTCATCTTCAATGTTGTGGTGTAGTCTGCGACCGCCGCCACCTCGTCCATTATTTCTTCTTAAATTGCCTGTGTCGCGAAGACGTTGTGTCACGGTGATGAACATCCTGCGATCAGGCTGGCGTCTTCCAGGATACCGTTCAGCATACAGACCTGCTGCTAAAACCGCGTTTTGTCCCACTTCACCATAAATCAACAACATATCCACTAATTCAGAATTAGAATACATTTTTTTAACAAGAACACAGCAAAAATCACTTGTCACTAACACTTCCGAGAATAATGGAATATTTTATGTACCTATTACACAATTATTTTCGGTGCAAATGGTATTTAATTTAATTTTTAAGAATAATTTAATTTAAATAATAATAATATAACTACATTTGAATGTATTTTTGATAAACATATTTTTGATGAAATATGAATTAAAACAGCTGTAAAAAAAAGTCGAATTTGCGTTTTTCTAATTTAAAAAAAAATCTTTCAGTTTCGTAATCTACACATGCCATACTACTCACCCTTAAATTTATGACATTAAGTTCGTTTCCAGCCTGTATATATATATATATATATATATATATATATATATATATATATATATATATATAACATTACCACGGATTAAAGGTTTGCATAAATCATTATTTCACATAAAAAAAAAACCCATTGATATACAGGTGTTCATTTTAAATGATTAAATGAACCACCAATGCTAACTCGAGAACTATAGGAGCTACAAAGTCGGTTACATGAGTAAACAATTTTCAAGTCAAATTTAAAGAAAGGAAAAATCCACATACGCCTGATCTTCAACTGCTTCCAAGAAGGAGGCTATTTTGTACTAAAGAAAAACTGATTATCAAACAAATGGGTAGATTCTGTTCACATCTGTAAGTTTTACAGATCTATAAACCTGTAAAAAAGTGACAAAAACACATTTATTTTGTTGATTCATATAAAACTTATCTTCTTCCAATTACTATTATTATTATTATTATTATTATTATTATTATCATTATTATTATTAAAAAAAAGCTCGTCTAATTTGTCTCTGAAAGATAAACAAAAAATCTCATCTAATCAAAGTCGTAACTATTATAGTATTTGAGATAGCAAAGGTAAACCCATCAAAAATTCATTTTTTACTGCCTTATATCACGGAAACTATTGAAGATTGGACCCATGTTGATTAAGCTTTTTTACTCGATTTGGTCAGTACTATATTTCCTTAAAGTTTGTATCCGAAGTTGTGAAACATTCTCTATATGCATTATATTACCATATTGTTGGGTGCCGCTTTTGCTTCTATAGAAGCTTCCGTCAGTACAGGTTCTTGCGCTTGGGGTGCTTCAGCAACCTCTTCTGCAACCGGCTGTTGCTGAATTTCCTCTACATCATTGATCTATAATATATATGTACATACATAATAAATTTACGAATACATTTCTTTTTTATTCAGTATTTTTACTTACATTGTCGTTTCGTAAATTTAACATATGGCCCTGAAAAGAGAAATGAAATAATTAATAATGTAATGCAATAGGGCTGTTTTTATTTGCTTTCCAGATCTAAATTTTGAAAAATAATGTCCTTTAAAGAGGCTCAAATTTGAAAATATATATCATGAAATATCCATTAGATATCACGTGATGTGAAACAGAATGTAACGTCAAAGTTATCCAGCTTAACATGTGACAAACTATCGCCTACGTTTATATATATAAAAGCTGTTTTCCTGTAAGCTATGAAAGATTGTCCATTATGTACTTTGTCGTCACAGAAGTGGGGATATTGTTTTTCATAGTTATTTTCGCGCCACTCAATTATTTAATTATTTACAAAAATAACAAGAAATTGTTGTTTAATATTTGTTATTAGTATGAATCTTCGTAGCATAATACACAGCGCACAAATTGTTACACATAATTGCTCATATGGTTGCCTATCTATACATATAATTTAATCATTGGTGATACTATACCAAACTAACGCACAAAAGTCAGGTTTGGAAAATTCTGGCCGAATTTTGTGCCTTAGGTTAGGTTATTATTGTTATACTGACAAATATACTATTTCTGTCGCCACAAATAAGATGTCGTAACTGAAGTCGAGATCAAACTGCGGTCCCTATGGCGGGACGGTAGACACAGCGAAAGGAATTTTCTTTTAAATAATATTTTTACTATTGGCTCTTCTAAACTTCCGTACATTTGCGGTTAATCCGATATTTGTCAAAAATTGATCAAAAATTAAGGCCCATTCCCAGTGCCTGTCATAGTGATAGTTTTTGTTAGTTGGCATAGTTTCAAACAGTTTGGTAAAGCGAAATACATTCATTCCCAGTGCTTGTTTTAGTCATAGTGTTTAGACATAATCATAAACATAATCACAAATGTTTGCAAACTTCAAACTTTTTTTCTTTCATTTTAGTATTTTTATAATCCGGATCTTTTTTAAACCAAATACATTTGTTTTTTTTTTTGTATTAATGGAATAAAGTATTCCTCTGAGAAAGTCATATTATTACAATTTTTTGACATTGAAATTGATATTTTGTCTATTGTCTAAAGTGCACTGGAAACGGCTGCGTATGTTTATGATTAAAAAAAAAAATTACGACAAAAAACTATGACTATGACAGGCACTGGAAATGGGCCTTTAATGAACTAAGTTTATACAAAATTTTATATTTTTATGTTAAAAACTATTTGAGGTGAATATTGTACGCCACTGATAAGAAGTACGTTAGTATATGTTTTCTATGTAAGAAGTTGTGGTGTAAATTCACGCTCCGATATTAATTCATTTTTTCGTCAATATTGTGTACTATTTATATTAAAGTGTGTGATATAGTTCAAGGTAAATGTGTCAAGTATTTGTGTCTATAAAATCTTTCATGCAATAAGTGACAGAGAAAGGGTAAGCAAATATCTAAAATCTCGTTCTCTAAGTTAGGTTATACAAATTGGCGGAAAGGTCGCATTGTGACTTCCGAAGGGTCGACCCGGGGAGCAGTGCGGAGCGCAGAGAAGCAGCCCTAGACGTAGCTATTAGGAAGGGCAAATTATTATAGTGTAATATGACTTAAAACTTTATTTAAATTCTAAATGAGTGAAAAAATAGGAGAGACTAAAATGGACAAAATAAGAAACAAAGAAATAAGGCGACTCTATATAAAATCCACTCAAACAAGCAAAAATTAATTGGAAAGCTTGTACAACCGAGAAGAGAACGAGAGGAAGACCTAGGTAAACGTGGGGAGATACTTTAAACCATATACACATGATTTAGCAAGGGATAGGAAAAAGTGGAAGACTTTTATAGAAAAACTCTAAGAATAGGAATAAACAACCTCAACACCCTACGGGTAAAAGACGATTTGACTATATATATATATATATATATATATATATATATATATATATATATATATAAACATAAACTATTTGATGTACATTTTCGCACAATCATTCAGAGAGACACACATTGTTAAAACTGACTTCAGGGTAACATAAGACTAAGTCAAGCATTTGATTGCATTATATGGCAAATTAAAAACGAATTGATGAACTTACTTGGTACATATCTTGCGCAATGTTCTTAACGGCGTGTGACATCACCTCCAGGAAGTGTATTGCTGTGTACATGCTGTTGAGCCATGCTTGCTGGGCGTCGCGCAAAAGTGTTTATACTAATCATATAAACTGAAATATTACCATTGAATAATAAAAGGATAAGATTTTAAATATATGACTAAAAAGAATATCTTACCAACGAAGACATAAATATTTGGGTGAATACCCATTTTATTTAATAGTATTTTATTGTAACGTTATTATTGGTTCGCCGAGGCAATCCAAACACACTTAACGCCTGAGGCGTAATCGAATTAATCCAAAAACTGTAAAAAATAAAAACAATTAGACAAGTGTTTAGTGTATAAACTATTCACTTTCCTACCGGCGTATATATGCAAATAAATCATTCAGATTTATTTGGTGATTTTGGCACCAAGCAATTACTCCCTCTAGACCCGCTTCAATTGAATCATGAGAGAGTAATGGCAATACCATTGTCATCTTTACCGCTTTTTTATACTTGGCTGTTGCCCGTATTGCATAATATATCCCAAACGGGAACACTATTAATTATGCTTACACTAGCGTAGTGAAAGAAACACCCTACAACCTCTGCCTCAGGAAAAACTCGTATGAGAGCACCTCTAAGGGCCCTCTCGTAATCAGTCATGATCAGGGCAGGTTGTAAAGTTGGAGCTAATTCCCTCAATTTTTCAAATATCGCCTGATATAGGCCCTGTCTTCTCGACGACATCAGTATGTAGGCAAGCGCTATACTCTGAAATATTGATATTTTTGTTATGTTGCGGGTAAAAGTGTCATGATTTCTCATTTACCTTGTCATATTTGATGACGTGGATGGTAAGGAGGTGCTGCAGGGACACATTTAAATGTTTCGTCAAGGTGCATCTCCTCCACACCAGCAACAGCAACATCGAGAACACTTTGCGCTGCGAAAAACACCGCTCTGCCTTCGGCCACAGTTACCGTCCCTCTAAAAAATGGCTCTGGTTCATTATCTCCTACTTGTATGTAGAAGAGATGAGCCCATTCGTCACCAGTAAGAAGACGGACAAGATCCTCTAATGACGGAGGAATTGGCGGATTGCTTCGTCGGCGCGCGCTGTGCACAGAGCTGGGCAAGTTACTTTTAAAATGTAACTAGTTACAGTTACAGTTACCTCCAAAAAAAAGTAACTAAGTTACTTAAGTTCCAGTTACTTTGGTGAAAGAACTAAGTTATTTACTAAGTTATTTAAAAGTAACTTAGTTACTTTGAGTTACTTTTTAACTACTTTTAATGGCGTGAAGTGTAGACTTAGACTGTTGACTTAGTTATTGTGTAGGATACATATCAGGGAGTTTTTGCACTAACTATGTTAACCTAAATTTTAACGTTATTGCTTGGCAACACCCAATCAGATTATTATTGTTAATGTCAACGGACCTACAGGGCCTTATTACCGCCTAGGCCCACGAGACTACGGCCTAGGGCCCGCTTTGACAAGGGGCCCGCAGGGCCCGGTTGCTGTGATTTTTTTAAAATTTATTAATTTATTTTTCAATTTTGATTTCTTATACCAAGATATAAAGAATCTACTTTCTTTCTAACATGACATGACCATTATAATGTATAAAACATGCAGACATTATTTCCTACCTAGACTTATTAGTGGATAATGATTAATTTATTGGAAACCTCGGATCAGACGTCGATTTTCAATCTGAGGCCCCGCGCTCACATATATAAGAAATTTTGATGAAAAAGTATCTTTTTATAAATATTTGGGGCCCCGCTACGCTAATAACATATTCCCGAGAACCGGCAAAATCGCCAACCGTCCCTAGAAAGGAGTAACAAAATATTACGCTAAAATTTCAACTCAAACTAGAATCGAGCATGCGGTACTGTATAATTGATCAGCTTTTCTCTCAGCAGGCAATTTTATTTTTTTCTTTAATAAATAAACTTACATTATAATTATACAAATATTTGTACGTACTTGTTTTTTACTATAAAGAGGGAGGGGGGCCCGAAAAAAAATTTGGCCTAGGGCCCAAAAATCTGATAAAAAGGCCCTGTGGACCTACATTATAATATAACATAAAAATTAAAAGTGACATTTTATCTTGTGAGAAGGGAATTTGCAAAAATGAGACGAATTCAAGTCTTGCAACCCTTAGAACAACGAACAAAATACACTATATTTTGTATAACCTGAAAATTGGAATAATTTTGATGATTTAGTGGCAGCTTAATTATAATTTATTAAAACGTATCATTTGTAAGCGAGGAAAATATTTGAAAATAATATATTTTATAAGTCAAATTTAACATTTAGTGACTTTTTAATTCTAGAATTAAAAGTTAAAATAATGTGTTATTTTTAGTTTTTCTGTTTACCGTACAAAAACTCTATTATTTATGAATGTAATTATTTTATTATCTATTATGGCTTGAAATCAATCAGCAATAATATTGAATTTAATTATTACATATATTTATTTAAAACAAAACAGTTTTAGTTAGTGTTTTTAAAAAAGGCATCAGCCTCAACAAAATATTTCTTAGAAATTTAAATCCCCCCGTTACTTTTTATGACTAAGTTACATTCCACTTTTTAAGTTACTTTGACTAACTTAAGTTACATTCTAGTAACTTAAGTTACTCAAGTAACTAGTAACTAAAAACCGGAAAGTTACCAACTACTTTACCGCAGCAAGTTAAGTTACAGTTACAGTTACCATATTTTAAAAAGTAACTAAGTTACGTTACAAGTTACGTAAAAGTAACTAGTTAGTAACTAAGTTACTAAAGTAACTAGTTACTGCCCAGCTCTGGCTGTGCATAGTGCTGTACGCCGTAGAAAATGGATACTGCACAGTAGTCTCAGGATTTCTAAACTATTAGTACGTAATATATATAAAAAAAATTATTTGATATAGTAAAATATTCTATATTCTAAATATGCAAGTTTTAATTATCAAAAGGGAATGTAATCTGTATGCGTACGCGTTATACGACGCCTACACAAGGAACTACGGTGTGGGGAGCAATTTCCTACAACTGGAGATCTCGTCTAATTCGCCTTCCCGGCACTTTAAACAACCAGCGATACATTGACGAGATCCTAATACTCAAGACCCCATGTCGCGAGAAGAATATTAACCTTCTTCATTTAGCACCGAATACCAGTCCTTCCATTCCATGGCCGGCCTGTTCTACAGATTTGTCGTCTATTAAAAATCTGTGGGGTGTTTCAGCAAGGGCAGTGCGACGTACCCAGATGCCAATACATATAGAATGTAGAAGAACTATGGACTGTAATCGAAAGGGCATGGAACGAAACACCTCAAAATGTAATTCACAAATTAATTAAATTCATAATAAAACTCTGTTGGAGTCTAAAGTTAAATAAATAATAGTTAAAAAATTCATAAACCTTAACTAAAAACGCTAAAACAAGTATGTATTTCGACAACTAAGTTGCCATCAATAGTAAACTTTCGTCCAAATATAGATCAGTTTTGGATTACTCAAAGTGTCAACCATGCCAGATGTCCAAAAACAAATCTGATAAACTTTGCAGATTTAGATCACTCAGTATGTCAACCATACCAGAGGTCCAAAACTGAACTGTAAGTTTACTAATGATGGCAACTTAGTTGCCGAAATACGTATGATGTTTTAACGTTTTTAGTTAAGGTGTAGGGATTTTTTAACTATTAATTAAATCCATCTCTCGACGAGTAGAAGCGCTGAAAAGAGCGTGTGGAGGACACAGTTCTTACTGAGTTTTTCATTTCCTGTATTTTTGATTTTTGTGAAATTTTAATCATTTATGTCTAATTATAAACAATCTCTGTGCGAAATATCGTATGTTTCTTCCTAATATTTTTTGGTGTTCCGATTTCAACGACTACTAGTGTATTACCCCTGATACGAGTACCTTAAATACTATCGAAAACGAAATCACATGTATGCTGCATGTACAGTTAATGCAACTCAATATATCAAAAGCTAAAATGAATTATAACAAACCTTGCCGCCTCCTCGTCATAAATCTCTCGTATCCGATTTCGGTCCTGTAGAGCCCTTTCTACCAGAGCACGCCTAAAATGGTCCACTGCAGCAAATAGAACTTCGTGGCCATTGTGTTCCTTGATTATTTCACGAATGTTTTCATTTGCTTTAAAAGAACCGGGGCAATTATATTGCACCCGATACTTACAAGAATAATACCTAAAAAAAATAGCACAGCATTGTAAATTTTACTGCATATACTGTAAGACTAATGTGTCTAAATAAGTATTTTTAATTTGAATTTAAAGCTTGCTACTTAATAGTTCATTATTTTTTATTTTAATTTATAGTTACATACATTTTAAATACTTACGTCCACCCTCCTCTTTTTTGCCTTACAACATATCTTTGTTCTAAGTATTCCATTTTGACTACAACACGAAATAAGATTCTTGTAGGTGTGTTTTCCCACCAATTTTTTTTAGAAGAATAGGGATGTATATCAGTTATGCCAAATTAATAAAAAAAAAAACAATTGATATTATATTTGTTTTATTAACATTATAAAATGAAAATCATCTAATTTGAAATATGAATTATAAAAGCATATTTTCAAATGTTGTGAAAAAATATTATAGTTCTTATATTGGTACCTTACACGTGCCGAAAGTGGGAGGTATATACTAGGGTTTTTTGGGAATATCAGAATAGCAATATATTATTTCAAATTATTACTTTATAATAATTACGTTTAATATTTAATTTTCTTTAAAAATATTGCCTGGTCTCGAATCTGGGGAACCGGGTTCGATCCTAACCGACGCTAAATATTTCAAATTATAAATTGCATAAAACTGACCCTTATGGTGCACTCTCCATGCCAGCAATGAGTGCTCTTGAGGGTGGCGCCTGGTAAACGCCCGCACGGTACAAATATGTCATCATCATTATCGAAATCTGTATACAAAGTAGAATGGCACACCCATCAATGGATAATATGCCGTGATTATATTTATTTATTTATTTTATTTAAGATTTCACTTTGGTACAAGTACTGTGTAATAATCGAAATTAAAACATTTCTGGAGAAATTATAGTAAAATCTTGAGTTATGAGAAAACAATTTTCTCGCAAATTTCTGGAGAAGAAACCCTAGTTTACAGATAAATAGTATGCACCAACAAAATTATTAAGAGAGCAATCAAGATTGAAATTTGCGTCGAAATATTTTTGTAATTGTTATTTTACAAAATATTTGCAATAAAAGCGAATGATAAGGCCAGATATTATGTCATTTGTTGAGAATGATATTACTAATTTTACAGATTTTCAGAAGAGTAACATAAAGAAAAGGGCGCACGTCGAGCGTACTGGCGTCAACAGTGATCTGACTCGAGCGACGTGGAACCACTTAGTGACGGCTTCTGCCGTGAGAGGAGCTTCGGTGGTCTCCTGGGTGATGACCGCGTTGTGGTGAAAGGAGCCTCCTGGGTGATGATGGCGGCAGCGGAGATGCGATCTGTACAATGACGGGGGACTGGGTGGCGAACGGCTTGGCTAGCCGCCGGACCTTGGCAGCTTTCTTCTTACTCTCTGGCGGAGCTGTCGTGGAAGTTGGGGCGTACCCTGTAGGAAATACCGTCTTAGGTTTATCCAGCTAGCGTGAGTGAAAGGTGGGATGCTTGCTTTCCAGCTAGTGCAAAGACTGGGTGAACTCTTGCCTTCCAACTAAATGTGCCAGTGCCAGTAAAAATTCTCTGTTGCGATCAAGCTTGTTGTTTTCTGTAATCAGCTCTAGTAAATTGTATTATTGTTTATTTTGTGTATATTATGCATGCATATCCAGCATAAACCAGAAAATTATAATCAAAATCATAAGAGCTCAGCTAATTTATTCCACTCTCATTGTTGTGATTGGTCACTTTAATTTGTAAGAAGTGCTGTACGCTTAGCAAGAATATAGTTTTTATGTAAGTATTATGTATATTAATGTATGTCCCATAAGTTTTAGCACAAGTTTCGACAATTTTTGTTTGTAATAAAAAATGCATTTACTTAAAGTTTTGTAATATGTACTCAAAAATTAACTGTTTCATAAGCAACAAAATTATATACTTAAATTAAATAAAGAGGGCCGTGACAAGGCGCAATTTTCTGCGAACACCTAGCATTAAGTTATAGACGACATTTACATTGATTTCTCTGACTTCCTGTATATTCTGCGTCGAAATTCGTCCTTATTTTGGGTTACCCATATCCATCCTCCATCGTAAACTTTTCGAGATAAAAGAGCCTTCTATAGAACGAGACTGGGGAAGATTAGGAGATTGTCGTTTCGCGGAACAAATGGTACGTTTTGGTCTGTTAGCCAATTTTGAGTTTGTCTTGCATAGTGACTGGACGCAAGGCCTGGGCCGAAAGATAAAATCGTCCTCAGCGTGTTCTTATATAAAAAGAACCAATTTTTTTAGACAATTATCGATGAATATCCAGGGCTTCACCTCACTCGGCCCACATAACGCGTGCATAGACCCCTTGTGGAAATAGTACATTATTCCAAAACCCTATCTGCGAATTTGGTTTATATGTTTATACATTACATTTTTAGAAATCTATGCAATATTGTCAGTATAAAAACCATTATCAGTTCACTAAATTTTGGAGTTGCTTTATTTTGTCAGAGAAATCGATGTAAATGTCGCTTATGAAATAGTTAATTATTAAGCATTACAAAACTTTAAGTCGATTTGATATAAACTACCGAAATTGAAAATGTATTAAACAAGTTGTCGGCATACATAAATTTGGTTCTATATCTCAAGAAATCGCAACAAAATTTTAAATACGACGCAAATAGCGGCACAGCCACATTGCAGTTCAACAATGAACGAAACAATGAAAGCAGCATAAGAGAAAGAATTAGAGAAATGGAGAATATAACCAATTCAGCGATAGGTGTAAATAGTTTAAATAATATAAATATTAAAATAAAAAAGACCAGCCTTGTATTAGAATTGTTTTATTTCCTTTTATTTTAATATTTATATTGTTTCTACAGTCGTTTATAAAAATCATAAGAAAAATAAATGTACCAAAATGTTTAAGTAGAATTATCAGAATAAAAAAAGTAAAGTTTTATTATTTTGTGACTATGACAATAAGCCTATTTCAATTGTCTTTAGAAATTTAACAAGGGAAAACAGTTTTTCTTAGTGCTTTGCTCCCCAAATTATTTTAGAAAAAAAATCTTTAAACAAAAGTTATAGGACATAAAATTCTGCATACAGATCATTAAACAAAATTCATTTCGTATGTTTAGCAACTCCAGAAATTAAATATAAGAATTTTGAAAATTCCAGTTTTATTGTGATAGCCATGAAATTGAAACAAAAAGACAAACAAACAAATGTGTATTTATTAATAAAATTTAATTTAGTATTTATTTTTTAATGATATAAATTATTTGCGATCCTACCTACAAGTTTAACATATAGAAATGGGCTTAATGGATTAATTAAATTATCATAACGTAAAATTCTTTAAAAGAATAATAATGTAATTCTACTTGTATACAGTTCAAATACTAATTTTTCTTGTTAAAAAAAAACACAATATTTGACAGTAAAACAACATCACATTTGTTTGTCTTTTTGTTTTAATTCCATGGTTATCACTATTAAACTGAAATTTTCGAACTTTTCTTATTTAATTTCTGGAGTTACAAACATACGAAATGAATTTTGTTTACTGATTTATATGCAGAATTTTATGTTCAACTTTTATTTGAAGATTTTTTTCTAAAATAATTTGGGAAGCAACGCGCTAAGAAAAACAGTTTTGCCTATGGAACGAAAATCGAGCGCCATCCGCTATACTATTTTGAAACATTTAATTTACCAAAAAATGTTGCATTTATACTTATTATTGGTGTGATTGTGTTTTAATTTTTTAAGCATATTCTTTTCATTGTCGAGCTTTATAATCTGGAACGATCATGGCCAGAAGGGTAGTTGCAATTTGCAAACCTTGCCAACCTGTAGTCGTCTTCATGGCAAGTTTCCAAGTCTATACTATACCTATACTATAAGGATCTTTACATAACTATGTTCTTCAATACATCTAATACCACCTCTGAAACTAAGTAATGAGTATTCGTCGGGATAGTACATCTAATCTGGCTATTAACTACTCGTATACACATGATATATTTCTTTTTACCTCTCGCTAAGAGAGGTATTGGAATCATGCAAAAAATCTCATATCCAGATTTTAATGAATAAGCACGTTTCAAGGTCACTAGAGTCCGATTTTAACATTTTTACAATGATGTCTGTGTGTGTGTGTGTGTGTGTGTGTGTGTGTGTGTGTGTGTGTGTGTGTGTGTATGGCTGGATGTTGGACGGAGGATTCCTCACAAACTATAAGACATAAGACCTGTTTAACTATGAATTCCTCAATCTGACATTCCTGGGAAGAGCTGAAAAGGTTTTGGTAACAATTGAACAACCGGAAGTAGTTTTTTTTAAAAAAATCTTTTAAATATTATTTTTTGAAAATTTTTGATATTACTAATTTTGAAGAACAAAATTCTACATCTAATACATTTAAATTTTTTAATATATCTTCTATAAATTTAGAGATAAAGACGCTATAATATCTAGAATATCGGGATATAATAAGTCGAGTAGGCGAAACGACACTAAAGAAACCAGTTGACAAATTCAAATGTCTATAACATAGTTTGTAAATGACATATATTAATGTCAGTGTCAAAAATCAACAGTTTTAGTGACATTCTGATAGCTTTTTCTGGGAAGTATATTTAATCTTTCTTATTGTTTTATTAATTAGATATTTGAAATTATAGGTAAAATGCATATATCCATTATCCATCAAAAATACCGCCAATCTGGTTAATGAATTGGAAGAATCTTACAATCAGGAACTTCCTCATACAATGAAAAATAGATGTAATTAGAATTATATGTGTGCAGAAGACATGTTAAATACAACAAAAAACAATATTTGGGTAAAGTTCTGTACTATTTTGTTATAAAACGACGTTTCGATAGCAAAGTGCAATACAATACTTATATAGCCTAATATGCAAATGGCGAGAGGTCTTGTGCTGACCACAACAGATTTTTTATTTCGTAGATATGTATTTACTGTAAACAACAGCCCCTGTACTGGTTCTTCTTTATATTTCTTCCAGTGTTGAATTGGGAGGAGAAAGCTTTTAAAATAAAAGTATATGTAATATCTATATTTACCTTGCGCAAAACTACCCAATTAGTTTTAGATAAATATGTTTCAAATAAACGTTGTAGATAATTATTAAATTCTACATCTAAATCACCAATCAGATTTTATTTCGTACGTTTAGAAATCTATAAAATCGAAGTTTTATAAATATTGCTCATTTGTTATGATAGCCAAAGAAAAGAAACAAAATTATAAATAAATGCACAATGTTTGAACTGTTAGAATAATACCATAAAATTATTAGCAGCTTTTCTTCGTGACAAAAATGTTCCATTCTTAAATCAAAACAAAATAAATAGTAATTTAATAGTAATAAATTCTCTTTTTATAACACATTTAGAAAATAGTAGTAACGAAGATAAACTATTTTTTTCTTATATTTCAAACGTTATGCATTTATTTGTAATTTTGTTATTGTTTATTATTTGAGTAAGACATTCTATATTTTGTGTGTATATTTATTTGGCGGGTATTATTTAAAAAGTTCCGCCATAAAAACTTTTGAAATTAGCCAATCAAATCTCACTACTAACTTTACACAGATTATTTGTAGATAATGTCAAAGTAAGCAACAAAATGAAACAATGTATAATGATAAATGTGAATTAATATTTAGAATACATAACGAATTATTAACCGTTACAGAACCATACAATTTGTTTAAATATCTAAATAAAATTTATGTTTTACAAACAACTTATTTATAGAGGCGCCATAGTGATTCTAGCGGCACAGTGATTATAATAATAATAATAATAATAATAATAATAATAATAATAATAATAATAATAATAACTTTATTACCCAACAGAATCTCCAATTACAAGGTAAAGATTAAGATAGGCCACACAGATAGACTAGTGGTTTTTATTAAAGAAATTAACAAATAATTGGAATAATACTACCTTTTTTAGTTTAAGTTCTGTATTTATTTATTTATTTATTATTAAAACCCAAAGTTTCGGCACCATAAACTGGTGCCTTCTTCAGGGGAAAAAATTGACATAAATATGTGATATAACAAAAACAACAAGTAACCAAGGTAATAAGAAAAGTTCGTAAATGTTACCTTTTTTATGTATACAATTTTCTAGACAATATATACATGCCCACACGTCTCTGAGTTTTACAGATCACTTCTCTGCCAGTTTTTGGGACGGTTTTTCCTCTGGCAAAAGGAGAGTTATTCCTGAGAAGATGCATGTTCGCCGTCCAAGTTATTGCCGGGCATGCTTATATTGTCTAGAAAATTGTATACATAAATATCTGATGTGGACACCACATGACTTCCTTGTACGCCTGTTACATTATACATATTTTGTTAATAATTAAAATATGTATAATGACAGACCCAATCATAAAATTGCACGTATTTGACATTGACATTAAATTATTAATTTTTTTGTTATTTCTTGTCCTAATTCATAGCAAACTTAATTACAGAAACCATAAAGTACATAATGTTTAAATTTACATATCTCGCATATACAAAGAACTAATTTAATCATACTTGAAGTTTACGACGCAAAATTCAATTCTCTAAAACTTTTATTTGAAGCATTTATTGTTAAATTCAAAATAACACCATTTTCTTCAAGAAAAACTGATAATAGCTTCAAGTAAAGTATCACTTCCGGTTAGACTATTTTAACCAAAGTCTATTATGTTATTTCCATTGATAGAAAAGTATTATATACCAAATTTGAAAAGTTTTGGATTATATTTTAATATAGTTTTCCATTAAAATCTATTATAGGTTTCAAGTAAAGTACCACTTCCGGGTATACGATTTTAACTAAAATCTATTATGTTATTTCCATTGATATAAAAGTATTATATACCAAATTTGAAAAGTTTTGGATTATATTTTAATATAGTTTTTCATTAAAATCTACTATAGGCTTCAAGTAAAGTACCACTTCCGGGTAGACCATTTTTACTAAAATCTATTATGTTATTTCCATTGATATAAAAGTCTTATATACCAAATTTGAAAAGTTTTGGATTATATTATAATATAGTTTTCCATTAAAATCTATTATGGGCTTCAAGTAAAGTACCACTTCTAAAAGTTATGCAATGACCAAAAAGGGAGGTGCACAACTAGATGTTATAACAGTCCTAAATACAAAATTTTAACTTTCTACGGCTTCCCGTTTTTCAGTTATGCGAGATACGTACGTACGTACGTACATACGTACGTACGTACATACGTACGTACAGACGTCACGACGAAATTAGCCAAAATGGATTCAGGGATGGTCAAAATGGATATTTCCGTTGAAATCTGGAAACCGAATTTTTTCGCGATTACAATACTTCCTTTACTTCGTACAAGGAAGTAAAAAAGGTAACATTTACGAACTTTTCTTGTTACCTTGGTTACTTGTTATTTTTTTATTTCACATATGTCATTTTTTCCCCTGAAGAAGGCACCAGTTTATGGTGCCTAAACGTTAGGTTTTAATAATAAATAAATACAGAACTTAAACGAAAAAGGTAGTATTATTCCAATTATTAATATGAGTTCTGAAAGATATTTTAATAAATTAACAAATATATGATAATAAAATGTACATTAAAAGACAGCATTAATAAAAATAATACATATAGAAATTATCAGACGCTGGTAAATGATGAATTTATTAATGTTGATGATACTAACCTCTTAAATTTTATAGGTTATGACAGCAAATAATAAACAAATGTATTATTTATTCCCTATATATCTCAAGAATGCCACTTCGAATTTATTATATATAAATAGTATGCGTTGTAACAAAATATTTAATGTATATTTTAATATAATGCCCGTCGTAGGAGGATACGAAAAAAATTCATGAAGTTTATGGTGTTTGCTATAGGGCCCGTGCATCACGTGATCAAATGCAGGCAACCCGCCAGCCTGGTGGACCAACAAACAGTTTCATTGCCTTTGATATCATCGTGCGAAGTTGGCGTTTTTTGATTTCTGTGCTTATTTTGTGATTTTTCAATCTAAAATTTGTGACACTTGAAGTTGTATTATGGCTCAGTTAAGTGAACACTATTATTCTCGTAGTTTCATAAAAAATAATAGGCACTGTTGAATTTTTGTAATAGAAGGAATTTCAGTTATATAAGGTTCTACTATTTTTAATATTATGATGAGTCGTGAAAATATGGGAATGCCTGTATAAAATTGAGTTCTTGCGTCATTATTTTTAAATGCATCTATAGTCAGAGTTATTTTCGAAAGCTCCTCTCGCAAATGGTAAATTTCAGCATTTCTAGACATTAATTCTGCTTTTAAACTATCAATAGTCTCAGGTAAACCATGTTCCCTAGTGCTAGAACTAGTGCAAGTCTCATTGTTATTGCTACGAGTATTAGTATTAGAATCATGTTCCTCATTAATAGGCTCCATGGAAACACTTTCTGCTTGCTTCTGTAATTGTAATTATTGTAATTTATACATAGTTCCAAAACAAATTTATTACAAATTAGCTCTAAAAATAAATTATTTGTCATAAAGTTTAAAATACCATTCTAAAAATTATCTGGATTAGAAATTTTAATTTTTAGTTTTAAATTTAATGTATTACTTTCAAATTAGAAGTTTTTGATTAATCATACGTTAGTATGTCTTTGGACCACTAACTTAAAACTCAGAATATTATGCAGCTATGTGTTCTACTGTCAATAAAATGTATTTATTTTATTGTTAGTTACAACATAATTATATTAGTTATTAACATATTGAATGTTAGTAAAATGTATTTGAATTCGTTAATAAATATGTTAGTTACAACATACAATAATTATTACAATCATCAAACCTTAGTGTGTCGACCTGTTAACCTTTTATAGCGGTCTAAACCGGTATCTTTATTTTGTATTCCCTTTGTATATCCCATGTTTAAAGACGGAATCCAATCAGGATTGTCTTTGTCTTCCAAAGCAGCTGGTTTTCCTTTAATTTAGCAATAATTTTAGTATTTCTTTATTATCTACGTTATTTAACTATCGGGGACTCTAAATGAATAATTTCTGATGAAATATATCTTTTACTTAGTTTAAACAACCCACTTTTATCCCATATTAACCTAATTTTTGATCTTACTGTTTACATCTGGCAAAATTCATTTAGTTTAAGCAGATATCAATTTCAATTTACCATAATATTTAATGCTAGGCTCGTATAGAAAAAATACGTGTAATAAAGTGCCTAGAACATATTCGGCCGTATTTAATTTTGCTATCTGTCAGATCAGCTCTTTTAAGCGGTGTTATCCACTTTTTTCGTCGTTCTAGAGCTACAGGAATTATTCTACCTCTACAATCTTTCTCAGATAAGAACCTATAAAAAGATAACCCATCACCAGTACCACTTTTTTTCGCACAGCCAACTACAGCACAAAATTGAGGCATTTTTGTTGAGATTTGTCACAATTCTTATATGTCAAGTATGGTTTGTTGGTCCACCAGGCTGCCATTTTTAAATCGCCGTGACGTCACATGCACGCGCCCTATATGTGTAAACTTAAATGGGTCTATTCTGTAAAAAAATATGTTATTTTAAACAGGGTGTTTAAATTTATATTATAACATTGTTGTTAATTTTAAACAGATTTGATGTATTCTATAATGATAATTTTAACATTATCTTTAAATATCTATATTTTAACACCTATGTTAAAATATCCCGTGAAGTTAGTAGCAAATGTGTTATATTGCCGAGAAAGTGCACGTCTGTTCTTGAATCATATCATTTTCACTTGACGTTTCGTTCGATTAGTGAATATAACCTGAAAATAAAGTTTTTCTGCTCCTACTCTGAAACAAATGCTTTCAAAATATTTTTCAATGTTGAAAGTAGGCGTTTGTAGCAAAGTGTGCTGCAAAATGCTATAACTGTGCGGCAAAATTTTGTCACACACTTTCACTGTTAGGTATACATCAAAAAACAATAATTATTACTTATTTACTTTAATATGATTAGAAAAAACATTAATGATAATTTACAGTAATATTATAATTATTAGAATTTACAACATTAATGGAAAGTGGCACAGTTTGCTTGAATATATTTTCATTAGACGATACTAATTCAACATTTTTAGTGCTATTGTTTTCTTCAAAAACTTGAAGTTGGTTTCCATCTTTATTCTCAGAAGTACTACATTCTCCAAGTATTTTATTTGCAGTGTTAAGTTTATTTTGAATGGAATTCTCTATATAATTCTGGGCTACAGATGTCGACTTCCACCCTCCGTGTCTTTTCAGAGTGGTGATATCAGCACCAGAATCTACTAACAATTTTGCCGAAGTTCGCCGGAAACTGTGGCCAGTATATAAAGACGGATTTGACAGTTTCAAAAAAAAATACAATTTTTTCTGGAATTTTTCCAATCATATTTATGCCAACCGGTTGATTTGTGCATTTTTCTTTGTTATAATATAAAAAAAAAATCTACTCAAATTGGTATTCGTAGGTCTAAGTACAACATATTTTCTGTTACACTGAAGGTATAGCCCGCCAGGCCCAGATATAACTATGAATGTTCTACTAATTTTTGTTTTAGAATCAGGTATTTTGATAATCAAAATAGAGTCCTTGTCCTCAATGTCGTTCATATTCATATGTTTAATTTCCTCTCGACGACATCCGCCTGCTACTTCGATTATTAAAACTACCTAATAAAATGTAAAATAATTTAAATTATTTAGCCAAAAAAGCAAACAATTAAATACCATCATTAACAGCTATGTATCATCTGGAGTTTGCTCTAAAAACTTGTTAATTTCATATCTGTCAAAAATTTTTGATTTTTTTGGTTTATATCCATCTGCCTTTCTTTTTAAAAATGCTATTAGTTTCGGCATTTTCGAAATATCTATATTATTCTTCACAATAATAGTTGATTTTAACATTGAATATTCACTCCATAAAGTCGATGATTTCATTACTTCAGATTTTTTAGAAAAATATACTAATAAAACATTCTCAGTAATAATTGAAACCTTTTTTCTTTGCACCAGTTATCAAATTTTGTATAGGCTATTAAATATCTCTTTCTTGATTTTTCCGGTAACAAATCCAACGTTACCTTATTTGCCATTTCTTCTATACTGGTATTAGGAAAGGTACTCGGAAACACCCTCTCTTCAATAGTCTCATTCATTATGCTCTCGGTCTCGACTATACTACTTTTAATATAAATGTTTTAAAAATTACAAGACTAGCGACTGACATTTAAACATTTATTTATATTAACTTTTTCAAATATTTCTCACTACTATGACAACGAACAAATTTTTTAAAATAAACCGTAACCTACTCTTAATAACGTAAGCTATGAAACAAAACAAACTTAAGAAATGTCAAATTTAAATGAATTATTTTCTAAATAAAAATTATATTCTTTTTCAAAAGTATGAGTAGAAAAAATAGTGTGTATAACACGTGCTGAAAGTCCTTTGTCGAACACAAACGATTGCAACCTTTGCTTCGCTCAGGCTGCAACTTCGTTTTGGTTCGACAAAGGACCACTTTCAGCACTTATTATACAAATAACTATTGTGAAATTATGGAAAAAGAACAAAGAAAAAATAACAACTTTAATAAATTACATAGAAGAAAATAAAACAATGATTTATTCGTCTACAAATAAAGAAGACTATAAAAACATTGAAGCGAAATGGATAGAACTAAAAAATGTTTTAAACAAATTAGAGGGTCCGATGAAAACTGTAAAAGAATGGAAAGCAGTAAGTAAAACTAATTCACATTTTACTTACGTGTGTTTACAGTATCTATACTTAATTTAAGGTATTCGCTCGGCAAGTTCAAGTAGAATTAAGAGAAACAGGTGGTGGTCAGAAAAAACACAAAGAATTGAATGATATAGAAAAGAGAATCTTGGGTCTTTTAAATCCAGTTGTTATAGAAGGGATCGAACTACCTGAACCAGGAATAACTGAAAATCTTAATTTTGAAGACAATGAATTTATATTTCAAGATAATTCTCCCACACTGAACTTTTCTCCTATTGAACTAGAGATTTTACAATCAAATGAAGAAAACTCAGAAAATCATACAGAAAATAACACTAACGTAGTAATTTTGCAACAACAATTAGACAAGAATACTAACGGTAATGATATTTCTCAATATAAACAAAAAACAAGAAGCCAAAAGACTCGACAAAGAATAAAAAAAAAGTGCAAGAATATGCACAATAATCGCGATAGCAATGATTTAAGAGATTTAGTCCGTAGTAACAACAATATTGCTAAAGCACTAAATAGAATTGCTTGGGCCTTATTGAAAAAGAATAGATCTGCAAAATGAACATTACTAACCTAAAATAAATATTATTTCGTTTATTTTTAAGATATGTAAAGTGTAATACTGTTTTAGTTTAATGTATAATACTGGTTTAGTTTGACAATTATTAATAAAATTACAAAGTTATTTATTAGTTATTTATTAAATCACAAATCCTGCTATTTGAGTAACAACTAGTTTAAATGACTGGGTAGATACTTCTTTATTTAACCATTATTTCATGTAACATTAATACTACATTCAACTATTTAATAGAAAATTAAATTATCTCCATATAAGGTTTTATTAGATTTTTATGTAGGTGCTGGTCTTAAGAATAATAATCATAACAAATTCGATCTCTTTTCCTAGTTCCTTGTTGCAAAAAATTATTCTGTAGCTCATTAACATCACCATCATGATCAACAAAATCATCATTTTCTATCATTTCTTCACAATCATACGGCAACGGCACATTATAATGACATGCAATATTATGTAGAACACCACATGCATAAGTCATTTTTGCCGCTTTTATTGGATTTTAATCAAAATGTACGATGTTTTAAAAGACATCTGAAACGGCCTTTTAAAACACCGTTTACACGTTTAATCGTCATTCTGGCACGTGTTAAATGTTCATTAAATCTTCCTTCAGGCGAGTTTGGGTTCACATCTCCTGGATATATTACCATAACCCAAGGTGACAAAGGATATCCCTCATTAGCAATAAGATGATAATGCATATCAGCATTTAAGTATTCGTGCCTTAAATGACGGTTTATACTCGACATCATAAAAATAGCAGCATCATGGACGCTCCCCGGAAATCTTGTATTCATATTTAAAATTTTTAATTCTGCATTTGCGATAATTTGGACATTAAGGCTATAAAAGCCTTTACGATTATAATACGGACCAGCAGGATGTACAGGATGTTCAGCTGGTGGAGCTACGATTGCGACATGTGTCCCATCAATAGCAGCTACCGTGCCTGGAAAACGATATTTTTCAAAGAAAATATTTTTGGTACGTTGAATGTCTTCTCTTTGTACTGGAAATTTTATCCAAATATTTAACAAATGTTCATTTATTATAGAAGAGATAGCACAAACAATTCTGCTCACTTCTGGCTGACTCATTGCCAAATCTGCCCCAGTACCAATATTAGTTTGATAGCTACCATGGCCGAAGAAATGTAATGCACACAAAATTTTCAGATAATTTGGTATAGCCGTATTTCTTCTGTGATGTAAAATGTGGCACAAGTTCATCTATTAAATACTGTACAGCCTCTTTATTTAATCAAAATAACTTAAGAAATCTATTTTCTGGTAGTTCAAAAGCATTTGAAATATCTCGGAGGTGTCTTTGAAAAAGTGTCAGTTCATTTCTAAAATAATATTTTCACTCGATGAAATTAATATTTTATAATTAAATTTGTAAATACTTACTTTCTTCTCCTTTCTTGAAGGTTTTGTTGATTCCTTAGTACAAAATAAATACCTGCAGCTGCCATTTTTCTCTAAATGACATACTGTTTATTTTTAAAGACATCCAAATCAATGCCTTTAAAAATTAACATTTAACAGTATATTTTAACAAATTCTGTTAAAATTTAACATGAAATTAAATTACAGAATAAGAAATAGAAGATTGGAGCCTTTAAATATTTAACATGTTAAATTTAACAGTTTTTTTACAGAATAGACCCCATTGTCTCCTAAATAAGTCCGCGTGCCGCCATGAATTTATTATAAATAAATAGTATTTGTTATACTTAAGTATTAAATATATATATAAATATAACGCCCCTCTCAGAAGGGCAAGAAAAAAATAAAAATTGTTTAACTAAAGAAAAAACCCCTTAACCTTAACAATAAATTTAAAAACTATATACGTATTTCGAGAACTAAGTTCTCATCATCAGCTCTGTTTTGACCTCTGGCATGGTTTACATGCTGAGTAATCTTAACTTCTCTGTTTTTACTTTGTAGTTTCTACTGATGATGAGAACTTAGTTCTCGAAATACGTATATAGTTTTTAAATTTATTGTTAAGGTTAAGGGTTTTTTTCTTTAGTTATAACTTTACCTTAAGACTCCATTTTAGTTTTATAAAAATTGTTTAGTTCCTATGTGTATTGTGCATATCCTAGAGCTACGAAATACATAAATGTAACTATGCTAATATACAATATCCTATAGTTAATAAATTTCGTAATTTAATTTTAAAATAAAATAATTGTATTCCTTGTAACAAGCTCTAAGTTATCTGTAATACATTTTTTTCAAAATAAGTTACTTATATTCCTGATAGCAAGTTATATCATCTGTGTAAATTAATTTTTGTTAATGTAAAATAACATATAAATTTTATTATTGTTTCACTATTTATTTATCCTTTCATCCAGTTTATTATGATTGTATTGCAAATTATTGGATGCCTGTCTTTTACATATTCCTTTCTCAATTGTATTACGACACTTTTCCTGAAATAAGTAATGTATTGATAAAAGAATTAAATTTTGTTGGTAACTGATATTCTTTTATTTTATATATTATATTAATTATTGTCAAAGAGAAGTGTTTATATCAATTACGAGGTATGTCCACAAAGTAAGTTTCGTTTGGTTGTATAAAACAAACGTGTACAGATACAGAAAAAATATTTATTGTACAAAAATCTACAACTGTTACTACTTTTCTACATAGCTTCCGAAATTTTGTAGGCACTTGTCATAGCGTGGCACAAGTTTTCGTATGCCTTCTTTATAGAAGGTTGCCGCCTGTGTATTCAACCATGTGGTAACATGTTCTTTCAGCTCGTCATCATCGTTGAAGTGTTGACCACCAAGGACAGATTGTAGGTGTAAGAAGAGATAAAAGTCGCTAGGAGCGAGGTCCGGGCTGTACGGAGGATGATCAAACACGTCCCAGTCAAATTCCCGTAAGAGTTGTTTGGTCACATTCGCCGTGTTAGGTGGGGCATTATCGTGCAAAAAAAAAACACCTCTTGACAGTAATCCTCGGCGCTTGTTCTGTATTGTCGATCAATTTCCTTTGGTTTAACTTTCTCTGCATTTAGAAAACGAATCACAGATCTGATTTCACACGCGGCGGCATTTTCAATTACGGCTGACATTATAAAGAAGCACTACAAAGCACACGTCGGCAGCAGCGATCTGAAAATGGCGTACCTGTCTTCTCCTTGAAAACTACTAGGACTGGGAACTCGCATTATAAAATTGGCTAATAAGTGTCACAAAGTTGGTGCTGGTTGCTGGCGATAGCGATGCTTTATTTCTGTGGTTCATACGTAGCTTACTACGTTTCGCATTGGTTTTTGCTATTTCTTAAACTTTTTGTGAAATACACGTCATATAAGTATATTATTATTTAAAGATACCACCTTTTATTCAAACTGTTCTTTCCTTAAGTACAACAGCATCTATTTTATGAAACTTGACGGTTACAAATTATAGGTCAGACCTTACTTAGCTTAATACTTTTTCTATATTACGTTGTATTTTCCATATATCATAAAGTATTTTATAATAGGTATTATTATCATTAAAAATATATTTTTAGTGTAATGAGCTCAAAAAATTATAAATATCGTACCTTTTTTGTGAACTGTAAAAGAGGATACAGAAGATGCATAGAAAAGTATTCTTTATATTGTGTTTCGAAAGACGAAGAATCAAGGAATAAATGGGCTCGTTCTATTCCGAGGGCAGATCGTTTATTATCAGATAGTGACGCTGTTTGTGCTGAGCATTTTTTTGAAAGCGATATTATAACGTAACAAACATAAAAAATCGAGGATACCTTGTGTATCCCAACGCACACATTTACAAATTAATATGTAAAATAGAATATTATTTTGCAGATTGCAGATAATATTAATTCCTCTTTAGATACATATGAGGTTAAATTATTATATATTGTAGAAAATCATACTTTTAGTTTGCCATGTCATCTACATAATTATGATGTTGTTTCATATACAGGTGTAAATTTTAAAACGGGTCATAGGGATATAACATAGAAAAACAGTTTTTTAGCCGCCAAAAGTTTCTGTATTAATTAATTTAAAAAATAATTAATGCATATTATAAAGAAAAAAATTATGAATTTTTTGATACCAAACACATTACATTACTGGTTTATATAAAGCCAGAAAATAAATTTAAAAATTGGCACAATTAAGAAAAAAATATCAATAGCCGTGAATCTGACAGAAATCAAACAAAACAATTGTTGACTTGAGACGCTCATTAATAAACGTTTCTTACATATTATTAGTTAAATTATTATTATTTTAGTTTTATTAAGAAGAAATCATGGATAATTTGTCTAATGAAGAAAAATTACAAATTATTAAATGGTTTTAATTGTTCCCTTGTAGCTTACAGTTTTTCTCGTTTCTTATAAATTATTTCTTATTACATGCAGATCATCTTTAATTGTTTACTTTATTTTGTTATTTTGTACTAGTTCAAAAATTAATAACTTTAATCCTTAATTGTCCCCTATCATGTTAGTAAAAAATGACAATGTTTTGTTACTGTCAGTTGCATAGCTAATGATATTTTTTCTTAATTGTACAAATTTTTAAATTCATTTTCTGGCTTTATATGTAACAGAAATGTAATGTGTTTGGTATTAAAAAAATCGTATTTTTTTTCTATATAATAGGCACGAATTATTTTTTCAATGAATTAATATAGAAACTTTTGGCGTCTAAAAAACTGTTTTTCTGTGTTATAGACCTATGACCCGTTTTAAAATTAACAGCCTGTATATTACCTTAATATTTGAATATTCGTTTACTACAAAATTGTACAGCAGAGAATATGATACAACAATCACTTTTCAAAGACAGAAAAAAAAGTATGAAAATTGCAGAATAACTGATCTATTTTTCTATAAATAATAAAACATGATTTTAAAACTAATATTTTTAAAATATCTTTCAGAACTCATATTAATAATTGGAATAATACTACCTTTTTAGTTTAAGTTCTGTATTTTTTATTATTAAAACCCAACGTTTCGGCACCATAAACTGGTGCCTTCTTCAGTAACCAATGTAACATGAAAAGTACGTAAATGTTACCTTTTTTATGTATACAATTTTCTATACAATATATTATGAAAGAAAAGTAAAATAAATAAAAAAATATTTAAATATTTTATATTTTTTAAACGTTGGGTTTTAATGATAAAAAATACTGAGCTTAAACTAAAAAGGTAGTATTATTCCAATTATTAATATTTTTTTTCATTTATTTCTAGAAAATAATTTTAGGTATCTAATAAAATGAAGTTATTGCATTTTGATGGTTTCTCAGAAATTTTTGGAGTGAATAATTTTTCTAATTTACTTCTCTATGATATCACTAAAGGGAAGTAATTTTAAAGTAATGTATTAAAATTATATTCTTTAATATGTATTAATATCATTGTAAGGTCAGAATCATATTTGGTATATCTTATTTAGCAACAATAATATTTTTATAAGTTAACCAATATACTGGTACAATATAGGAAACGTACAATTAAAGCATCGCTGTTGTCAGTAACCCGCACAACACACGTGACATAGTTTGGTCAAAATGGGTTGCTGGCTTGTATAGCGAGGTCACAGTTCTAGTAACTGCCGCGCATGCTCGGAACTGCGTTCGTAGCGCTGTCGTGGATAGAAATAGAAACGGAACTTACTTTGTGGACATACCTCGTATTATTAATAATTAATTTTTTTAAATTATTTTATACTGTTGAAAATAATATAAAATTAAAAGTTACTAGACAGATATCAAAATGAAATCTTGGTGAACAAACAAATGAACCATCAGCCATCTTTGTCGAATGGTGCATAAGCATTGACGTATTATAACTAACATAGATCCAGCGCGGCCTTGCTGCTGCACAGTTTGTTGTGATGTTAGGGCTAATGGTGGGACACAGGAGAGTGGCACAGTCTGTATCGCGGGTCTGCATAGTTTTTTTTACAAGTTTGAGAAGTGCAAACGTCAAAGCGTGATCTTTGTTTGATTGTTTGTGAATTAGTGTCTAAAGAAAAAACAAATATATTGCTTCATTTATGCCACGCCAAGCGATGACCTCAATTTATTTCAAATAAGTTGTTCAATGTATACGGACCCGCGATACAGACTGTGCCACTCCCTTGCCCCTCAACTCTGGCTCTAACATCACAACCAAGGCTGCGTGCTGGGTCTACGTTAGTTATAATACGTCAACACACACGTGTGTGCATAAGTCAATATTTGAGCATTTCGATACGCGCCAACTTCATGCGGTGTCGAGAAATGCATAAGTCGTGATTTGAAGAAGGCTATGTAAAAATATTCGTAGGTTTCATGCAATCCCAACTTTATTTTCAGGAAAGCACACGTGATCCTATAATTTGGAGAAGAACTACCTTCAATCTTCCAGTAATCCATACATTACTTGCTGATGATTTATGTAAATATAGCCCATGGAAAAAAGTTGCTCTAATTTTAATTGTTATTAGACTATATTTTAAGAATTGTTTTTATAGGGGCGGGTTTACAGAAAGAAAATTAAATATTTAATTTTGATTAAATAGTTGACCCAAGATTAATTTAATTTTTTTGTGAAACTAATCTCGATTAAAATCAAAATTAAATATTTAATGCGAATTAAATTAATGCGTTGTTAAACGGCAATTGATCAGAATTAAATCTGAAATCTGTTTATAAAAACACAATTAACAGTTAATCACGATTACTTTATCAATTAATGCGGCATTAAATTAATTGACGGAGCTACTTACATTAAGGTATTAATTCACTCGATTTTTATGTCAAAGTGAAGTGAAATAGCTATTATTTATATAAATAAAAAATAAAATATAAATAAAAAGTAAGTAATAAATCAACAATTTCGATTTCTTTTCAATTTTTAATAAATAATGTATGCATATAACCACAAATTACAGATGTCCGATACATCAGAAGTGTCGCTGTCCTCTTCTAGTTCTTCTGATGAAGAAGTTGAAAAAATTCCTCGGATACGTCGTGCCTTAAAAAACAGAATACATCCGTTTGAATTATTCGATAATCAGGAATTTAAAATGAGATTTCGCTTTGAGAAACAAACTATCCAATGGTTATGTGACCTAATAGGTCCTGAAATAGAACCTGTTACTCAAAGAAGAAAACCTCATCAGCTTTAAATCAAATATTGTTAACAATGAGATTTTTAGCCACGGGTGCATTTCAGCAATTACTGGGTGACACATTCGGTGTGCACAAATCTACAACATGTGTTATAATCAAACGTGTAGTTCATAAAATTGCACAACTTAAACCCCATTACATAAAAATGACCACCCCGGAAGAAGCCCAGGCTGTAAAATTTAATTTTTATAGGCTGAAAAGAATGCCCAGAGTAATAGGTGCATTAGATTGCACCCATGTACGGATTGAGTCTCCTGGCGGTCCCAATGCTGAGATGTTTCGTAATCGAAAATCTTTTTTTTCCATCAATGTTCAGGCTGTATGTGATGCAGACCTACAAATAAGAAATTTAGTTGCGAGATGGCCAGGAAGTGTACACGATAGCACTATTTTTAATGACTCATCTTTGTGTGCTCATCTTGAAAATGGCCTTTACGGAGATGGTTTTTTACTAGGTGACAGCGGATACGCTTGTCGTTCGTTCATTTTAACACCTTTACTAAATCCAAGAACTGCAGCAGACGAAGCATATAATAAATCTCATAGAGCTACAAGAAATCCCATGGAAAGATGTTTTGGCGTTCTCAAACGACGATTTCCATGCCTTGCTATTGATTTACGCACTAAAATGGAGACAACTCTTACAACCATTGTAGCTTGTTGTGTGTTACACAATATATCGATTCTGGCTAAAGATGACGAACCGCCTGTTGATCCAGAAGTTGTGGTACCCCAGCAAGTTGAAATGGAACCTGGTGATATTAGAAACAATAATGAAAACACTGCTGTGCGTACAGCTTTAATTAGAACACATTTTACATAAAAAAATCAATTTTATTAAAATAACTAATAATTGTTGTTATATATTAATTAATCTGTCATATTCTTTTTGTTTAATTTTTAATTCTAGTTCGTACATTTTCTTTTTAAAATTAATTTCCATATTAGCTAACTGAATACGTTTTAAATACAATGTTCTTTTCAATTGAGCTGTTGTTTTTTGTGATTTTTTCTTTTTTTGTTGAGGAGAAATATATTTTTTTCTGTGAACTTCGGGAATTGCAGGTGGTTCAATCGGTTTTGGAATAATGATTTCAAGTTCTTCTATATTAAATTCGGGATCAGGATTGGTATAAGTAAAGGATGGTTCAGCAGTTGGCTCTAGGTTCAGTACAGTAGGACTGGATATTGGTGACATTATGACAGCTCCACGAGTTGGCGACAATGTTATATCTAAAAAATGTAAATAATTTTGAAATGGGTAATTAAAAAATTAACAGTTCTCTATGAGAAGCTATAACCACAGTATAGCGGTCGATCGCTTTCCCTTACTCTTAACTATAATGGTATTTTTGTTACCAAAAAATTTGACCTTGATCGACCGCTGGCGTGCGCACGTAGTTATTACTCTCGCCGTAGGATGGTCCTAGAAGTCTCACTGATGTTTTATATTATTTTATAATTTTTTATATATGTATATTTTTCTTTTCTTCGCAAGTATTTAAAATTTGACGGTTAACTGAATTTCCTGCGCTCGCTCGCCAAATTGACCTTTTATATTTTTTTTAATCATAAATAACTATTTTTATTTATTTTTTATGCAAAGTTTAATCATTATTACAATACCTTCATATCGAGAAAAGACTTTCCTAACTTTTCTACGCATTATTTAAAATTTGACATTTAATTAAATTTCCCGCGCTCGCACGTCGGTGCCGACTGAGAGCACTTACTGGGTATTATAAGAACACGAAAGCATTCGACCGCTATATTGTGCTATAATTGACTATTTTACATTGTTCCATAATCAATATTAGAATTACATTTCAAATGCATTCTATATAGCTATGAGTTTATCTAAATTCTGTGCCAGAAAATGCAATAAAACTAGTAATATATACCTCCATGATAAACATTATTATCATCGTACACATTTGTCAATGGTCTGGCCTGTGGTTCTACCATCGCTAATACCCGAGCGCCTACTTCGGATAATTGTGGTAGATATGATCCACCACCTGTTTTGTATCCATTTTTCTGAAATAGAAGTAATCAAAATAAAAAACTTTCATAAAGTGTTGCATTCTAAATAAACCTTATCCTCAATTTTCTGTTTCTTAAGACCTTCCAAATCTTCAAAATCATCTTGTTGGTCTAAATATTTTTTCTTCTAAAAATGTAAGTATATAAAAGTTATAAATTTATAGGTGGGTAACACAACACTTCAACTACTTACATTTTCTTCAGCCAGTGTTTTTTAGCTGTTCGTCGCAAATTCGACCATAATATTTTTAATTGTTTTGCCGTTCTTGGGGCAGAAACAGCAGCTGTTGCATTAAATTCTTCAGCAACCTTTTGCCAGGCATCGTGTCTCTGTTTTAGAGACGAACCATCTGTTGCCTTATCTTCCACTATACGTCGGTATCTAAAGGGTAAAGTTCGTAAAAAGGATGATTTAGGATTAGGAATATGATGTGGATGAAAATTACGGTTAACTGAATTTACCGATGACAAAATAACAAATACCATCGAAGCAAAGAACTAAAACATAATTCAATATCAGTTAAACCTTACTTACCTGTCTATAATACTTATAGCAATTTCTTTCTCTCTTTCCGTAAAATTTCTGCCTCGTTCCCGATGAGCATCATCTTTTTTTTGTTCCATACTGCCTTTTTTTAAATAATTCAGGTTAAATCACACAGAACACAAAGACGGGTTCAAGTTATCGTCGGTAAATGTCAATCCACTATTCAACGCGAAGATAGGTGCTAACTTCATGCGCGGTGCCAACCACTTCAAATGTCATTTTAATTCAAATTAGTTAATCGTGTGTTAAATTTCATCAACAATGTATTTGTAAACCATGATTAATTTAATGGTGCTATTAAATTAATTTCGGCATTAACTTAATTCAGAATTAGAAAATGTTCTATAAACCCGCCCCTGTCCATTTATTAAGGCTCGTTTCGTTCTTTTGTTAAATAATTTTTGAATTTGTTGTGTCAAGTCATCAAGAAAATAAGATAGTGCTTTACTTTGTTCTTTACATATCTCGCTACTCATACTTGATGTTTTCGACGCAGAATTCAATGGGAGATTACGGCTCAATCGAATTAAAGGAAAATAGTAAAAAAATATGAATATATATGCTGAATAACGAATATTAATAAAAAAATGAAATGGTATAATTGAGATATTTCGGAAATAAGGGGTTTTTGGTTATAGCGCTTCGACACTAATATGAAAATATTTTGATTGGCGACCGAGAGATAGTATTTTATTAAATTTATAAATAATGGTGTACATAAGTTAATGGTTTTAGTGTAAAACGTTTCTAAATGAAGGTCAATAGTGAAAATGACAAGTAAATCTAAGCGGTATTGTTCGGTTCCCCAGTGCAATAATTATAAATCAGACTCCATGGCTGGTAGTGCGAGCTCGGTTTTAACTAAAACGCTGTTTTGCGAAATGTCAAATTTCATTATTTAATAACAAAAATAAATAATATCAAATTTATCAAAATATGATTTTTAAGCAGAACATAGTTTGTATTCAAACAAATATTTTTTAAAAAAAACATTCTTTAAACATAAGGGCGAAATTAAATATTGAAATTTAAATATGACATTTTTTAAAACAGTGTTTCAGTTAAAACCGAGCTCGCACTATTAGCCTATAAGTATTTATTTCCTAAATTATGTAAAAAGTGGGCTACTGCACTTAAAATCGGTAAGCCAGTTAGTAAATGTATGACAGTTTGCTCTGATCATTTTCTGCAGTCAGACTTTCATCCAGGTAAGAGTAATAATTAATGAATTATTTGTTACAAAGAAGAAAATAAATAATATTTGTTATAGTTAGTTATTCAACAAAGCCTTTTTGAAAGCTGGGGTTGTTCCATCGCAGAAAATTTCAGTTAGTAGCTATAACCAACCTGGACCTTCAAGTTCTGCACGTGTATTCAAAATTCGGAGAAGAGATGAATAGAGCTAGTTTCTAAATAATATTTGTAATTGTAATTAAACTCTAATTTATTTTTAATGTATTTTCAGACAATATGAAGCTGAGGCAATGGAATTTGAAAAACAGTCAATATAGAGCAACTGACTGAAGAGATAAATATACCACCTCCAATTACCAGTAATCCTATTTATGAAGTTCCAGCTGCGAAGATTAAAACATTTGAAGATAAATGTATCCAAACAGATCAACTTCTCAGAAAACAGAATATTCATTTCCATGAACATTTATTAGCTTCACCCGCAAGAATGAAAGTGTATATGGGAGTAAACAACCAAATTTTCAACACAGTGTTAGAAATAATTAAAATTGCTTTAAAAGCTTTCCCTGAAATTAACTGTATGAACATAAAGAAAAAGTTATGTCCTATTTTAACAAAATTAAAATTAGATTTAAGTTTCCGCGCGTTAGCAATTATGTTTGAAATATCGGCAACAAGTGCACAAAATCATTTTCATACTTCTAAGTTCGTTTTATAAACTAATTTTATTATTCTGAAAATAATAACAAGAAACATAAAAGTAAATAATAATGAAATTATAAATAAATAGATTAATCATACCTGAAAAGAGTAATTAAATTACACGTTATTAATTACTATACCGGGAGTTTATTTTATCAGTAAACATAGGGTATATCATTGCCATAGTTACGGTATGAATGTTTGACAGCAATGTATTGAAGCGTTTATTTTATGAGTAAACATAGGCGTTTAACATGGGAACCAGTTTTTTGTACATACAAAATGTATGGCCAAAAATCAAGCCATGCTGTTGAACATGATAATAGTACATTACATCTTGTACATTATTTAATAATAATTACTTTAATAATATTGCAAAAATTACAATAAATTACAAAAATTGTCAAATAAATAATTGTTTCAATTTTTTATTATGCAATATGAAAAGATTTACAAATGTTTCCGTAGCGCAGTGGACATAACAGTAGCATCTGAAATTTTTGACTGGGGTTCGATTCCCCATTGGGGTAATTATTTTATTTTTTTACATAAAAATTATTGAACATTTAAAAATCTGTTTATATTTCTATATTACAATCATTTAAAAATAATAATAACATTGTAATAAATAAAGAGAAAATAATTGAGAATAATTGATTACAATAATCAAAATATTGATGTAATAACAATGCATTGTATTTTATTTGATAAGTACAGTAAAGACATAATATCTGCACAAATTTATTATATTTCAGTTATTTTTATTAATATCAAAGGAAATACAATGCTTTATTATTGTATCAATATTTTGATTATTGCAATCAATTATTCTCACTTATTTTCTCTTTATTTATTACAATGTTATTATTATTTTTAAATTATTGTAATATGGAAATATAAACTGATTTTTAAAAGTTCAACAATTTTTATGTAAAAAAATAAAATAATTACCGCAATGGGGAATCGATCCCCAACCAAAAATTTCAGACGCTATTGTTATGTCCACTGCACCACGGAGACATTTGTAAAAATCTTCATATTGCATAATAAAAAACTGAAGCAATTATTTATTTGACAATTTTTGTAATTTATTGCAATTTATACATTAATATTAAAGTAATTAATATTGAATAATGTACAAAATGTAATGTACTATTATCATGTTCAATAGCATGGCTTGATTTTTGCCAGACACTTTGTATTTACAAAAAAACTGCTTCCCATGTTAAACACCTATGTTTACTCATAAAATAAACGCTTCAATACAATGCTGTCAAACATTCATATCGTAACTATGGCAGTGATACACCCTATGTTTACTGATAAAATAAACTCTCGGTATAGAGCAACCACAATGCTGTCAACGAATAATTAATAAAACACAATTATGACAGATAATTCCAAAATCATGTAGTTTGGTGAGCGTCATATGTTAACATAGGTGTGATGATTTGGAATTTACATCTCCCCCTCTTAAGTCACTTTTTCAGGCGAATAACGTGACAATTTGCTACTGTGAAAGAAATTCGATTCTTTCTTTTTCTTAGCACAGTCAACTTCATAAAATGAGGACGAGATTCTTTTTAGGATTGTAAAAGGTATAACTCTTACTTTATCTGTCTTCCTTCTGTTCAGTTTGCTTCCATTTTCTACATATACCTGATCGCCAACATTGAAGTCATGTATTCTCCGATTTTTATATACTCTTCTTTTGTTTGCTTCATAACTTTTCATAGAATTTCGAAATGCTTCTTCTCTATCATCAGCTAGATTACTATTGCCTTTATTTAGTATATCAATTGGACAAATGATTGATTGCTTTCCAAATAGTAAATATGTTGGTTAAAATTTTGTTGAACTATGAATTGTTCCATTGTATTCCGAAACACATTCTTCCGCTATTATGGACCAAGCACGTTTACCACCACTATTTATTTTACACCTTATTCTGTTTACCAGTGTCTGGTTTAATCTCTCATTAAGTTCATTAGATTGTGGGAAATCTATACAGGTGAACATTAACTGAATTCCCATCTTACCTAGATATTCGCTTGAATTTAAGCCAGTATATTGGTCAGCTAGGATGATTTTGATCTTGTTTTTCTTTGCAGTAGGATCGATGAGATTAATAAAATCTTTTGCACATTGACTTCTTGTGGTAGAAATCCATGCATATCTACTGAAATGATCTACCAAAATGTGCATAAATTTCTTAGGTGACCTATTGCCTCCGAAACCTCGGACAGAATCGATGGACATAATCTCATAGGGTTCAGCTGCAGGACCTAGTATTGACATTAAACCAATAGGTCTACTCCTGCGTACTTTATTTTCCATGCATATTGAACAGCTTTTACAAAACTCACTTACTAATTTGTCTAGGTTCTTGAAGTAGTAGAATGGTCTAATTTTGTTTTGCAATTGGGCAACACCAATATGACCATAATAATCATGTACTTGTTTGATTTGTCTGATACCGAATTCAACAGAAACAAATATTTTAGGTCTACCTCTTAATTTTTTATATGTAATGTTATCATGTGTTTCAGTTTTCTTTCCGGAATTCAATTCTGTTTTGTTATCTTTTTGATCATTAATTATCTCTTTGAACTCTATTAGATTAGTCAATTTAACGGCATCTTCATTTTCAAAGTATTCTAGCAGTGGTTGTCTTGATAGTAAATCTGCTAATACATTCTCTTTTCCTTTTGTTTGTAAATGATTTTAAAATTAAACTGGGACAGGTAATGAACCAAATTACCTAAAATTTCATCTGTTCTTGATTTGGTTTTTAGATTTTCCAAGGGTTTATGATCACTACATATAGTAAATTCTCTACCAATCAGATAGAATTGCCAATACTTTATAGCATCTTTAATAGCCTTGCATTCTAGGTGAATAATATCCATTTTTTCTCCTTTCCTTCATCATTCAAATTCAATTAGGTTTCTAATTCTTTTATTCTCTTAATTAAAAATTTTTCGTCTTCTGATTTATTAAAAATCGACCTGATATCTACCGTACAGTTAGATTATTCTAATGGAATGTTCTTCAAATTAATTTCTTCATCTAACTTTACTCCTACTTTACGATACCCATTAATAGGTTTTATCGCAGAAACAGCACATTTAATAGTTGATCTAGCAATTAATACCTTATGGTCTTTTAAATTCTGGTATTCAACTGGCAAAGTATACCATAGTTGATTATCTTCAGATAGACCAACCAACTCATAATCATTCTCACTTTTAATGATATGCACAAACATTTTAGATTCTTCCTTCTCCTTATCCATCTTCTTCTTGAATTAATCATTTGTAATTTAATTTCTAAGTTGGTTTTATAAAATGATTTTATTATTCTGAAAAGAATTACAAGAAACATAAAAGTAAATAATAATGAAATTATAAATAAATAGATTAATCATACCTGAAAAGAATAATTAAATTACACGTTATTAATTACTATATAGAGCAAACACAATGCTGTCAACGAATAATTAATAAAACAATATTATGACAGGTAATTCCAAAATCATGTAGTTTGGTGAGCGTCATATGTTAACATAGGTGTGATGATTTGGAATATACATACTTACATTCAAGTTTTATTTTACGATTTGAAACCTGCAATTTATTATCCTTCTAAAGAAGAAAATTTAAGTAATTTGCCTTCTGCTTTTAAAGATTATCAGAAAGTTAGAATTGAAATTGATGCGACTGAAGTAGTAATCCAAAGAACAGCATGTTTAGATTGTAGAATACGAACATAATCCCATTACAAAAAAGGCCATACATCAAAATTTTTAAATAGTGTTGCTCCTTCTGGCCTGATAGCACACGTAAGTGCTACATATGCTGGTCATGTATCTAACAAGGCCATTTTTAATGAAGAAAAAATCATTAACCTTCTTGATCCCTATTTTGACGCTATTATGGTGGACAAAGGAGTTTTAATAGAAAAAGAATGTTCAGAAAGGGGTATAGGACTTATCAGGCCACCATTGCTAAGAAAAAAAAAACTGCAATTTTCCAAAGAAGAAGCTTTGAAAACAGCTTCTATAGCTCGGGCTCGCGTAAATGTAGAACGGTCAATTCAACGAATAAAAACTTTTAGAATTTTTTCAAACAAATTACTATGGTCATTAGTACCTTATTTGACTGAAATGATGTCTGTTGTATGTCCTTTAGTAAATTTATCTAAACCTATTTCACAGGATGATAAATAAAAGTAGATAATTGGAATATGTGTATTATTTTCCCGCAAATATCCTATTATATTGGGGCCAATTGTTCCACCAACACTTAATTTTAATTCACTACTTTTCATTAATATGGGCTATATTTTCCCATATATACAATTATGTCAATAATTACATATTATAATTTACTTTAACTTACCTCAAGGTAAACTGTGATAAAATAGGTATAAGATATGAAAAACAAAAACGAATTACAAATTTTACTATATTTTCTTAAATAACGGTAATATTTTTTCGAAATATATATATATATTTTAAAACACATCAATTTATTACAAAATTCAATACTTTTTTTATTTTCATTTTAATAATATGGACTGATTTCTCCCCAAATGAACTATATATTACAAAATCTGTGTAATCTAAATTTAACAATGACAATTGAACCTGCCCATAATAGCTATGTTGTTCTTTTAAAAAATATTCCCCATTTTTTAAATATAAATAATTTAATGTGGATAATATATTTTCTACGGGTTGGGAAGCTCCAGATATGGGACTTTTTATTTCAAGCAAAAATCTCTGCTCTGTAATCCCATCAGGGCTAAATCCAAGCCATGGTGCCATTTGGTTGATGACTAGCCCACAAATTATCACATTTTCATTGGAAATGTCGCTATACAGTTTTCTTGCATTTTCTTCTTGTTCTTTCCCATGTTGAGTGGCAGGAGTCCCTCTAAATTGTGAATTAAATAAGGCATTAACTTTTTTCGCCAATCAGGGTTTCTGTTACTACTATATGTATAAATTGAGTAACAAGTAGAGGCGGTTATTCTAAAATTCCTGTTTTTTTTTTTGCCAAATATCATTATTTTGAAAATTAGTTTCCAAAAAATTTCTTTCGCACTCAGCTTTTTCAATGTACCTTTTATAAAAATCTGTTTTTAGATCAGAATGAGCATTATATTCACTCTCTAATATATGATTACTTTGTTTCAAATAACTTAAAATAAATTTATATGTTTTTAAATGTTCTGCGTCGTCGTGACTACAACTCCGCAACTGCTGACTGCTACATGTTCTACCCCGCAAAAATGTGCAAAATGCACTTTCTGCGTCACCTACAATATAAAAATTAATAAACAAATCAGACGTATTATAAGTGAAAATTATAAAGGCGTATTTTAAATTCTACTTACATATTTAACGTTAAACAATTTCGGATATAATATACTACAATTAATAGCTACATACACAAACTGTTAATACTAAATCGTCACACCCGAAAATGGCAGTTAGAACTCGTTAAAACAAACAACTTTTCTTAGTTTCAATTTGTGATTTGGTGCCCCGGTTTGGAGTTCTTTTGTTTTTTAAAAATTGTCATAACTCCCTTATTTTAAGGACTATGAAAAAAATTCAAAAAAATCTAACTAGCTCTCGCCTATCTAAAATATTTGCTTTAAGAATAATTTTTTCAAATAACAAAATGGCGATCGATAAAAAATTTATACCACCCCATCGATATTTGAAAGTATAACATTTATAAAATCCCTAAACTATCTACTACAAAATTTGTACTAATTTTTTTTTAATTTATCAAAAAAAGTATTTATTTATTTGAATTTTTGGTGACCCGCTACGTAGTTACAAGAGCTCTTTTATTTTTCGAAAAATCATAATAACTTCCTTATTTTAATGATTTTTGAAAAAAAAAATACAAAATAATTCAAAACTAACTTTCGACTCTCTAAAACATTTACAATAATTTTTATTTTTAAAATAACAAAATGACATTCGATCTAAACATAAAGTAAATGAACATGTTTTGATAGATTGAAAGAAAAAGAATTGGGACAAATATTGTAGCAGATAATTCAGGGATTTTATAAATGACTTACTTTCCAAAATCGATGGAGTGAATATAAAATAATATTGTTTTGAAATTTTTGATCGATCGCCATTTTCTTATTTGAAAAAATAAAAAATAATAGTTAAAGCATATGTTTTAGACAGCCCAGAGCTAGTTTCGATTTTATTTAATAGTCCTTAAAATAAGGGAGTTACGACGATTTCTCGAAAAACAAAAGCTCCAATAACTACGAACCGGGGCACCAAATCATAAATTGAAACTAAGAACAATTGTAAATTTTACAAATCCATTGAACAAGGATCGGTTCGTTGTTATTATTTAAACCCGTTTCCCACATAAATGTACTGTAAAGGCAATTCTTACCGGCAAGAAATCCTCATTTACAGAGCAGCTATGTAAAAATACAAAAGAACTATATTATGTTTTATATCTAGTCAATGAATTTATATACTAACATAAGATTTATAAAAATTATAAATACTTGCTTTTAATAAAATTTTTAAAAATAATAATACATACTTTGTTTTAATACGTTAAGAATATCCTTCTCCATTGTACTCGTATCAATTGCAGGCTGTAGTTTTGTTTTTTTCTTTTTTATTAGGGTGACAAAAATTAGACAGGAATTGCCTTGCTGTATTGGAGAACCTCCTTCGTTTTGGTTCCTGGTTGATCCCATACTTGCTCCACGTCCGTGCAACTTAGTTTTTCTAGCTCCTCTGGCCTAAAACCAATTTATATTGTAAATATATAAATATAATATAGATCACATCTCGTTAAAAAAATTCAAAAATTAAAGAACGTGAAATTATTATTATTATTAATAATAATAATACATTACCCAACAGGCAAACGCCAAATTAAAGGGTAAGAGATAAAATGTATTTATCTCGTTAATGGTGTTATGAAATATATCAATATCATCCTCGATGATATTGAAAGAATTTATCATTTGATGGACAGGTAATGTCGATAGCATATTTTATTTTGGAGTTTTTAAATAAAAAATATTTTTGTATCTGGATGACATTCTAGGAACTTGGAAAAATATTCTTTTCATAATAAATGTACAATCAAAAGTATTATTGATTAGTTTCCATAAAGCAATGACAGCAGAAATATGACGCCTTTGTTCGAGTTTAAATTAAATTTTTCAAGTAATACTGCCTGGGATACTCCTCTCTGAGGATAATAGCCTTCCAAGATATATATCGCAAATTTCAAAAATTTTCTTTGAATACACTCTAAAGATTTAGACTGATTGCGATAAGGTGGGTTCCATATTATAGAACCATATTCTAGGTGTGGACGGACTAAGGACACAAATAAAAGACATAAAGCTTTCGCACTATCGAACATATCAGAATTATGTATTAGGAAACCGAGGCATTTAAATGCAGTTGAGATGTTAAGTTGTACATGAGATGAGATGTGAAGGTTAATTTAGGATCAAAAAGTAATTCCTAGATAAAGTGAAGTATCGGGCCTGTTTAAAGCAGAGTTATTAATTAAATATTCGAAAGAAATAGGACTGAGTTTCCTGGAGGTCACACAGTGGCATTTGTTGACATTTAGAGAGAGTTTGTTATCCCTGCACCAATTGGAAATAGTATCTAAATTTTTTTGAAGTTTTAAGCAATCATCCATCGAAGATATGTTACACTGAAGTTTCAAATCGACAGCATACAGTAAATGCTCGATATCAATGTTAGCAGTAATATCGTTTAAAAATATATTGAACAGCAAAGGCCCGAAAATTGACCCCTGTGGCACTCCAGATTTTTGTGACAAATACTGTGACTGAACACCATGTACGATGAAAATGATGAAAATAGTTGTACGAGAGAGTTAGAAAAGCCAAAGAGTTCGAGTTTACACAGAAGAATGTTGTGGTCCAACCTATCAAATGCCTTAGAAAAGTCCGTATATACGACGTCCACCTGCCCCTGTTGATCCAAAGCTTCGCATATTAGCCGTGCTGGTTGATAGATATTTGACCACTTAAATTTTCTCGTGTATAATTGATTCAAAGATTTTGCTGAAATTAGATAGTAAGGCAATGGACCTGTAATTAGCAATATCATTCTTGTCCCCTTTTTTTGAAATAGGTTTTAGCCTAGCTAGCTTCCACTTTCCCGGATAGGTGCAAGTTTTTAAAATAATGTTAAATATTGCTGTAAGAGGTTCAACGAAGACTGAACAACAATCCTTTATGATAAATGAAGGAATCATATCAGGTCCTGTGGTCATATTGGGTTTCAGGTTTTTAATGGCTACCGCAACTTCATCTTGACAGACTGAGTTGACACAAAGAGTAGAAAAGTTGTCACGGACAGAGAAATTAAAGCAATTATCGAGGCAATTATTATCTGGATCGTCATTAAATGAGCTGGAGAAGTAATCAGCAAAACAGTCAACGATTGACAGAATTTTCGACGGGTGTGGAATTATAACTCATAACCGAGGGAATGTTTGACGTGTTTTGTCTGTTATTTACAAATGTCCAGAATTTCTTGTGCTAAACAGTTATATTATTTTGAATTTTCCAACAGTAGTTCTTATAAGCTCAGTCACTTCAGTTTTGATTTCGGTTCTCAGTTTAACAAATTCTTGTTTATTTTCATATGCGTTAGTTTGCTTATATTTCTTCCAGACCTTATATTTTTGCTTTATTTTATGAATTAAGGTGCCTGTGAACCATTGAAGATAGGATTTAGTGCATTTACGCTTTAATGTTACATTTTTATGCAAAGCATTATTAATAACGGCATAAAACATGTCAATCAAATAATTTACATCACCTTTATTATCTAAAAAATCCCATTTAACATGTGCAAGATCTTTATAAAGCGATGGAAACTGTGCTTTATTAAAATTGAAGCCATAAATGTTAACAGATTGAATTTTTTTAGGCTTAGATTTTAGTGAAAACTCAACCATTAAGGGTGGATGATGTGAATACTCGCGAAATAAGGAATCATCTGATTTGGTAACCACACATTGAGTATTATTGATAATCAGGTCGAGAAGTCTACCATGATCATTGACTACGAAATTAGATTGTTGTAGGTTGAGAAAGCTTAAAAAGATATTCAGATAATTGAACAAAGGACAAAACAATGTGCCGATGTAGCATTCCAGATAATTGGTTATGTTAAAATCACCAAAAATGATTATGTCGGCATTATGAAGAAATTGTAAACTTGCAAGTGGGTCGATCAAAATATCGTAATCATGAACTAAGCAGGAAGGTGGAATATAGATATTTAAGGCGTAAATAGCTGAATGATTAATTAATATTTTGATTAAGACAATGTCGATATGTCGAATAAGACTAAACCCATCGCAGTGGAAAGCTAAGTTAATTGCCGTCGCCTGGAGATTATTTGTAACAGCAAGTAAGACCCCACTGTAATGTATGTATTCATATGTTTGGCAACACTGTGTATCAATTGTTGTTAGCACCTGGTATTATTAATTAAAACAGTCGAGAACTGTCCAGCGTTGAGTACAGTCTTTTTATTTAAAACGTTTTACCTTTGTCCAATACACCACATAATTTTGGCGACGAGGATTTTGATAAGTTTGTGTCAGAGTTCTAGAGTCGTGCGTAAAAGTGCGGTAAAGTAAGTCAAAAAAAAAAAAATTACCTGCAAAATACACGCGTTCAAAATGGCGTGGATTGGTTCAATTGAACATTTCAATCCGTATACGGGTGATTTTGAAACGTATTTAGAAAGACTAGAGCAATTCATGATAATAAATAATATCACAGAAGCGAATAAAGTATCTGTGTTTATTACATTAATAGGTCCGGAAACGTATAATACTTTAAAAAATTTGCTAGTGCCGGATAAACCATCGTCAAAAACATATAAAATTTTAACAGACACTTTAAAGATATATTATTCTCCAAAACGCGTAGTAATAGCGGAACGTTTTAAATTTAATAAACTTGATCAAAAGGACAATGAAACAGTGACTGAGTACATTGTTGAACTAAAGCGTTTGTCAAAAACCTGTGACTTTAAAACATTTTTAAACCACGCGCTAAGGGACAAGTTTGTGTGTGGTTTGAAGAATACAGCAATTCAACGTAAACTACTATCCGAGGCCGATTTGTCATTCGAGGAGGCATGTGACACCGCGCTGGGCATGGAGCTCGCGCACGAACAGTCCAGGTACCTACATCCAGTGTCAGTGGGTGTACCCAAGGTCGTCATCGGGGAGGAAGAAGCCATCATCATCGGAGCCGAGAGATACAAACAGGTCAAAGCCAAGTGCTAGTGTTAGTAGTCAAAGTGTTCATGTTACAGCTCGCAAACAATGTTATCGCTGCGGTCGTCCGCACGATCCAACCACCTGTCCCGCCAAAAACTGGGAGTGTTTCGTGTGTCGCCGCAAGGATCGGTTCGTTGTTATTAAATCTGATTCAAATTTCACACCATTACTGGGACGTAATTGGTTAAATATCTTGTTCCCAGATTGGAAAACAAATATTTTATTAAATAATGTCACCAATACTAATGAAAATGAGTTGCAAATTGAAAAGGACGTCTTGTTACAAAAATTAAAATCAGAATTTTCCAATGTCTTTGAGTCAAATGAATCTTGTATAAAACAATTTAAAGCTGAGTTGAAAGTCAAAGATGATTGTACTCCAATATTTCATAAAGCATATCCTGTACCGTACGCATTAGTGCAAAAAGTTGAGCAAGAATTATTGAATATGGTGGAAAACGATATTATTGTACCTGTCAAAAATAGCGATTGGTGTAGTCCAATAGTTGTAGTCCCAAAGAAAAACAATAATATTAGAGTCTGTGTAGACTTCAAGGTTACTGTCAATAAGGTATTAGAGTACGAACATTATCCGTTACCTTGTCTGGAAGATATTTTTGCAACAAGGTGAAATAAGCAAGTATTTTGTGTAATAGATCTGTCAAGTGCTTATCAACAGCTTGAAGTTGATGAAAACTCTCGAAAGTATTTAACAATCAATACTCATTTGGGTCTGTTTCAGTATAAAAGATTAACTTATGGTATTTCTACAGCACCAATGATTTTTCAATCAGTAATGGACAAAATTCTAAGAGAGCTCACAGGCGTTTGTTGTTATTTAGATGATATTCTTATAGCAGCAGATAATTTGTCAGATTGTTATAAAAAGGTCAGAATAGTTTTGAACGTTTGCATCAATATAATGTCAAAATTAATGTCTCTAAATGCAAGTTTTTTGAAAATAAAGTCGAATATCTGGGTCATGAGATAAATAAAAACGGAATCAGTCCGACCTCAGATAAAGTCCGAGCTATTTTAAATGCTCCAACCCCGGTCAATCTTACACAATTACGGTTATATTTGGGTTTGTTAAATTTTTATAATAAGTTTTTACCTATGTTGTCTAGTGAATTACAACCATTGTATAGATTGCAACAAAAAGGTGTTGAATTTAATTGGTCAAACGACTGTGAAGCAGCATTTAATCGTAGTAAACAATTAATTATTGAAAATAATTCTCTAGTACATTTTGACCCTTCAAAGCCTATAGTAATAGCATGTGATGCTAGCCCCTATGGTGTGGGTTCCGTTTTGTATAATATTATTGATGGTGTAGAAAAACCGGTACTCTTTGCGTCGACTACGTTGTCAAATGCGGAGAAAAACTATGCTCAAATCGAACGAGAAGCTTTAGCATTAATTTTTGGTGTTAAGAGATTTCACAAATACATATATGGCAGAGAATTTTTGCTAGTAACAGATCATCAACCTTTAAAAATGATTTTTAATCCAAACCGGGGAATTCCCACTTTAGCTGCCGCCAGATTGCAAAGATGTGCTCTAATCCTTCAAGCTTATAAATATAAAGTAGTATACAGAAAAGGTACAGATAATGTTATTGCAGATGCCTTGTCACGTCTACCTTTAGCTGAGGAAACAGTAAATGATGATCCTCAAAAATTATTTGTAAATTTTTTTAACTTAGAGGAAACTTTTCCGATATCCTTTAAAGAAATTAGAAATGAAACTAAGTCTGATATATTGTTATCAAAAGTAGGCGATATGATTGTAAGAGGATGGCCTCAACATATCGGGGATAATAATTTAAAACCCTATTTCTTAAAACGTTTTGAATTATCAATAGAAAAAGGATGTATTATTTGGGGAAATCGGGTTGTGATCCCAAACAAATGTAGACAAACTATTTTATCATTGTTACACAGCCAACATATTGGCATAGTTCGAATGAAATCATTAGCTAGATCAGTCTGTTGGTGGCCTAACATTGATAAAAATATCGAACAATTAGTAATGAACTGTGTAATTTGTCAAACACAACAAAATTTAAAATGTAAACCTATTATAAATTCATGGCCAAATTCGGTAAATAATTGGGAAATAGTTCACATAGATTTTTGTGAGGTGGAAGGAAAGACGTTACTTGTAATAATTGACACTAAAACGAAATGGTTAGATGTTCATGTCATGAATAATACGAATGCCATTAATACTATTGAAAAATTAAAGTACACGTTTTCTACTTTTGGTCTACCATGTTACTTAGTGACAGATAATGGTCCACTCTTTAATTCGAGTGAATTTCAAAAATTTTGTCAAGCCAATGGCATAATCGCGGTAAAAAGTCCACCTTATCATCCATCTTCAAATGGATCTGCTGAACGATCTGTTCAAACAATTAAACATATTTTGAAAAAACAATTGTTAGAATATAAAACTAAAAATATTAACATGTCAATTCAACAAAGATTAACAAATGTTCTTTTACATACAGAAATACACCTTGTAGTGTTACTGGTACACCACCATCTCAATTAATCTCAAAAATCTAGAACTATAATAGATTTAATAAAACCACCATTTGGCACAAATGCAAATACGTCAATTTTAAAAAGGGAAGAAAATACCCCGAAAACATTGTTTTCTGTTGGAGATAAAGTTCTTGTAAAATCTAATTTGGGTTGAGTTGTGGCAGGCAGTGAATACGGTTGTGTCGATCGTGCGGCGATAGTCAAATTCGATAACCGAAAGCTATCACGCATTAATTCGAGGCCATATGAAATTAGTAAACTCTGGTGAAATAAGATACTGTTGTGAGTAAAGAAAGTGGAGTGAGAAGTGTCTAAAAGCTCTAAATTAGAGTAAAAGTGTATACAGTGGCGAGACAGTAGCCAAGGACATGCAATACAGCGGTAAACAAGCGTAGAGTAGTGGCGGAGCAGCTAGAGCGTGTATAACAAGATAAAAATTTAGTCAGGCCCGCACTCAGGAAAGTTGTGCAAAAAATGTCATCGGATAGAGAAGATTACACGTCGGATGACAGTAAAAGAAAGAGAGAGAGTACAGATGGCCAAGATATAACAAAAAGAAGTAAAAAAACTATGAGAACACCGGACAAAAGTAACAGAGAAGGAAGTGATAAAATAGAACTAAGAGACTTAATGAAAATTATATTACAAATAAAGAATGATACAAAAGAGATAAAACAGGATCAGAAAGAATAGCAAGAAGAACTACTACTAATGAAACAGATAAATGAACAGCTGAAGGAAGAAAATATAGAGATCAAAAAAGAATTGAACGACATGAAAGAGAGAATCGAGAGATTAGAGAAAGAAAAAATCAAAAATAATTTTGTGATTGTAGGGCTAAGAACAGACTCAATCAACAGAAAATACCTAAAAAACACCGTGGAAGATTTCATACACAAGAAAATTGGAGTTAATGTACAAGTGAAGGAAGCCCTAAAGATAGGAGAGAAGACATGTAAGGAACAAATGGAAAATTTTCAAGATAAACAAAAAGTAATGGCGAATAAAAAGAACCTACGAACTTTAAAGGACAAAATTTTCATAAACAACGAACTAACAAGAAACGAGCGCGAAATACAAAAGGAAATAAAAATGTTAGGGGAGAATAATAAAAAGGCAGGTGACATATTGAAGATAGGCTATCAAAAAATAACAATAAATGGAAAGGAATGGAAATGGGACAAAACAGAAAAGAAGCTGACAGAGGTCAAAGAAGAAGGAGGTACTGTGACAAAAAACTAAAGGGAAAACGAGGAAAATTACAAAAAGGAGAGACGTCGCAAGCAAAGGAAAAGGATACGATAAGGAACAACGAAAAATACATAATTAAGTACGGTAAGGGCAAAATAAAAAATAGAGTAAATAAACCAACGAAAATAATAAAATTTGGAACATGGAATGTAAAAAGTTTAACAGGGAAAGAATATGAATTAACAGAAGAACTGGTAAAAATGAATATGGGTTACGTGGGTATAACAGAAACAAAGAGGACAGGCAAAGGAATCACAAAGACACAAAATGGATATTGGATGTACTGGGTAGGAGTATCGGAAAAAGAAAACGCCAAGGCAGGGGTGGCAATTTTAATTAAAGAGGATAATATTAAATATGTTTCTAAAGAAAACCTATTAAATGAAAGACTACTATCAATAAATGTTAAGGAAGGAGACGAAAACGAAGAATACACGCTAATTGTGGGCTATGGACCAAACGAGGACGCAAGAAAAGAAGAAAAAGATAACTTCTTTAAAGAACTACAAGAAATAGTAGACAGAAGTGAAAAGAGAGTAATAATAATGGGAGACCTTAACGGGAGGGTAGGAAATAAAAATGATGGAATAGAGTGGTGCTTAGGAAGGAATGGAGAGAATGTGATGAATACAAACGGGGAAAGAATAATAGAGTTTTGCCTAGAGAATGAGTTTAAAATCGGAAATACACACTTCAAGCACAAAGAAATACATAAAATAACTAGACAAGTTATAAGCAGAAATGAAAAATCGATTATAGATTATTTCCTAATTAACATAGACAGCTGGAATAGAGTAAAAGACATAAAAGTAAAAAGAGGACCAGAGATTGGAAGCGGCCATTTCCTTGTAACAATGATACTAAAGCAAGAAGTAATCACAAAGAACGAAACCAAAAGAAAGATAGTAAATAAGAAAATAAAATGCCATGAACTTAGAAGACAAGAGATAGAAGAAAAATTTCAAAAGAACGTCAACGAAGAGTTTAAGAAAAAAGCAAAAGAAAAAGAAGGAAACAGAAAAGAAATGGAAGAACTTCAAAAAGACAATACTGGAGGCAGCAGAAAAAACCTGCGGCACGACTAGAATAGTGAACAGAAACACAAACAAAACTAGATGGTGGTCGGAAAGGGTAAAAGTTGCAGTGAAAGAAAAAAAGAACAAGTGGAATAAATATCTACAAACGAAAGAACCTATTGACTATGAAAAATATAAAGAACAAAGGAAAAAAGTAAAAAGAGTAATAAAGGAAAAAAAAGAAAAAGCATGGAGAGAATTTGGTGAAAAAATGAAAAACGCATACAATGAAAACCAGAAATTATTTTTTGGAACACTTAAAAATATAAGACAAAAGAAGACAGCAACAATTACGAACATTAAAGATAAGGAAGGAAAAACGATAGCAGAAGAAGACAGAATAATGGACAGATGGAGACAGTATTTCATAGAACTACTAGAGGGAAATGATACTAAAGATGAAGAACAACAAGAAAGTCATCGCACACGAACAAAGGAAACAGAAATAACACAAGAAGAAGAAATAAGCTTGAAAGAAATAATAGAAGCAATAAGAAAAACCAAAAGAGGAAAAGCTCCCGGACATGACAAAATAACAGCAGACATGCTGAAAGCACTACCCGAACCAGCACTACAGGAACTTAAAGACCTAATGAATTATGCGCGAAAAGGAATAACACCAACAGAATGGCAAATAGGTATCATAACACCAATATTTAAAAAAGGAGATAGCAGAGAGTGCCAGAACTATAGAGGAATTACCCTAATAAGCACAGTGGCCAAAATATATGCAAGAATCTTGGAGAGTAGACTAAGAACAGAGCTGGAAGAATCGTTAGAGGAAGCTCAATTTGGTTTTAGACCAAATAGAGGCGTAAATGATGCGATATTCATACTAAGACAAATAGGGGAAAAGGCAATAAAAGAAGGGAGAAACGTACATGTGTGCTTCATTGATCTAGAGAAAGCGTTTGATAGAATCAATAGAGAAGACATATGGAAAACGCTAAGAAAAAGGGGAATATCAAATACGTTAATAACAGGAATTCAGAGCCTATATTCAAAGACTAAAATCTATGTAAGAGTGAAACAAGAGACCTCCAATACATTTGAAACTACAGCCGGAGTAAGACAAGGATGCATTTTGACCCCGCTTCTGTTTACGCTAATTCTTGACGAAGGAATAAAAGAGACAAAGAAAGAAATAAAGAAATACTACATAGGACATTGGAAATTGAGAAGAGTGGAAATAGCAGAACTATGCTATGCAGATGACATGGTCATCATAGCAGAAGACGAAAAAACCTGAACAAGGAATATAGAAATATATGACAAAGCGCTACAAAAATTAATCATGAAGATCAATAAAGAAAAAACGAAAACCATGATACTAGGAAGAAATGAACAACACCACACGATACAACTAAAAAATGAAAATCTACAGCAAGTCCAAAAATTTAAATACCTGGGGTCAATGATATCAGAAGATGGAGGATTTGATGAATAAATAAAAGAAAGAAGAACAACAGGAGGAAAAATATTCAATAGCATCAAACACAGCTTCTTAGGAAAGAAAGAAATACCGAAAGAGACCAGAGTACAAATATTTAAGAAAGTAGTGACACCTATACTCATACACGGAGCTGAAACATGGACATTAACGCAAAGACAAAAAGAAAAAATTACGGCTATCGAAATGAGATTCTTGAGAAAAATAGAGGGGAAAACAAGACTGGACAGAATTGAAAACACAACCTACAGACAAAACTTAAAAGTAAAAGCAATAGAAGATAAGATAGCAGAAAGACAGATGAGATGGTATGGGCATGTAGAAAGGATGGGAGAGGAGAGAATAGTTAAAAAAGTGTTTGAAGCAAAAATTGGAAGAAAGAAACCACGAGGACGACCAAGAAGAACGTGGCTGGAAGAAGTAAAGGAGGCAGCGCAAAGAAGAGGTTTAACTTGGGAAGAAACGAAGACAGCAACACAAGATAGAGCAGAGTGGAAAGAAATATGGAGAAGACCAACGAACCAGAACTTTACCCCCTCCCCCGCAAGCCGCGGGAACGCCTTACACCCGTGAGGGTAGAAAGGTGCAGGATTAAGTAAGTAAGTAAGTAAAATCTAATTTAGATAAAATTGTAAAATGGATACCTGGAAGAATTTTAAAAATGTTGACATTCAATACATATTTAGTAAATGTAAATAATTCTGTAAAATTTGTACATTTAGATCATATAAGATTATCACATTTGTCAGATGAATATCATCCAGGATATGAAATAATTGTACCTACTTTATTAGAAAATGATAATATTAAATTGAATGTAAAAGACAAACATCAAAATGAACCATGTAATCCCGAACCAGTATCTGTATCAGTAGAACAAGATAATGAAATTAATCCAGATTAAATGTTACGCAGATATACTAGAATAAGGCGACCACCTGAACGTTTAGCATATAATTAAGATTGTAATATATGTATATAAGTTTTCTGCGACATAATTTGTAAATAATATTTTTAGCTAAGGTTGGGGAAATGTAATGTATGTATTCATATGTTTGGCAACACTGTGTATCAATTGTTTTTAGCACTTGGTATTATTAATTAAAACAGTTGAGAACTGTCCAGCGTTGAGTACAGTCTTTTTATTTAAAACCTTTTACCTTTGTCCAATACACCACACCCACCACCCCGAGTTTTGTTTGTATCGCAAAAATTTCTGCCACTTCTAAATACATTAAATTGATCAGGGTCGAAAAGTTCTGTTTTGTGAATACCCTCATTGCACCAGGTTTCGGATAGAGTAAATAATTGATATTGCGTTGTACATAGAGAAAATTTATATAAGTCGCTGCATTTTGAACCCAGACTCGTGAAATATTGATATAAACAATTGATCTTATATGTACTTAAATTGCGTGAGTTTATTCAATCGGGATGTAGATGAAATAGTAGGAATAGAGTTATTATGAGATGACAAATTATTACATGTCCGTAATTGCTATTTGTCCCCAAACACGATTTTTTTGAATTTCGTCCGTGCATCTTTATAAACTTCACAATTAACATCCCATGACGCATGATTAGTTGGTGTGGCCGACTTGTTAATAATATTGAAATTGCAACAATTAGTACATTTAAAAGTAGTCGCCGTACAAGTATCATAGCTATGAGAGTCACCACATTTAGGACATGTGGGAGTTTTTTTTTTTTTACATTAGGATGCTAGTTGGTGAAAACCGCAGCAATTGAAACAGCGCCGAACATCAGTTGCATCATATGTCGAGCATAAATCATACTCTATAAAAAGTTTGCCAGAGTTCATTACCTCATAATAAGTTTTGTCATCTACTTGGATTACTGATTGATGTATATTGATATTTTTACGTGTAGGTTTAAGTGAGATAATTTGACAAGTGTAGTCTTTCGAAAAACATGATTTATTTTGCATTTTTAGATAATTAGTTAGAACGCTTTTATCCATTTTTTTCATATATTCCCACAACTCTTATTCGGGGGTTCAAAGTTTGAAGTTGTTTCACATCATATTTGTCACATAATTTTTCAGATAAAATCTGCTTACATTTGGATGAGCTAGCAGTACTATCGCATCTGATTACAACACTTCCATTACCAAAATGTTTAACATTAATTAGCATAATATTATTTTCAGCCGGGTTAAGCGATCTTATCATATCAGCTTTGGTGACACCTGTATTTTGAGAAACAGATTTGGGTTTAACAACAATTGGAGGTTCAACTGTTACGGTTTTAATTACTAATGCAAAAGATTGTGGTGTGGAATTAGCGACAGGAAAATCAGTTAATGATTTTTTAATATTGACATTTTATCCTCTATATCCTTATATAATTCAGTTTTAAAGGAAGTAAACAGTAATTCAAACTTCGTCATCATTGATGACTGCAACAAATCAAATAATTTGGAGAGATCATAATTTGAAGTTTGCATAGATTTTGTGACATTATCACAAAGTTCAGCTAATTTCGACTCGATATTTAAACTTTTATTTTTATCAGTAATTTCACATGTTCTTTTGCAGGAGTCGCATAGGTAGAAAAAATTACTTCACTGAAAAACGTTGAATATATCTTCACTAATATTAATACACGATGTATGGAATCGTCTTTTACAGGATCCTTCATAATTCATTAAACTCTGATCCTTCCTTTTATATCTGCATTTCGCACAATCAAATATTACATTTTAAAAATAACAATAATACGGAAAAAAATTCAAGCCCGCTACTGAGAAGTGAATCTAACATCGAACAAACGCCGAAGCGGACAGGATTAAACAATACGTATAACCACGTCTCAATAAAGAAATAAAGTATAACATATAAAAGAAGATAACTCACCACTGAATAACTGGATCACAAAATGACACAAATAAACACAAACCTGAAGATATCACCAACAACCAGATATGAAAATAGAGCGGAATAAACCACTAAAAAACAGTTACACACACAGCGAAAAAAAATACGTCAGCGACACAATCATCAGAGTTGTATATATGATATGAATGAAAATGATGATGATGAAATGATATTTACCCTTGATTCTGTACTACAAATATCATTTATTAAAATAAACTATAAAAATATTGACTGCTCGTAGTTACTCAAAATTAGTCACCCAGTCACCCTAACTAATTACCATGGCCACCATAAAAATACATTGGAAAGAATTGAATTTGTTATTTTAGTCATAGTCATAGTCATAATCACCACCGATTAAGGGCTACTTTTTAAATCTTCAGTTAAAATTTTAACTGTCAGTTAAATAAACAAAATCGAAATGAAATGTCAAATGACAGATTTGTCATTGCTGTCGATTAATACGATTCAATATTGTTTATTTAACTGCCAGTTAAAATTTTAACCAGAGATTGAAAAACTGGTCCTAGGAGTAAATACTACCAGTCATTGATATTTATATTTATTTCTTAATACAGAATTAATAAAAAAAAATACATACCTATTTACGTGTCACGTATACAGTAACTATGTGTTTGCATTTTCCTTCTAACCCGGCCTTACAAGTACATTTGCCTTGTAAATATGGCTTTAATAACACTTCAATAAAGTTTGGAGCTCCACTTAAATTGCTCGTTTAAAAGAAAAATCCAAAAACTGTGTTTAAGTCAGTGTTCTTCAAACCGCACATGGTTACATGGCCAGCTTTATACACAGCTTGTCCTTCCTTCGTTGGTCTTGAAGAACCAATGTAGTCAAAAATATCACTTAGAGCAATATTCACTTTTTCCATTTTGCACTTTTTGTTGCACAGACACTGTGTACAGGTGTCTCATTTTCGATGCTTTTTTAAGGTATCTCGGGAAATATTAATGATAGAGCAAAATCGTTTGCACATTCTAGAGTCAACTTTTTTGAGAAAAGTTTAATAGTCACCACAGGAATTTTCGATCTTCTTTTGTTTCTGAGCTACAGACAAAAACTTGTTTTTCGCTCATTTCGAAAATATCTTATAACTCATTTATTTATAGTAGTTAGAGAAAAATTGTTTTCACAAATTTTATACCGTTTTTTAGGTAAAATAAAATGGCGTAATTAGATGTGGACGTTGGAAGGACGATTCCTCAAATACTATAAGACTTAAGACCAGTTTATCTATGGATACCTCAATCTGACATTCCTGGGAAGAGCTGAAAAGGTTTTGGTAACAATTAGACAACCGGAAGTAGTAGTTTCTAAAAAAAATTCTAAATATTATTTTTGAAAATTTTTGATATTACTAATATTGACATTTACAACTTTTGTTATATCTTCTATAAATTTAGAGATAAAGACGCAATAATATATAGAATAACGGGATGTAATAAGTCGAGTAGGCTAAACTACACTAAGGAAACCAGTTGACAAATTCAAATGTTTATAACAATTTGTAAATGACAGATGTCAGTGTCAAAAATCAAAAGTTTTACTTACATTCTGAAAGCTTTTTCTCGGAAGTACATTTAATCTTTCTTATTATTTTATTAATTAAATATTAAAAATGAAAGGTAACATGCATATATCCATTAGAAATACCGCCAATATTTGGGTAAAGTTCTGTAATTTTTTTTTTGTTATAAAACGACGGTTCGATAGCGAAGTGCAATACAATACTTATATGACATTAAATGGAAATGGCGAGAGATCTTGTGCTGGCCCCGAAAGATTTTTTCTCACGTCTTGTGTCATAGTATACTGTTATTACATTCCATTGGTAACTCATCTCTGGCTGCGCGCACTATATACTATCCAATGAGTAAAATAGATATTATTTCTGTATTTCTAAGAGAGTAGTAGGTATAGGTCTCTCAAATAGGGGGCCATGGCTTAACTACAAATTCTTGAGGCTAAAATAAGACGATTTAACTTACTTCTACCGGAAAGTGTACCATTTAGCCAGAATTCTGCTTCAAAGTTCTTCGAAAAAAATTAATTTTGCTTATAACAGAACGCTTTATACGAATTGGATGAAATTTGGTATGACAGTTCATATGGCCATAAGTCATCTTTCAAGGTGTTACTTGTTATTATTAGTGAACCACTAGTGTGTGAAACTTAGGTGTCCCAACATTGATTAGACCGTAAATTATTAATGGTTACGCCGATAACATAAAATTATATTTTTTTCAGAAAGATACATTCAATAGTAAACATTTCTCTCTCTGTTTAATTTGTGATATCTGTTACGGTTCAGACAGAAAAAAATAAAACCTTATTGACTGCCATGTCCTCTTATTTAAGAGACACCATGTATATAAACAACGCAAAAAATGAAGACATGTTTTTTTGAATTTAAATGTGGCTAAAATAAATGATATTTTCTACTATGTGGTCCATGCTCTTAAGATTCAGAGTTTTTGTTTGAATATCTAAATTTAATTCCCTTTTCTTTCTTATATCTCCGAGCATGATACATTTTTTGGTAGAGTCAGCGCATAGACTCATGGCACTGCGCGAAAGACGAAAATTCGTTCAAGCAATAAAGTCATGTCTATTACGCAACCTAAATACATTAGCCCCCAATACAGTTCATTTGTGCTGCAGCGGTTGTAGGGTGAAGGTAGTGATAGTGAAAGTGTTAGACAGGCGGATAGTTACCATGAGTTGTAGGAAAGTACTGCATAGCCAAGCTCGTGAAATTATATTTCAAGTTTACCTTTATTTTAAAATCTTCCAAGGCGATGTTTTCATAACAGTACTACTGAAGTGAAGCAGCACTATATTTACATAGTTGCCTCTCTCTCATTTGACCACGCCTCCCACGTTTACGACTGCCATGAGTCTTTGCGCTGACTACTTCACTAAAATTAAATTTAGTAATTTCTTTGTACACATTTACACATACCGAAAACATGTAGAAATTTTACTGTGTTTTGATGAATTGTTTTTCTTTTCTTTTTGTGTAAATACTGTACAATTAATTTAAATTCTTTGTATGTTCTACCGTTCAATGGGATAGAAAAAGAAAGTGTTTTTTATAATTTGCTGTATTTATTATTTTTATTATTATTTTATTTAATGACCGGTTTTTATAGACTACTGATGAATTTGCTTCCAAAGTAAATAAAATTACTTCTTGAAATGATAATTGAATATTTCAATCTCATTTATAAAACTCTTATATAGGTGTCCCAGATTAAACGGCATAACTTGAACCATGGATTAACCACGTAAAAATTATGAGAAAAATAAAATTACTTGAACTTCAACATATTTTTATTCTTTAATCCTCCATATTTATTTCACAATAACAATTGGGGTAGCTATACAACATGCTAAAATATTATCCTTGCTTAATGCATATACTGCTTCGTTCTACACCATATCATCAAGAAACACCGAATAATTCAGATCTATAAAATGCATAACTTGCACAGTGCACAAGTTGTCTTTTATTTATATTTCGCGCCTTTTCCATCGACACGAAATCATGCAAATCTATAAAACGCATTTACTGCTTCTGTCGGAAATTGCCTTTCGTTTGAATGTACCGCGTTTTGTACGAAGTACGAACACCAAATTATGCAAATCAGGTCGAGCGGGACAAAATGGAGACAAAAGAATAAAAACAGATGCACGCGTATTCCTGTAACGTCAGTTGACAGTGTTATTTTACACCTGTAACAGAAGTACAGCGTGTCTCATTTTCGATGCTTTTTTAGGGTATCTCGGGAAATATTAATGATAGAGCAAAATCGTTTGCACATTCTAGAGTCAACTTTTTGAGAAAAGTTTAATAGTCACCACAGGAATTTTCGATCTTCTTTTATTTCTGAGCTACAGACAAAAACTTGTTTTTCGCTCATTTCGAAAATATCTTATAACTCATTTATTATGGTAGTTACAGAAAAATTGTTTTCACAAATTTTATACCGTTTTTTAGGTAAAATAAAATGGCGTAATTAGATTTTTTGGAAACTTCATAATTCTTGAGATATAACACAAACTTATGATTTTTTAAATGGCAACCTATGTTGAACATAGTCTCATCTTTTTGCTTATTTTTTAAGCTTTTCAATGATATATAACAAGTCTACATTCTTTTGTTTTACACACGAATAAAAATGAATTATTGTTTTTTTGGGGTGAAAAAATTGAAAATTATTAAGAAATAGATTAAAAAACTATAATAGTTCGTCATTTGTTTATTTCTAATATTATTTGCTTTAGTTTTACACATATTTTTAATTTATTTACTTTAAAAGCATATTTTTTCGAATTGTGTCAAGGCCACCTGCGACGTCGATAAATAATAATTTAACTAATCCGAAAATAATTGGTATAGAATAATTTTGAAAACATAATTAGCAGATATGGAATCAAAATAAACAAATGAAGTATTACAGTATATTTCATTTGTTTCTTAATAATTTTCAATTTTTTCACCCCAAAAAATTAATAAATCATCTTTTATTCATGTGTAAAACAAAAGAATGTAGACTTGTTATATATCATTGAAAAGCTTAAAAAATAAGCAAAAAGATGAGACTATGTTCAACATAGGTTGCCATTTAAAAAATCATAAGTTTGTGTTATATCTCAAGAATTATGAAGTTTCCAAAAAATCTAATTACGCCATTTTATTTTACCTAAAAAACGGTATAAAATTTGTGAAAACAATTTTTCTGTAACTACCATAATAAATGAGTTATAAGATATTTTCGAAATGAGCGAAAAACAAGTTTTTGTCTGTAGCTCAGAAATAAAAGAAGATCGAAAATTCCTGTGGTGACTATTAAACTTTTCTCAAAAAGTTGACTCTAGAATGTGCAAACGATTTTGCTCTATCATTAATATTTCCCGAGATACCCTAAAAAAGCATCGAAAATGAGACACGCTGTACTTCTGTTACAGGTGTAAAATAACACTGTCAACTGACGTTACAGGAATACGCGTGCATCTGTTTTTATTCTTTTGTCTCCATTTTGTCCCGCTCGACCTGATTTGCATAATTTGGTGTTCGTACTTCGTACAAAACGCGGTACATTCAAACGAAAGGCAATTTCCGACAGAAGCAGTAAATGCGTTTTATAGATTTGCATGATTTCGTGTCGATGGAAAAGGCGCGAAATATAAATAAAAGACAACTTGTGCACTGTGCAAGTTATGCATTTTATAGATCTGAATTATTCGGTGTTTCTTGATGATATGGTGTAGAACGAAGCAGTATATGCATTAAGCAAGGATAATATTTTAGCATGTTGTATAGCTACCCCAATTGTTATTGTGAAATAAATATGGAGGATTAAAGAATAAAAATATGTTGAAGTTCAAGTAATTTTATTTTTCTCATAATTTTTACGTGGTTAATCCATGGTTCAAGTTATGCCGTTTAATCTGGGACACCTATATAAGAGTTTTATAAATGAGATTGAAATATTCAATTATCATTTCAAGAAGTAATTTTATTTACTTTGGAAGCAAATTCATCAGTAGTCTATAAAAACCGGTCATTAAATAAAATAATAATAAAAATAATAAATACAGCAAATTATAAAAAACACTTTCTTTTTCTATCCCATTGAACGGTAGAACATACAAAGAATTTAAATTAATTGTACAGTATTTACACAAAAAGAAAAGAAAAACAATTCATCAAAACACAGTAAAATTTCTACATGTTTTCGGTATGTGTAAATGTGTACAAAGAAATTACTAAATTTAATTTTAGTGAAGTAGTCAGCGCAAAGACTCATGGCAGTCGTAAACGTGGGAGGCGTGGTCAAATGAGAGAGAGGCAACTATGTAAATATAGTGCTGCTTCACTTCAGTAGTACTGTTATGAAAACATCGCCTTGGAAGATTTTAAAATAAAGGTAAACTTGAAATATAATTTCACGAGCTTGGCTATGCAGTACTTTCCTACAACTCATGGTAACTATCCGCCTGTCTAACACTTTCACTATCACTACCTTCACCCTACAACCGCTGCAGCACAAATGAACTGTATTGGGGGCTAATGTATTTAGGTTGCGTAATAGACATGACTTTATTGCTTGAACGAATTTTCGTCTTTCGCGCAGTGCCATGAGTCTATGCGCTGACTCTACCAAAAAATGTATCATGCTCGGAGATATAAGAAAGAAAAGGGAATTAAATTTAGATATTCAAACAAAAACTCTGAATCTTAAGAGCATGGACCACATAGTAGAAAATATCATTTATTTTAGCCACATTTAAATTCAAAAAAACATGTCTTCATTTTTTGCGTTGTTTATATACATGGTGTCTCTTAAATAAGAGGACATGGCAGTCAATAAGGTTTTATTTTTTTCTGTCTGAACCGTAACAGATATCACAAATTAAACAGAGAGAGAAATGTTTACTATTGAATGTATCTTTCTGAAAAAAATATAATTTTATGTTATCGGCGTAACCATTAATAATTTACGGTCTAATCAATGTTGGGACACCTAAGTTTCACACACTAGTGGTTCACTAATAATAACAAGTAACACCTTGAAAGATGACTTATGGCCATATGAACTGTCATACCAAATTTCATCCAATTCGTATAAAGCGTTCTGTTATAAGCAAAATTAATTTTTTTCGAAGAACTTTGAAGCAGAATTCTGGCTAAATGGTACACTTTCCGGTAGAAGTAAGTTAAATCGTCTTATTTTAGCCTCAAGAATTTGTAGTTAAGCCATGGCCCCCTATTTGAGAGACCTATACCTACTACTCTCTTAGAAATACAGAAATAATATCTATTTTACTCATTGGATAGTATATAGTGCGCGCAGCCAGAGATGAGTTACCAATGGAATGTAATAACAGTATACTATGACACAAGAGCGTGAGAAAAAATCTTTCGGGGCCAGCACAAGATCTCTCGCCATTTCCATTTAATGTCATATAAGTATTGTATTGCACTTCGCTATCGAACCGTCGTTTTATAACAAAAAAAAAATTACAGAACTTTACCCAAATATTGGCGGTATTTCTAATGGATATATGCATGTTACCTTTCATTTTTAATATTTAATTAATAAAATAATAAGAAAGATTAAATGTACTTCCGAGAAAAAGCTTTCAGAATGTAAGTAAAACTTTTGATTTTTGACACTGACATCTGTCATTTACAAATTGTTATAAACATTTGAATTTGTCAACTGGTTTCCTTAGTGTAGTTTAGCCTACTCGACTTATTACATCCCGTTATTCTATATATTATTGCGTCTTTATCTCTAAATTTATAGAAGATATAACAAAAGTTGTAAATGTCAATATTAGTAATATCAAAAATTTTCAAAAATAATATTTAGAATTTTTTTTAGAAACTACTACTTCCGGTTGTCTAATTGTTACCAAAACCTTTTCAGCTCTTCCCAGGAATGTCAGATTGAGGTATCCATAGATAAACTGGTCTTAAGTCTTATAGTATTTGAGGAATCGTCCTTCCAACGTCCACACACACACACACACACATACACATACAAATCGGATTATAGGGGCTTAATCACTAAAATCTGGATACGCGATTTTTAGCATGAATCCAATACCTCTCGTAGTGATAGGTAAAAACGCTTAATTCGTAAAGTAAAATTATGAAATAACTTGCTTTTTTTACCTTCCGTCACCTTTAGGTAAGGAAGGTATTGTCTTTGGTCAAAAAATTCGGTGGTGAGTTTTTAAAGAATAAGCACGTTTTAGGGTCCCTACAATACGAATTTACTATTTTTAAGATAATGTCTGTATGTATGTGTGTGTGTGTGTCCCAGTGTGTGTGTGTGTGTGTGTGTGTGTGTATGTGTGTCCGTGTGTGACAAATTTTTCTCCGACGATAACTGCAATACTACAATTCTAAAAATTCTAATTCTTTCGTAATCCTCTTCTGTACATCCATATGAAGAGTTGATTAGATTTTGGTTATAATTGATCCACCGGAAGTACCCTTATTTGAAGTTTTTAACAGTTTTTCTTAAAAAAAAAACGCAGTTAAATATTATTTTTCGACATTTTGTGATTATCCATATAAAAGAATATCTTATTCTCTATACGGTTTGATTATACAGTTTCGTTCATATTCAATAGATATAGAGTTATAGAGACATTAAGAGAGATTAACTTTCAAAAATTAGTCAGCTTTGTTAAAATTTAATTGACAGATGTCAGTGTCAAATGCAAAACTAAAGTTGAAAGTATAGGGTCAGAAAGTTATGTGTGAATGTGATAGAGTGTCCCTCCAAAGAGAAGAAGATGGAAGGACTGTGTAGCAGAAGATTTGTGAGAGGAAGAATTGTGTGAAGAAGATGCGTCGGACAGGAATGATTAAAATAGAAGAGTAAGAAACAGCGACTCCTAATAAAATAGGGAAAGGAACTTTCAGTATAGAATTTGTAAAAAATAGTGTGTTCGTGTTACAATTTTATAGGATATACAGAATCTTTTTCAGGAACTTTAGGTATGGGATATATACAAAATACATCGAATTGACGGAAGGTTTTGTGCTGGCCACAACAGATTTTTTTTATAAAACATGGAGAGAGTTTAAATGTTTTATTAATAAAAATATAATTCTTAAATGATAATATAAATAATAACATATTCTGTAATGAGATTATTATATAATTAGGAACATAAAAACAAACATATTTACTCATAGTTCATATCGTGATAATCTAAAAGACAATTTTTTATCTCATTGCAGCAAAGATGTAGCCCGCAAGTATTACACTTACTATGTGGACGCGTTTGTATTGCTTTTGCGCTGCACATTTCACACCGACCTATTGTCCCTTCATATATCACCCAATGCTTACCCCGATTACCCAAGCGTATTTCATCTGATAAGCTGTAGTTGTAACGTCTACGTCTTGCATTTGGTTTCGGCGGCGTTAACTTTCTACGACGATCCTTGCATTCTTTATTCATTGGTCTAAGCCCTAAACAGATTGAACGTCGAAATTCAAGTGTAAATAAGTTTTCTATATTTTGGCAATAAATTATGTATGCATTGACAAACGTAATATCTAAGAATCCCCAAAATAGTCGATGCCACCATTTTCGTGAACGTCGATTCATTCCATATATCCCATGAATTTGATCAGCTTTACCAACGCCACCCATGTTGGCGTTATAGTCTTTGACAACTAATAGTCAGTTTACGTCGACTCGTGATCCATTTTTTTTTGAGTTTTTCGAATAATGGCTTCTTCCGATCCGCGAAAGTTAGACACAAATTATATGATTCTATTATCTTTTCATTTAAAAACTGATATACCCGTATTGGAAATTTTGTACTCATACTCGCCACGATTTAATTTCTTATCTTCATCATATTTTTTAGAAACCCTTTTATATTGCTCCTGATAGTGCCACAGGCTAAAGTTCGATGTAATTTTAATTCTTCAAGCAAGTTTATAGATATAAAATAATTATCCGCATACATAATTTTATTTGTATACCAGTCCGGTTGACTAAGCGACAGTACAACGTGTTCTCCAACACCAAATTGTTCAAATTCTTTTTGTAAATCTTCAATTTTTCCCTGACATCTAGTACTCTTATACATAGATCTGAAATTTTCATTTAGAATTGTTACTAAAGGTCTAACTTTGTATAATTTATTTTTATTTTGCCGCGGAATTGCACTGTTATCATTACAATGCATATAACGCAAAATTGTCTCAAATCTATTTCTTGTCATACAGTTAGCTATAAAAGAAACTCCTAAATCGAAACTGCTATTCCAGTAATGTTTCCATGGTACAAGTTGATGATAAGACGTCATAAAATTTATTCCAATAAAGCAAAGCAATTAATTTTTTGTCAAATTCAGAGATTTATTGTGTTGGGTGGCGTATAAATTACTTTGATATACAATATCTTTCATTGACTTACCCAACAATTTTAGATATATGTAGTAGCTGTCTTACAGTCTTCAAATATTTCATCAATGTTTCCTCATGCTGCTCGTAATCTGGAATTATTTTATTTATTTATTTATTTATTTATTTACATAAGAAAGAAACCAACAGTATACAAACATGCCAATTACAGGTTCTTATGGTTTAATTTACATATATATATATATATATATATATATATATATATATATATATATATATATATCATTCGGTTTACAACGTTCTTCGACGTCTTCCGATTCCTAATCTCCATTCATCTCGATCTCTCCATGCTTCGTCCTCTAGTCCTCTTTTTCTTATTTCTTCATTGATTCCTTCGGTCCAACTTCTTCTCGGTCTTCCTCTTTTCCGTCTCCTTTGCGGTTTCCATTCTTCTGGCATTCTTTTTACATGTCCATACCATATTAACTGTTTTTCTTTTATGTATTCTGTTATTACGTGTTCGTAATTCATTATTTCATGGTCATACTTCGCTACCATATGTCATAATACTTTTAACAACCGTATTGTATATTCTTATCTTATTTTCTTTGATTATTTGTCTGTCCCATAGTATTCCATTGAGTAGTGTAATAGCTTTTCTTGCTTGTGTATTCCTATCTTTTATTGCACGGTCTAATTTTCCATCATTTGTAATTTTCATACCCAAGTAATTATATTCTTTACAATGTTTTATGCAATCGTTATTTTCTAATATTAGATCAGTTTGTTCTCCTCCGATGCACATATACTCGGTTTTATTTATGTTTAATTCCAGTCCAAATTTCTTATATTCTTCAGTAAGTTTCCTTGTCATAAAATTTAAATCATCGTAGTCTTGAGCCATGACAATTTGGTCATCGGCGAAGGATAAAGTATATACCGTGTTATTCCCTACTTGTACTCCCATCTCTTTACACTTCCTTTTCCAATTTTTTAGAGAAAATTCGAGGTAGATTTTAAAAAGTGTAGGTGACAGACAGCATCCTTGTTTCAGGCCTTTTGTAACTTTAAATCCAGGTGTCAGTTTGTTCTTAATCCTAATTTTTGTTACTGAGTTTTCATATAATGATTTTACAGCTTTTATAATTTCAACATTAATATTTGTTTGTTCTAGTATATTCCATAATTTGTGTACTGGCACGCTATCGTATGCTTTTTTTAAGTCTACGAATAGTAAGTGTGTTTCTTGATTATGTGCAGCTCTTTTCTGTATTATCTGTGTAACAGAAAAGAGATGATCTATAGTGGATCTGCCAGCTCTAAAACCGGCTTGTTCTTCGGCTTCCATTTCACTGTATTCAATTTCAATTCTGGTTTTTAATATTTTCCCGTATATTCTGCTAATACTGTTGGTGACCGATAATCCTCTGTAGTTGTCGCAGTTGCACCTGTCGCCTTTTTTGTAAATAGTAGACATGAAAGATGTCTTCCACTCTTCTGGTACCTTAGATTTGTTAACACAGTTTTGAAATAATTTTCTTAGATGTTCGTACAACAAGTTGGTTCCATTTTTTATAAGTTCTCCTGGAATTTCTCCCGGGCCAGATGCTTTTTTATTCTTCAGTTCTGTACACACCTTTTTAATCTCTTCAATTGTAATTCTTATAGGAGATCCCATCGTTATTATACCTTGCTTCTCGTTTCTATATTCTTCCTTAAATTCTTCTTTTCGGTAAGGAGCTCTTTTAAGTAATTTTCCCATTTTTGTAGTGTTATTGGTGATATAATATCTGTATATTTTTCTTTTCTCATATTACTAATTAATCTCCAACTCTCTGAACTTCTTGTTCCTCCTATGTATGTATTTATTCTTGAGCAATTTTTTTCCCAAGATTCATTTTTTTTCTGGCAGATGCTTTGTCTTACTTTTGCTTGTGCCTGTTTATATATATATATATATATATATATATATATATATATATATACATATATATATATATATATATATATATATATATATATATATATATATATATATATATATATATATATATCACAGTGCATTACTTAGAAAGCGTGAAGTTATGACAGAAAAACTTATGATAATATATTAACTATCTCTTTTTTGAACATATTTAATGAAAGATGATAAATATCTATATGCGTAAATGTCGAATTGTAGATTAAAATTATTCGATTTATCAGAGAATTATCACAATTGTTAGTATTATTTTTATCTAATACAAAAAGATTAGTTAATCTAGTTTCTGGGTTTATTGAGAATTTTAACAATGAAACAAGTGAGGATGTCTATATTACATTATTAATTAATTTATCAAAAAAAAATCATGTCATTTTGAGATCTTGTTTTTCAAAGTAAGCATATTAAAATGTAATAAAAAAGAATATTTATATTAAGCTTAAATTTGTAATTTAACATTTTTAATTTTTTTTTTTCTGTATATGTTCAATATGGTCTATATTTTTACAGTAATGCAGGTTCTAAACTGTGGATGCATATTCTAATCTTGATCGAACTAAAGAGTTTTAAAGATATATTAATGATGTTGGATTCTGAAAATGTTCACATGATCGGAATATGAATCCAAGGATTTTGTATGATTGTTTAATACAATTATCTATATGGGCACTGAATAATAGTTTAGGGTCATAAAATATTCCCAGATCCTTAATGATAGTTTTCCTTTGCAATATGACATTGCTAATCTGATAGTTAAAAATTATAGTATCTCGATTCCTTGTAAAATGTACTGCATAACATTTATCTACATCTAACTATTCAGATCACAGTATTTCTGTAGGTTAGTTAGGTCATTTTGCATTTCAATATTATCATTACTGTTTTGAATGATCTTGAAAATCTTAAGATCATCTGCGTATAAGAGAAAATTCGTGTGTTGAAAGGAAGTAAATATGTCATTGATGAATAAGTTGAATAATAATGGACCCAAATGTGACCCTTGAGGTACCCCGGAAGTAACATTGATGTACCGTGATCGAAATCCATTACAGTTAACTAACTGCGTAAGAGTGAACCATGTATTCCAATTGCCTCTAATTTTTTAATTAATTATACTTGTTATATTTTTTTTGACCAATTTCTATTTGGAATATTTGTTTCTTTAGGACACTGATTTTCAGCATCGTCAATTTCAGTATCTAGTAGATTTGTTTAGAACGAGTATTAATATTTGGCACTGTATTTTCTTTCTTTATATATGAGGAACCTTTTGATATTTCTGTCACGCTCAGTATTATAGAAGTGGATGCTTCAGTTACATATTTTTTGATACATTTCGTATTTGGAAAATTCTTTTCTTCAGAAGTTTGATTTTCAACGTCAAGTATTTCAATATCTTGTACGTTTGGATCAATACAAGCTGTCACATTTTTGTCGGTATTTTCTTGGCTTACATTTTTTACTTCTGTTGCGCTTTGTGTCGTAGGGGATTCTCTTGAGCTATTTGTTTTATAAAGATTGTGGAAAATAGTTGGAAAAATGGTTCTTCATCATTATCATCTTCTTCATCATCGTTATATGTATCCTCATCAGTCAAATAATTATTATCTAAGGGTAAATATTCAAATAATATATCATTGACCAATTTTTCAAGCTCTTGGTCAGATAGGGTTTTTTTCTGAAGCCATTTTTTTTATCTGCCATTCCTGACGGTACTTATGAGTCCACTAAACAAAAAGAAGAAATCTTTGTCAAATATACACCAATTTTTATAATTATATAAATAGTATTGTTTAAAAAACATGAAAAAACCCAGTTATATTATTTTTTTTTATATATTTTCTATCATGAAAATATAGAAAAAGTGGAATTAAAACCTACCTTGACAACACACTAGACATCTACTTTGACAGACAAACATAAGTGTCATGATAATTCATATAATCCAAGGCAGCTAGCGCTAACTACTTTCTACGAGCCGACCATGGTTATGGTACCAGTATGTACCTATGGGCAGCAGTCCGCGAAAAACATTGTAGTATAAAAGAACTAGAATAATATATCAGATGGACTTTGAAGAACCGTCAAGCACTAAAGGGTTAAAGTGGTAAATACATAATTATTTAACTGTTCTGACGTTTTCCAACATAGGTCACATAACTGAAGCAGTTTTACTTGGATACCCTTTTTACAATCAAAGTATCTCACTAGTAAAGGTACAATTTTAATTTCATTGTGGTTTGAAGAATTGATAATGATGGTAACAAAATGTGCTTTCTGTAAATCAATCTTTAATCGCCTCAGATTCTTCAGCAAGAATGTTTTTTACAATGGCTTCCGATTTTGTTCGAACTGATGCAAATTTGGGTTCAAACATGTTCATTATTAGTTTTGAGGTACAGTCCAAAGATCCAAAATTCTGTGAGTGCTTGATTGTATGATAAGCGAAAGTTCCTTGGCGGCAATCAACATATTTACTGAACTGAAATTTTGACTTTTGAGGAATGTTTCCAATTTATTGCTTTTAGATCTTGAATTTGCAGCCAATATATGCTTTTTCTTGGTCAGATGAGCTTTAACATTACTGCCACCACTGTTGGAAATATCATCACTTCTACAAATTTCGCAATATACAATATGTTGCTAAGAACTTGATTTTATTTTCATAAATGGATAGTCTTTCTGCAACTCTAGATTAAAATAACAGTTTCGTCGAGGCGGTGTCATGTTGAAACGAAATTAACTTCTTTTGCCACTTTAAACAAGCCAGATATTAACAACATATTCAATGGAGTAACTGATATTTGGCGAGAACCGGGAAGAACAGAAACGTGACAGAAACTACGCACCTAACCATACCAATCTCCTTTCGTCGTACTCCAAAGTGCGCGCCCAACTCTACTCGACGGACGCCGAACTTGACCAACGCGTCGGATTTACAAATAGCTAAGAACTACATTACGTTCGACTCGATCTTAAATTATTACTGTCCTAAAAAAGTAGTACATTTAGGCGTAAATGAATCTTTTAAGTAATATAGGGCAGCATTTAAAAAGTAAGTACTGTCGTATTAAAATAAGTATATTTGGTCAGCCTATGTTATTATAATTTTTAATGGAGTACATTTGTTTTTATAAAGAAATATATCATCACGGCATATTTCCCCAATGCTGGGTGTGCCAATCTGCGTTGTACACAGGTTTCAGTAATGATGAAATATTGTATCGTCTGGGAACTTATCAGGCGTCACCTCACGGGCACTCATTGCTGGTGTGGAGTGCGTCACAATGGTCAATATTGTGACATTTCAAAGTTGAAATAAATATTGGCGTCGGTCGGGAACGAATCCGGTTCCCCAAATTAGCGACCCAGACACTCAGGCACATGGCCACGTGACCCCCATCATATGTCTCTAAAAAATATAATATACGAGGTGTGGCTATTAAATGACGAGATTTATTTTATTTCGGCTTCCTTGTAACATTGCACGGTATGTCATATTAATTTTTCATCTTCCTTCCATTCACTGTTAAAATTTCAAGATAATTAGGCAAACCGTTCGGCAGTAACCTTTGATTTAAATTAACTGCTTTCTCGTACTCCGTCGGAATTATGTTATTATCAATATGAAATTCTGTGTGAAACTTGAAATATCCGCTTCAGAAATGTACGATTTGTTAAAGAAAATTTATGGTCATGAGGCTCTATCTGGTACTCATTGTTTTTTTTTTTTTTTCGAAATCCTAGTGATTGTTCACATGGATTGGCTGCATGCTCATTTATTTTCCATGAAGACAACGCACCGGAACAAAACGCTCTGTCTATCGAGACATTTTTGACGAAACACAAAATCACCGTGTTGTACATCAACCGTACTCACCGTACCTAGTGCCATGTGATTTTCTTTTATTCCCAAATTTTAAATATGCGCTAAAAGGCACCAAATTTGGAACTGAGATGCAGTTATAGAAAAAGTGGCAGAACTTATGAACAACCTAACAAAAAAGCCTGCATGGTTTGCTTCCAAAAATGGAATATTTGGATTGGGCGGTGTAAGGTTTGGGGAGAGGAGTACATTGAGATTGGCAGTGTTTGTTTTTTGTTATTGTATAAATTGTCAACGTTCTAAGATCAATCTTGTTATTTTGTAGCCACACCTCGTACATATTTCAAATATTGCAGGTAATGAATGAGACATATTTAATAAAGATAACTTATATTTGCTTAAATACATGTTTAAATATTCTTCACTTTAGTCGTAGAAATTAATCTAAGGAGTAATTTATTCCTTAATTCTTACATATTAAACAAGATTAGCAATGACTAACATGCACTGTATTCTTATCACGCAAAACAAACCTCAAGAGATGTACTTTGTTGTGGTATTAATCCACCCTTTTTCGACACCTATCATGCCTGGTGTTTGTATTTTGTTTTTTAATATATTGTCCGAATTTATATCCCAAATTTTGGCAAGGAACCCAATCGGGATCATTTTCATTATTTAATTCAGCTGGTTTAATCCATTGAGTCCCAACTTTTTTTTGAGAAAAAAATAAATATATTTTAATAGAATAATACTTACCTCGGCTTAGTTAAAGAGAATATATGTATTTTTTTTTTTTTAGAATAACTTACATTTTGAGTAATTATGCGATCTCATATGAGATCACTGGGACAATAAGTACGTTAATATTACTTAATTCGATTAGTATATTATTATGTATGTAGTGTTTGTGTACAATGGACAGGGGTATTAAGTACTAAGATAAAAAAGTTTTTAAAAAAATAATATTTATTCTGAATTAAAAACCATAACAAAATAATGATTCTTAGATAATAAAATAAAAGTAAATAATATAAAATATTTATTTATATATGATATGGTTTAAAACATATAACGCACAAAGTAACGTTGCATTTTTCACAAAATGTTCTGGGTCTACTTTTACAATTTTTATTTTGACAGCGCTTTTGTTCTTCCCGTTGTATTATGAAATAATTTATTTGGTCTGTACGTACATCGAAATTTGTTTCTTTTTTCCGCTCGTACTTGGGCGCCCAATTCTTGGTTTCGGAGACATTTTTAAATAATATACTACAACATATCTCCTGAATTCCAGAAGGTTTATTGCGGTAGGGTCATTTACCATCTTATATAAAATCCAGGAATTTACTACTGTCATATCCAAAAGCCTGGTAAAGAGGGGCCAGGACCATTTTTTACCCCTTACTTGTGTAAATAGGTATCAATCAGCCAATCATGGTGATGGACACCTCCTATAAATTTGTTGTAATTTTTTATTACATTTGGTTGTTTAACTGGAGCTCTCTCTTTTTTCTGTTTATCCAATCGAGTCACATTTGTAAATGGTTCTAAAGTATCGAAATTTGTGCCCGCCGCAAAACATTTATTATCATTCTATTTTATAATTAAAATTTCATTTGTTGTGTCAAATCGATGATCGTAGCATCCTCGGCTTAGTTTTTGTAAATTTTTTGAAGATTCAATCGGACAATTCCCCATACGGTTTTCTCTTAGTGTACCAGTAGCTTTGTATTTCATTTCAGCTAACTGTATTAGTAAATTTATACTGGTAAAAAAATTGTCGAAATATACGGTGTAATTGCATGGTTCATCTATTACTTTTAACATGTCTAAAACAACCTTTGTCGGCTCCGGTGGCTCAATGGTTAGAGCAATGCCTCTTACTCATGAGTGCGCTCGGGGTCCTGGGTTCGAATCCCACTAAGGCATGGATGTTTGTGTATGTAAACCTGCCCTGTAATTGGGATTTAATCCTGTTGGGAGGTTTTTTTAAAAAAAAAAAAAAAAGAGGAACTCCTGGTTCTCTGGTTACATCTTTCCCACAATACAAATCGAAATTATAGCAAAATCCACTTGGCTCACATAAAGCCCAAAATTTATAACCAAACCGTATAGGTTTACCTCTTATGGATTGTTTTAGGCTATCATGACCATAATACTTTATCATCATTTCGTCAACTGCTACATTTTCTTCAAAAACACCGAACTGCGAAAAAGAATTTTGAAACATATTTAGAAGTGGCCGAATTTTAAATCCTTTACAATCTTTCGCTCATTTATTATCGTTGAAGTGTAGATAATTCTTAATTTTTTGATATCGATATCTGGGTATTGCATTCCGTACTATATCTTCACCCAAATCAATATCTTCTGACCAATAAAACTTTTCCGAAGGCAAAATTTTGTAGCCAGTGAATAATAAAATTCCAACAAATATTTTTAACTCCTCAGTTGAAAAATCAAAATTTATATCATTTTTATATTCCTTAGCATAGCTCAATGTTTCATTTACAATATGATTACAAATATCGTTCGAAAATAACCTCAAAAACTTCTACGGGTATTTTTCCAAATAAATTTTGTTTCAATAAAGACATTTTTTCTTCTGACTTGGACACTGAATTAGTCCACTTACTGTAAACTGGTTTCGTTTTCCTCCATGTGGCTTTATTGAACTCAAATTTTCTGTTTATATTAGAAGTAGACGGTTCGGCAAATTCTTCTACTTTTCTATGAGAATATCGAAGTTCTAAAGCTCCTGGTACATCAGCAACATTTACAGTTCCAAATTGATTATCATCAGCTTCGTCCTCGTCAGTTAGTTCATCCAGTTCTGGTGGCAAAGAAACAATTTGGATAGGTTCATTTTTTTTGTAAATCCTCCCAGAAATCTTCATAATTTATAATAGAAATTAGTTCTTCTAGTGTTAAATATTTTTTAACATTAGTACTCATTTTAGATGTACTCGTATTTATCTGCACTGCTTCACAAACTAAACAACTCACAAAGGTTACTGTACTTTTATATACTTTCGAAGAGAACTTGTCGTAACTTGTTATATTATTATACTAATGTTCCCAGTGATCTCATACAAGATCAGCAAGTTAGGCACTAATTTTAGGGTAATTTGTTAAATAAATCTGACAACTAAAAACGAATTATTGTTAATGCATATGTTATATGTAAAATCGGCTACTCTGCTACAACCCCTAGTTTATTTATTTATTACGTATGGGAACTGAAACATAAGAACATACAAAGATAATACTTATAAAAAGGATTTAAAGTGTATTCAAAGCTCCACATCTAAAGAGCTTAACCAGCTTAGCGCTGTCGGACTAGCCAGTTCTATATCTTCCCATGTGCCGTGAAGTTTCCTTATTGGGCATTCTGAAACTATATGGGTTACTGTTTGCTCAGGTGCACCGCAGTCGCATTGTGGACTTTCAGCAATTCCCCACTTATACAAGGTTGCTTTGCATCGGGCGTGTCCACTTCTTAGACGGTTTAATTGGTTCCAAGTTTTTCTTGGAAGTTGCATGCCTGCAGGCTTTAAAGTTGGATCAATCTGAATATTTTGATGATTTGCTTCACTGAATGAAGTCCATTTTGCTCTCCATTCCTCTTTTAAATTAAACGGCAAATCATTATTTAGACTTTCAGTTACCCATATAGGTTTCCTAGATTTGAGGCGTGTGTTGGGGAGTTGATTTAATATTTTATGAATAGGGGCTTCTCTTGTAAAAGTTGGGTGACTTATTTTCCTCCATTCGCGATTGGTAGCTTGCAACAGTCTGAGATCTGGCGGAGCAATATTGGAGAGCACATGGAGCCATGGAATCGGTGTTGACTTTAGATTACCTGTAACTATTCTCATGGAGTTATTTAGATGGACATCTATTTTATTAATATGGAAACTTCCCCAAACTGGTGCACAGTATTCCGCAGTAGAGTAAACCAATGTTTGTGCCGCTGTACGTAAGATGTTTGCTTGCGCACCCCAATTAGAGCCCACCAGTTTATATAATATATTATTTCTGCTTTTCAGCTTTTGTCCAATTGTTTCTAGTCTTGGCACTCTGTTCATAAGCAACAAATAATCTATATTTATAGGTTGCTTTGCTTTGTTTGTTTTATTGTTTAACCATTGATTAAATAATGTATAGAGATTGGCAACCTTATGGGCATTTACGTAGCACACTGAACAGCGACGTATTATGCTGCCACCTTTAATAATTTTATTATTTGGCCGTACTAACATTCGATAAGACTGGCGGTAATTATGTTCACAAGACATTCCCGATTAAAGTTACCTAACAAACGGCAATTTCGACAATATCTTGAATTACTTTTAACAAATAGATAACGGCTTAGTAAAGTTTTAAGGGGTCTATTCTGTAACTCAACAGTTAATTTTTAACGGCTGGTTAAAATTTGTAAACAATGGATTCATATTTGGCAACAAAAAATTCAAGTTTTTGTTGTAAAAATTAATGGTTGTTACAAAATATACCCCTTAGTGCATTATTTGTATCTATCTCAATTTAATACTAAGGAAATTATCTTACGTAACTTTGATCGGATATTTTTTATTCAGTTTAACATTTTTTTTTTTAATTTTGGTTAATTCCATATTTTTACCACCATGTAAGAATAATAATTGATTAAAATATTCTCTTGTTACCCTGTTTCTTCTGTCCGTAATAATATTTGCTGCTTTGGAAAACAGACGTTCACAAGACACGGACGTAGCCGCAATTGGCAAAAAATGTCTTGCAACTGTATATAAATTAGGATATAATGTTTTAAAGTTTCCCAGTTATTAAAGGGATCTTGACTAATTGGTGTTAATTTAGCATTAAAATAATTATTAAGTTCAACACTTATATCCGAGGATATATTATCATTAACTCTTTTGTCATGGGATTTAGCTAACTGTTCGTGAATTTTCCAAAAACCGAAACATTCTAGTTCTAATTCAAACTCTCCATCTTCAATAGAATCAGAATTTAAAAGAGGCTCATAAGTTGCTTCCAATTCTATTTCCAGGTTATTTCTGCAACTTGAAGGGTATAACTCTTTGGCCATTTTTTCTACTGAAATCGTGGATCCAGAAGGGAACATATTGGTAATTTATAAAAAGAAAAAACTCAATTTTGTCAGAACGATGTGCCAGCTCAGTCTTTATATTCTCTTGCAGTTCACTAGCAATGGTTTCATTTACCAGTTGTATTTTATTTATGAAATGAATCGTGTAATTGATAACGGATTTCTCTACTGGCTGTAATGTATTTCTCATGACTTCAATCTTTTGTTACGCATTCTAATGGTTGTAGTAACGAAATGCAAGATTTTATTTCTTAAAGTTGACTGTTGGATAATATGTTTGGTGCATTTGGTGACGTAATTCAAATAGTTGCAATATAAGGCGACTATTTTATGAAGCGTTCCTACATGTAATGCTCTGAATTCTATCTAGTTGGAATAGACTGAATCAATTTTAAATAATTATGCCCATTTTCTTCTTGAGCTTTTCGCCAAGCATCAGCTATAATTACTGTTTGTTTAAAATATGTAGTTATTTGCTTTATATTATCTAATAAATTAACTCCGGTGTTTTCTTAATGGCATTAGATCGAATTAAATTTAAGGTATGAACAATACATGGTATACATGTATTGCTTTCAAACCTATCAATTAAGGTTTTTTTACCTCCCGCTACCCTTGGTAAGGGAGGTATAGGGATCGTGCTAAAAATCACATATCGAGATTTTAGTAAATGACCACGTTTTAAGGTCCCTAGAATCCAATTTTAACATTTTCGCGATGATGTCTGTATGTGTGTGTATGTATGTATGTATGTATGTATGTGTGTGTATGTGTATTGATTTTGTCTTCACTCTAACTCAAATATTATCATTCAGAAAATTCTGAAACCTTGTATTTATACCTTATTCTAATATGAAAAGAAGCCATTAGATTTTGGTGTAAATGGGATAACCGAAAATGGCACTTTACATGAAGCTCATAATGGTTTTTCATCAAAAAATACCATTAAATGCCATTTTTTCGCATATTTTGTCTTATGAAAATTAAAGATTATTGAATTTTCTATAGAAATACATTAATACTTTTTCTATATATTTTACAGATAAATTTAAAAATAATTTTTTTTATTAGTCGCGAAGCGTAAGATAAACACAATAATTCCTTTGTTACACAGTTCATATTTCAAATGAATGTAACTGACAGTAAATGTCACTGTCAAAAAACTAATCACTTCAAATTAATAATAGTGACATTTTAAAAAGAAAATAGTAAATAAAGCAATAGTGTTCTGCAATGGAACAGTTTGCAGAGTTAGTAAATACGTAAATATGTATTTAAATTAATCAAAATTCAATAGCGGGAGGTTTTGTGTTGGCCACATCACATTTTTTAATATTGGTTCCAAGTAGTATAGCTGTAAGGGTACGGCCTCACTTCCGGTCTTTTCACTCTCGATGGCACATGCCATCGAGTTCTCTTCACGACCTAGATTTTTCAGCAGCCTCTGGTTGAACATTTTGATTTCTTGTACATGTGCCCCTAAAAAATAACGCCCCTCTTTTGCGCCCCTTTGCGTTTTAAAATTAGCTACGGTGGCCTACCACCGAACGGAATGGGTGTTATACCCTGAATGGGGGATTGGGGGTGAGGATTGGGGGTTGGGGATGAGATGAGGTGTAATTAGGATATATAATTAGAAAATATTTTGAAGTTTGTAATTAGAGAATTAAGTAAACAGAAAAAAATTGCAAGCTTATATGAAACAGTCCGTGCTCGACGACGAGTTTTAACTTGCTAACCGCATTCGCTATATAATTAGAAAATATTTTGAAGTTTGTGGTTAATTAAAATTATGTAAACAAAATCAAGGTTATATGAAACAAACAAAGGAAACCACACTGATAAATGAGTTGTAACTAGCTAACCGCAGTTGTTGTATAATTACTGTGTGTGGTATGCATGTAGAAACTTGTATTAGTTGTGAAATAGAATTGTGGCTAGAGAATTATATTTTGGTAGAATGTGGGTTCGGAATGTGGAGTTTGGAATGTGGGTTTGGAATGTGGTTCGGAATGGGGGCGGTTGGGCGTGGGAAAATTTTTGGCGCTAGTGTCGGTGTCAAAAATTTGAACTAACCGAAATGGCCACGCTTCCTTTTTTTGGCGGGAAATTTGATTTTTTTTGTGGGAAATTTAATTTTTGTATTGGCGGGAAATTTGAACTAACCAAAATGACCACGCCCTCTTTTTTGGCGGAAAATTTGATTTTTGTATTGGCGGGAAATATGATTTTTTGTTGGGAATTTGTTGTTTATTAAAGACCTGTGACTGACAAGTATTTACACAAGTATTTTTGATTGACAGGTGTTAATTATAGGTGTACAGTTGGCCTTGAAAGGTTAGTAACCTTAGTTGTAAAAACAAGCGTTATTTTATAGGCGTTCTAAACTGTTGTGGAGAGAGCCCCACAAGTTTTTTTTTACCTTTATAAATTTGAACCTCACCCTCCGGTTATCCTGAAATTCAGGTGGCTCACCTGTAATTTTTACCTGGATTTTTTAAAAATTTAATTAGACGGTTTAAGCTGAATTTAATGGCCTACCCCGAATTTAATGGCACCATCCGAATCGGTGGCCCACTCCGAATTTAATGGCCCCATCCGAATCGGAAGCCCACCCATTACCAAATATGCTGTCATTAAAAATTAGATGTTTGGCATTTGGAGAGACTGCTAGATAAAATTTATTTTAAAAATTTAGCGATGCAGACGCTCAGATTTTATTGTTTTCTGTGTGAACCGTAACAGATATCACAAATTACACAGAGAGAGAAAAGTTTACTATTGAATGTATATTTTTGCAAAAAAAAAATAATTTCACGTCATCGGCGTGGCCATTAAAAATTTACGGTCTAATCAATGTTGGGACACCTAAGTTTCATACACTAGTGGTTCAGTAATAATCACAAGTATCATCTTAAAAGATGACATAACCATATAAACTGTCGTACCAAATTTCATCCAAATCAAATAAAGCGTCCGGTTATTATAAGCAAAATTAACTTTTTTCAAAGAACTTTGAAGCAGAATACTGGCTAAATGGTACACTTTCCGGTAGAAACAAGTTTAGTTAAATCGTCTTATTTTAGCCTCAGGAATTTGTAGTTAAGCCAAGTCCCCCTATTTAATGTTTTCGGAATGTCAGAATTCAACGTATATGGGTACCTTGAATGGGAAATGAACGGTTTGGAAGTTATTCATTCAAAATGCGAATTAATGTAAAACATTTATTTTACATTCAAAAAACAAAATACATTTACGTATTACTAACAATATTTGTTAATGGATTATAGTTAATTATTTTATCATGTATAATTAAACAATAAGCAGCTGTATTTTCAGGTACGTTTTCATTTGTGTCAAATTCCAATCTTATATCAACATTACCCGATTTCAATGTCTCACTCTGATGCGAACAATCTATGACTACCAGCGGTGCTGTATTAATAAATTCATGAGGTGTGAATATAGGCTCACATGGTCGTTCATAGTAAGACAACTGAAATTGAGTGTACATTTCATATAACATAGCCCAATGATTATTTTTAATGTTCAAATTTAGATTATCATATGGGTACATATCAGAATTTAAATGCAACTTAATATTAGTCAAATTACAGTGATCAAATTTGCTCATATCTTTATTAAGTTTATTTTTGCGATCTGTTTGAAATCCGACAATGATGAAACGAGGTGTTTCTAATTGTGTTGTAGCTTTGATTGGCCAGGAGTGACGTAGTGTTTTTTGCAGAAGTGGATATTCATGAAGTTCCCAGCTACGAAAAGCTATCTCCAAATTAATGCTCTCCTCTATATACTTCATAAGCATTAGTCGCTCAGCGTCAGCTACCGATATATGTGGAATTTTCCAGTGAACCTTATTTAATTCAATTTTCATATTTTCATTGGCGACGCTGTCTTCAATCGCATTCAGATCAGTGCTGCTTCGTATAAGAACTAATTCTTGTTGTAAATTTAGGATAATTTTTTTAAAATCTTCGCAAAATCCTAGGAGCATATTCAGAGGAATGCATACATTGAAATTACCTTGATTATCAACTATTTGTTTTGTATCAACCAAAGGTGACCAACCAGCATTTTGTAAACGTTTACTCTCATTTATATTGTAAGAGACATAACCTTTCATAGTTGAAGTTATTCCTGGATTTCGAACTCTATCTATTACTATTCCTCCAATTTCATATCGAATTTCACTAAATAGAAATGCAAATGCATTGTTAATTAATTTAGCTGTGGGCGATACTTTATTATCATGCGTGAGGAGTTTACCCTCAATATAAAGTAAACTATTCCATGGTAGAGTGTACAAATCTTGTTGCTGTATTGGAATGCGAATTTCGTCATTATTGTTTAAAGTTGTGGAAGCATACGGTTGGTGCGTATGCTTTTCAGCATGACTGATTGAATCATCAAATAAGGCTTTGTTTGACACGTCCAAAATATTACAGTTCATTTTGATGAATGCAGAGAATAATTTTTTTACACTTTTTATAATAAACTCCAATCCAAATAATAAATGCTATTATGCGCTTTCTCCGTTTATTGTTATCCAGATTGAACTTTGAACCCAAGTGATTTTAGAAATTGATAATTCATGGGTGTTAACCCTTCAACAGTCTTTTTTTGAATGACATAATTGTAGTTCCGAGCAGTATTTAAATGCTTGCGTGTAGTATAATTAAAATTTAATCCCATCTTGATTTAAGATGTAGTCTTACCGTAATGGCTTCTCCTCTAAAATTAATTAAATTTCCGTCTTGATCAACTATTTTAACGATTATAGAATTTATTATGCGCGTGCTAATTGGTAAATAGATTATTTGACTTGGAGCCTCTATAATTTTGAATCCTGGTGGGACGCGCGGGGAAAATTCATGAATTATATGCTTATTTTTACTATTTGAATAAGAATTTGTAGTTATGCTACACTCAACACACACCGCATTTACTTTTATTATAGAAACTGGGTTGTCAGATTCATGTGATTTATTAGCCTCTAATCGACGAGGTTCAAACCCTAGAATATTACCGATTGAATCCTTTGGTACAAAATTTATCTCCTTATTGCTTTTAATTTCACACTTAAGAGTATTATTATTTGCTGCAATGTTTAAATTGGTACTCTCATCTAACTGTTTGGTTAAAAAATTATTTATATCTTCAATTTCGTAAGAACCTTCTGGAATAGTAATTGTATGACTACCAATATAAAATTTATTATTTTCAATATTTGGTATAGTATTATAACCTTCAAAACTTATTAAACCAAGAACATATTCCGAATTATCGTCGAGTACAATCGGTGGATAAACGATTTGAGTTAAAATTGATTTATTATCAAAAAGCGTAAATGTGCGTGACATGATGGTTCAATCAATACTGAGAGGTAATTATATTTTTTCATATAGAAATGCTAAACATAAATGACCACATTTTACACTATTATCAGGTTGGTACCTACTGTAATTGTAGTGTATTGAACACCTGTTTCCTAAATAATTAACTAGTTCCTTTGGTGGCGCTAGGTTTCCATAACTGTCAAAATATACAACTAAATTATTACGTTTTTTATAAGCAACCCAGTGCGACCCCGATCCGTTACTATTATCCAAATTAACAATGGCGCATTCGTTACGATTTACTTTTATAGGCAAATTATTTCTCATAAATACTCCTCTAAAAAATGGAATTTTCAGTTCTTTTGCATATTTTTGAAGATCAATATTACTTAAAGCCCGCGATGGTAATTCTATGAGGAGTTTTTTTTTAAATACAGTCCAAGTCCTTTTCGATATGGTTTTAAGTAGAGACCTTTATCCATAGCGATGGCTTCCATCATTTTATTATGACGCTGAGCTTCTTTTAATTGTTCTGTGGCAGCTTGCACGTCGTGAACAGCTTTTGCAATACCAGCAGCCCCACCCCCAAGTGCACCTAGAGCACTCAAGCCGGCAAAAATTGGAATTAACGGAAGAAACCCTCCGGTTTTCGGTACAGATAAAACTCTTGAATTTTTATTTTTATGTTTTATTTTCTTAACCTTACGAAAAGCGATTTTTGCAGATTTATTCATATCTGAGTTAGTTTTTGTGTTTGCTTTCCGCGCGCGATTAACTACATGTTGGAATGACAAACTTCCGTCAGATTTCTTTTTTTGCACCCTCATCATGACTATTTAAGTAGAGCACGTGTTCTTTCTTTTACAGTCAGTGACAAACAGTGCTAGAGTAATGTTTGTACACTTATTTATATGAAAATGCAGACCGTAAAGCAAAGTAATGACCTTGAGGTTAAAAATTATGATTTTACTAATGCTAGTAGTGAACCGCGCCATAGTACGTTGTTACCGGGTATAGTTAGATGTATTATAGCAGGTCCTTCTGGAAGCGGTAAAACAAATGTTATGATTGCACTTTTGGAGCACGAAAATGGTCTATGCTTTTCGAATGTCTATATATACTCAAAATCATTATTTCAGCCGAAATATAAGTATTTAGAATTGTTACTAGAACCTATTAAAGGAATAGGTTACTTTACTTATAATAAAAACGTAGATATTGAGAAGCCGTGTACTGCGCAATGCAACTCTGTGTTTATATTTGATGATGTAGCGTGTGATAAACAGGATGTAATTAGAGAATACTTTTGTATGGGTCGTCATAAGGCTATAGATTGTTTTTATTTATGTCAGACGTATACCAAAATTCCCAAACATCTTATACGGGATAATGTTAACCTATTAATATTATTTAAACAAGATGATATGAATTTAAAACATGTATATAAAGATCACGTAAATACAGATATGCCATATGAAAAGTTTAAGGACCTTTGTTATTTTTGCTGGCAAGATAAGTATGGTTTTCTCGTTATTAATAAAGAAAGTGAATTAAATATAGGGCGCTACCGTAAAGGCTTTGATCGGTATATTATAATAAATAAGAGTGCCTCGAGCTAAAACGCTTCAGTAGATGGATAGTTGTTGGTTTATAAACATCTGGAACAAGCTAAATAGAACAGCGTTAGATTAAATTTAAATCATACCTGTTTTTAACTTGTTATACTTGCTATCAGGTCTGTTTTTTATCTAGTTGTGAACTGGTTATCTGCTACTGGATCTGTTTTACCTGTTTTTACAAATAACAGCTTTGTTAATTTAAAAACCTGTTTTGAAGCTGGTGTGATTTTGAACCTGTTTTACTTGTCGCTTCAAATAATATTCCTGATAGCTATTTAAATCTGGTTTATTAGTTTTGGCATTATTGTACCGAAATTAAAAATGAATGAAAAATTAACAAAGGATATAATTAATACCCGAAATATTATTAAACAGAAGCTTAAAAACCTTAGGCTCGGTGCATTACATAGAAAAATTGAGTTAGAATCACAGTATAAACCAATAATCAAATCTTTAAAAGATATTGCAGTTCATTTACCAATGACCAATATAAAACAAGAAGTTAAAAGTGAACCGAAAGAAGAAGTAAAGGAGGAGGAAATATCTGACAAAAATGAAACTTTATTGGGCCCTAAATTTTTAGAAACAAATGTAGTAGCAGAATCAATGGATGAGGGTAGAGATGACGATGATGTATTTATTGAAAATCAATCATCCATAATTGAAGGTCGTCCATCGTTAACTAGAGAGGATATTTTGAATTTAACTCAGGAGCCCTCATTTAGGGAATATTTAGACCAGTACGATCCATTACCTCGACAATATGTTGAAGAGATGGTAACAGATGACAAAGATTCATTTGATTTCAAATATGGAGTGCGACATGATGTAAATACAGATAAATTTACTATAGGTGATTCTGAGTTAAAAATTGTGGGTAAAGATATAGTTATACAAGAACTAAAGTATACCGGAACACCTGGTTTATATGAGCTCTTATTCAAAAAACAGCCTATAGGGTATACGGAGATTGACCGTAAAAATTATATTGATATTGTAAAGAGAACGAACGCTGCCCGTCGAAATTATAATGACAACGAGCAAGTTGCGGGGAATAGATCTCAGAAGTATACTTCCATTATTGCCCCAATGTTAGAGCCTCGAAAAAAAGTTGTTCCAGCTTCTAAAAAAATAAGTTCAATTTCTAAAAGACCAAGTTCTACATCAGGTGGAAGTCCAACTTTAAGATATATAAGTTCAATTTCTAAAAAACCAAGTTCCACGTCAGGTGGAAATTATTTTAAAAAATTAACTAAAAAACGAGTGGAGTATGTATACTGGGATAACGTAAATGAATTGGTTGATAGACTGCGTCTTTTAATTGCGTCACGTGATGCTGGTCATACAGGTCATAATAATGAAATTATATCCATAATTGAAGAATTAAAAGAAGCAGGTATTATAAAATAACAACATTTCAATAATGACTCTTGACAAGTTCGGACGTCATATTGAGCATCATAAAACTAAAAAATATCTTAAAAATTTGTTACCTCTTGTTTCAAGACAAATTAAGGAATTAGAATTAGGTTGTATAGACAAAATAAATAAAATAAATAGTAATTTCCAAGTTGAATTGTCTAAAGTTAAAAATAATTTAAAATCCACCATTGTAATTAATTTAAAATTAAAACTACAAGGTGATACCTATAACATAATAAATAGCCCTAATTTGTTTTTTTACAATTTACCTTGTACTGGTAAAGTAATTCAAATTAATTTGAATATCCCAAAGGAACGACTAAACTATCGAATTAATAACAATCCCCGTATTTCAATAATAGTTGATAAACATGTTTTAAAAGGGGATAAATTGACATTATATCCCAGCCCTGTTGGCTTGAAAACTAGTGAATTATATATGGAAATTATATTGGAAACACCTGTTAATTATGTCCAAAATTAAACGCGAAATTGTGGAAGAATTACATAGACCAGCGAGAGTGCATTTTCCCAGAAGGCGTGTTATTACAAAAGGAATAGATGACTTATTTCAAGCGGATTTGGTTGAAATGATTCCTTATGCTAAAATAAATAAAGGCTATCGCTACATTTTAGTTGTAATTGATGTATTTTCCAAATTTTTGTGGACTAAGCCTGTAAAAAACAAAACAGGTTCTGAAATTTCAACTGCTATGAAAAGTATTTTGCTTGGTAGTAATCGAATTCCTCAAAATCTACAAACTGATCTCGGAAAAGAATTTTATAATCAAAATTTTCAAAATTTAATGAGTAAATATAATATTAATCATTATTCAAGCTATAGTATTAAAAAGGCATCTGTTGTTGAGCGAGTTAATCGAACTTTAAAATCAATGATGTGGAAATATTTTTGTTTACAAGGTACATATAAGTGGTTGAGTTTATTACCTGAACTTACAAAAAAGTATAATAATACAAAACACAGAACTATTAAGATGAAACCGATTGATGTTAGCAAAAAAAATGAAAAATTACTTCTTAGCAGTGTTTACAGTAATATTAAAATAGTTGTAAAAGCTAAATTTAAAGTGGGTGATTTTGTGCGTATAAGCAAATATAGAGGGGTTTTTGTAAAAGGTTACACTCCTAATTGGTCTAATGAAATTTTTAATATATATTCGATTCAATTAACAAATCCTATTACTTATATTCTTAAAGATCAGCCGGGACAAATTATAAAAGGGGGATTTTATGAATATGAATTACAAAAAGTAAAGTATCCTAATGTATATCTTGTAGAAAAAATTCTAAAAAGAAAGGGTGATATGGTACTTGTTAAATGGCTTGGATTTGACAATAAACACAATAGCTGGATAAGTAAAACAAATGTTGAATGATAATTCAAAACAGATAATAGCCACTGTATGTTTTTTTTGTTTCCTGATATTCCTATAAATATCAATTCAGTATTTCTATATACTTTACTTTTTCCATAATAATTACTATAAATATAATGAATATTTAGGGACGGCTGCTTAGAAAGCCTATAAGGTGACACTTGATAAGCAATTAAATGCACAACGCAAATAAGTAAGGCGACGCTTGATAGGCGAATTGTGATGTGTGTTTCGTATTTATATAAATTTTTTATATTATATTATCAGTGTTTTATAATTATATTTATATAAAAATTATTTATTTCGCTTTACATTCAATTTAGCTAGCCTAATACACGAAGCAGAAGAAAAATTGCATAATATTGGCACAGTTTTAAATTAACTCGCGTTTGCATCAATCACAAGCCAGGAAATGGTGTCTCTATACCATGCTACAATGCGTTCTTATATCAGACAAAGAAGGGTTCTCAAGTATATGTAAAATGGTTGGGTTTTGTAAAGAAATATAATTTTTTAATTATTAAATTTGATGTAATTTAAAAAAAAAAAATTAGGTACAAATAAACGACTAAAATAACAAAATTTTTTTTTTACTTACCTAACAAACACCCTATTCCATCCCCTCTTGCTCTGGAACAGGTGTTTAAATTAACAAATGTGTTATTTCTAGACACAAGTAAAAACTGATTCATAACCACATGGAAACCGGACCTAATAGTATTAGATACTTAAATTCAGTCTGATGCTGATTACTTTACGACGACTAGCTCAATTTCAGTTGTTTTACTATGAACGACCATGTGAGCCTATATTCACACCTCATGAATTTATTAATACAGCACCGCTGGTAGTCATAGATTGTTCGCATCAGAGTGAGACATTGAAATCGGGTAATGTTGATATAAGATTGGAATTTGACACAAATGAAAACGTACCTGAAAATACAGCTGTTTATTGTTTAATTATACATGATAAAATAATTAACTATAATCCATTAACAAATATTGTTGGTAATACGTACTTGTGATTATTACTGAACCACTAGTGTATGAAACTTAGGTGTCCCAACATTGATTAGACCGTAAATTTTTAATGGCCACGCCGATGACGTGAAATTATTTTTTTTTTTTGCAAAAAGATACATTCAATAGTAAACTTTTCTCTCTCTGTGTAATTTGTGATATCTGTTACGGTTCACACAGAAAACAATAAAATCTGAGCGTCTGCATCGCTAAATTTTTAAAATAAATTTTATCTAGCAGTCTCTCCAAATGCCAAACATCTAATTTTTAATGACAGCATATTTGGTAATGGGTGGGCTTCCGATTCGGATGGGGCCATTAAATTCGGAGTGGGCCACCGATTCGGATGGTGCCATTAAATTCGGGGTAGGCCATTAAATTCAGCTTAAACCGTCTAATTAAATTTTTAAAAAATCCAGGTAAAAATTACAGGTGAGCCACCTGAATTTCAGGATAACCGGAGGGTGAGGTTCAAATTTATAAAGGTAAAAAAAAACTTGTGGGGCTCTCTCCACAACAGTTTAGAACGCCTATAAAATAACGCTTGTTTTTACAACTAAGGTTACTAACCTTTCAAGGCCAACTGTACACCTATAATTAACACCTGTCAATCAAAAATACTTGTGTAAATACTTGTCAGTCACAGGTCTTTAATAAACAACAAATTCCCAACAAAAAATCATATTTCCCGCCAATACAAAAATCAAATTTTCCGCCAAAAAAGAGGGCGTGGTCATTTTGGTTAGTTCAAATTTCCCGCCAATACAAAAATTAAATTTCCCACAAAAAAAATCAAATTTCCCGCCAAAAAAAGGAAGCGTGGCCATTTCGGTTAGTTCAAATTTTTGACACCGACACTAGCGCCAAAAATTTTCCCACGCCCAACCGCCCCCATTCCGAACCACATTCCAAACCCACATTCCAAACTCCACATTCCGAACCCACATTCTACCAAAATATAATTCTCTAGCCACAATTCTATTTCACAACTAATACAAGTTTCTACATGCATACCACACACAGTAATTATACAACAACTGCGGTTAGCTAGTTACAACTCATTTATCAGTGTGGTTTCCTTTGTTTGTTTCATATAACCTTGATTTTGTTTACATAATTTTAATTAACCACAAACTTCAAAATATTTTCTAATTATATAGCGAATGCGGTTAGCAAGTTAAAACTCGTCGTCGAGCACGGACTGTTTCATATAAGCTTGCAATTTTTTTCTGTTTACTTAATTCTCTAATTACAAACTTCAAAATATTTTCTAATTATATATCCTAATTACACCTCATCTCATCCCCAACCCCCAATCCCCACCCCCAATCCCCCATTCAGGGTATAACACCCATTCCGTTCGGTGGTAGGCCACCGTAGCTAATTTTAAAACGCAAAGGGGCGCAAAAGAGGGGCGTTATTTTTTAGGGGCACATGTACAAGAAATCAAAATGTTCAACCAGAGGCTGCTGAAAAATCTAGGTCGTGAAGAGAACTCGATGGCATGTGCCATCGAGAGTGAAAAGACCGGAAGTGAGGCCGTACCCTTACAGCTATACTACTGTTCCATTATCAGTCACCGTTGCAAAAATATTGTGTTTTTCAATATTCCATTCTTTCAAAGTTTTTTCCAATTTTGAAATTATATTTTGGTATGTGACGACTATACCAACGTCAACTGATTTTAATTCTACTTTTTTAAAATAATAGATTGTCAAACCTAAATAACTTCTTATATTTATTGTGTTTATTTAAATATCAGTAGTTAAAGTTAGCTTTTTATTTTTTATAGACGCTATAAATATACTTTCCAGCGTTCAATAAACAATTTTTCAATAATTCTACCTCGGTTATAATGTCTGGAAATCAGAAAAATGACAATTTGTCTCTTTCTGCTCTACTGCCCAACCTAACCTTTTTTACGGGGGCACTGGGAAAATCTTCAGAAAGATACTACAAGCCGGTAGTAGTGTCGGGCTCTTACCGACTAAAACCCCCCTCCCTTGTTACCCTTAGAGGGATGCGGGACCGCTTTTCCAGCATTTCATCACATCTCTCCTTGCCTAGGATTTTACGTAACCCTTTCTTTTCTCCTTTCTTCTTCTTCCTTTCTCTTGAGGAGAGTTGTGATGTACGATGAGATGATGTCCCAACTGTCCACGTGCTGCAACATAAAATCTATTATGGTGCTATACGTAATTTCCTTACCAGTTGTTTCATTAAGGTCGTCCCGTAGTTCTCTCCATTCTCTGCAAAAGAAGAAAGTGTGCTCTGCGGTGTCCACCTCTTCGCAGAACATGCAGGTTGGGCTATCGACTTTTTTGAATCGATGAAGGTAGGCCTGGAAGCAGCCATGTCCACTTAAAAACTGAGAGAGGTGGTAGGTTATGTCCCCATGTCGCCTTTTGATCCACCCCTCATTGTTGGGGAGGAGCTTATGGAGCCATACATTACCTGTGTCCTCTTGCCACTGTCCTTGCCATCTGCTTAATGTTTGTTCCTTTAATTCCGCTTTCTTGGCCTTTTCTTGGCCATGACTAAGTGCCCTTTCCTCTATTATTAGTGGAAGTGGTGCAAGCCTTGCCAGGACCTCTGCCACTTCCTTTGAGACTATCCTAAATGTACGGTCAATGCTTATCGCCATATTTCTATTTATGCTATTTAACATTCGCGTGCAGTAGAACCGCCTCCGTTTTTTCTGGGACTACTTTGAGTCCTTTGTTCTCCGTCCAGTCTTCGCCCAGTTCTAATGCCCGGTTTAATGGAGGACAAGTCTGCCCTCTTCTTTTGATGTCGCCAGTATGGCTAGGTCATCGGCGAACGCAATCATTGTCACCCCGTGTGGAATGGAAAGTCCCAACACTCCGTCGTAGAAGATGTTCCACAATAGTGGTCCTAGTATGGACCCCTGTGGAACCCCGCATGACATGGCGTACTTTCTCCCCTCGTAGTAGATGTATCTTTCGCTGAGGTACGCGTTTATCGTTCTGATCAGGTAGTCTGGAGTTTCATTCTCTTGCAGTGCCCATATCATGTGGTGCCATTGTATGCTGCTAAACGCGTTTTGAATGTCGTTTAGGACCAACGCACATAGTCCTCGGTCCCTTTTTTTGCTTAATTTCGGTCTCAGCACTGTTTTTTATAGTCTCCATTGCGTCGGCCGTGGAACTATTCTTCATAAAACCGTACTGGTTGTTGGAAATATGTCCGTTGGTCTCTATGTGTTCAGTCAATCTTTTGCATATGAGATGCTCGAAAAGTTTTCCAATTGTATTTAACAGGCACAATGGACGATGGGCAGAAGGATTCGTCATGTCCGATTTTCCTGGTTTCGGGATCAAGACTAACCTTGCTTTTTTCTATTCCAGCGGGTATTCTCCGGATTGCAGTATGTTGTTTAGTACCTTGTTAAACCAATTTGGGTTGGTAGTCGTTATAAGTCTTATTATTTCTGGAGGGACCCCGTCAGGCCCCGGTGCCCGTCGTAGTCTAATTCTCTGTCCTGCGTGCATAATTTCAGCGTCCGTTATGTCCGTTATCGGTGTTGTAGTCGGTATAATGTGAGTTCGTTGCTGACGTTTCTGAGGGAAGAGTGTGACAACAATATGGTCTATTGCTGTAGAGGGCGGGGCAGTGGGTACCGCTTGATATGTACGTTTCACAATCAGCTGGTACGGCTTCCCCCAGACATCTTCCTCTACTGCATACTGTGCCTTTTTGTTCGCTGTCAAAGCAGCGTCTTCTTTCTTATGGATGGACCTTTGATAGTTACGCCTGTGCTTGATACAGTCCGCCCTAAGTGTTCCGATCTCCTGCGTCCACCAGTATACCGGCTTTCTTCGAGGGGTTCTGTAGCGTTCTTCGCATTGTTGTACTGCACAGTTTCTCTAGTGTCTTTGATAGGTCCTCTATAGATTCTGGCGGAGGTAGTTCGGCTATATAGTTTTTGGCTGCTTCTATGTCTAAAGTTTTTATGTTCCACCTCGGTTGTGTTTCCTTCTTTATAGGGCTAACAGCTTTTTTATCCAGGTGGAATTGGATTAACCTGTGTTGGCTATAAACTTCTTCATCTGGTACAACTTTCCATTCCCGGGTTTTCTCAATTAGGTTTTCTGTGGTAGCCGTGATGTCGATATAGGATGACCCGTTTGCATTTTTGAAAGTCGACTCTGTGCCTGTATTGCATACCCACATGTCCAGTTGCTCTATGAGCTCAAAGACTAGCATTCCACTGGGGCTGGTAACAGGCGATCCCCATTCTGGGAGTTTCGCATTTAGGTCCCCTGCTAGTATAACCTCCTTATTATTCGTATCTGTTTCCTTACTAAGTTGGTCCAGGATTTGTTCGTATTCTGGTGTGGTCGAGTTAGGCGATATGTATGCCGAGACTGTTCTTAACCCCTCTAGGTCGATCCATACTATGTTGTCTGTTGTCTTATAGTTATGTATTTTTATATTTCTGTTGTTTATCAGTATCCCACAGTTTGCTCCTTCTGTTTCAGTGCATATCTATCTAGGGTTGCTTGGGCAATGGATTTGTTAGATTCAGAACCTATGATTATATCAATGTCGTTTTTGTGTGCAAGCAGTTGCACCATATTCTGTTCATATTGATTTGGTAGAATGTAAGGGTCATTACGAGTGTTGACTGTAGACGGCCTCTGATGTCTACCTATTTATCTTTTTTGTTTTGTGGCTATTATTCCTCGGAATGCCGGGCAGCTCATTGTGCCAGTCTTGTGAGGTTTCATGCAAATGAAACATGTGTGTTGCTCTTTGCATTTGTTTGTTTCGTGGCCCTTCTTCATGCAGTTGCCGCACAGTTCCCTTCTACAGGGCCCTTTGCAATCTATTTGATAGTGTCCCATCTCACCGCATATATAGCAGCGGGGAATGTTTATCGTTTCCCTCGCCCTGCAGGTGTTCCAGGCAATTTTTAATTCTATTTCCAGTAGTTTTTTCATTGTACTGGATGGTACTTTTATCGTAGCTTTTTGCGTTTTAGCGTAGGCCTCTCTTAATGGTAGTACCTCGATGTTACTATTATCTGGTCAGTCAATTATTTTTTGAATCGTGTTTTTCACCTCCTCCTGAGTAGTTATCATGTCTATGTCCGAAACTACCAGGGTTACTGGTTTATCGGCTTGCTTTACCATGACTTCCGCGTTTATTTTGTCCTTTATTAGTTGCTGTAGCTCCTTTGCGTTGTTACAATTCTTCTCCATAACAATTAGGACGTCTCCCTTTGTAAACTCCGTTATTGTGGAGATATCTATTTTCTTATCTTTTATTTTGGTTTCGATAGCCCTAACCTTTTTCAACATGTCCACGTAAGAGGTGGCGTTAGATTTGGGAATTATTATCGCATCTGTATTTGGCTTTTTGTATTGGGGTTTTCGCTTTTGCCTTCGGTCGTTTCCATTTCTCTCTTGTCCCTCGTTTTCATTTGTTCTTTTTACCCGCGATTTCGGTGGGTAGAAATGAAGATTTATCGTTTTGCCTTTTATTGCCATTCTGCTGGCTCAGTCAAGTTGGCCCGCCTTTTTAATAAAAACAAAAACTTATTACTCTAGTAAATTTCCCTTGTTCTGCACTCACTTGCTCCATGACTATTACTTTTAGCGCTTCTCTCAATGAAAAGTAAATAATATAATAAGTTAGGAAGGGTTAAATTGACACTAGCCTTTCCTTTTTGGAAATAAGGAAGTTTTCTTTTCTATTAATATAGATATAGGCTTGCGCTATTTTGCGCCACTAATATAGATTATTAAAAATGTATCCAATTCATATTATTAGAGGTAAAATTTGGTGTGGCCAACTTGACACCTAAAAAAATAATTATTATAGTATTTTTTCATTGCAAACAAATTTAGGTACAATGCGCTTTTTTGCTCCATAAATATTTTTTTTGCATTTGTACTCATTCATTTTTTATTACAATAACAAGTTAGGAAGGGCCATATTGACAACAGCCTTCCCTTTAATATTTCCCGAATTTTCTGTATTGTTTGAATAGGTGTACGCATGCGCTTTTATGCGCTATTGACATAAATTATTGCGCTTGCATACACTTTAATCAATTAAAAATCAAAACTGGTAGGCCCAACTTGACGCTAAAAAATATATTTTTTTATTTCATATTTTTCATTGAAATTGATTTTAGGTTCATAGCGCTTCTTAGCTCTAGAAATATTTATGTTGCATTTGTTTGTTTTAAATTGTTATATAAATGACAAATTAGCAAGGCCATAGTGACAACAGCCTTCCCTTTAAAATTTCCCGAATTTTCTGTATTGTTTTAATAGGTGTACGCATGCGCTTTTATGCGCTATTGACATATATTATTGCGCTTGCATACACTTTAATCAATTAAATATCAAACCTGGTAGGGCCAACTTCACACTAAAAAAATATTATTTCTTTTTTTGCAAAGAAATTGATTCTAAGTGGGTTGTACTTCTTCACTGTAAATATTTTTGTTGCACTTTTTTTCATTAAATGGTTATTGCAATGACAAATTAATAATGACCATATTGACAACAGCTTTTCCTTTAAAATTTACAAAATTATTAATATTATTTGAATATAAGAAATTGTACAATCCTCCGTTCGTTTCCGTTCCATAGTAGTATAGAGTTCACTGATTGTGTATATTGTTCAAAATGTGTGCACAGTTCTGAATTGCCGAAAGCATCTTTTATACCAAACAACTATATATATATATATATATATTTCATTTCATCACGACGATCGCGAAAATTTTATTCATCTATACAGACTAAATGGTATAAGCGATTTTAATGAAAATTTTTCTGGGGTGTAGAGAAAAACTCAACTTGATTTCCTGGTAATAGGTCAGTTTTCTGTACGGTGCGTAGATTTTGTGTAAAATATTTTTAAAGGTGGAAATTTGGCTTTTTGAAACGATCGAAGTTTACATGTACAAAATTAATAAGAAAAACGATGTCATCTGTCACATTTGACATGTCAATGTTGGTGACAAACCAATATAAGAAATGTGTAAATAACAGTTAAAAGTGAATATATATTTTTTATGGAACGATTATTATGCATATGACTGTATAATGAAAGGTATTTTATAATTATTTTCTCCATTTACATGGTAATTATAAATTCATATATATCCTTGAAGTTGAATTTGAAAACATGTTCATCCATAGGTACTGTTTGCTTTTTATGACAGAGAAGTTGAAAAGGTAATAATTCAGTGATATATAACTAATATGAACGTACAGTAACATATGTATGCGTTTCCATTGACAAAATAGTTGATGAACGGCGAAAAAGGCATGTATTTAAATGGAACCTAATTTTGATATGAAATTAATAAAAATGGTGCCTAGACGGAATGGACGTACGTAAAACTATTATAATACACTATCGGCGGATTCCTACGAGAAAGATTGTTTGACATGTCAATCAGAACCTTTAAATGGAAATATTTTTGAAATGAGAACAATATGAAAGAAGTTAAATTCATAAACATAAATTACGAGAATGGGCAATTATTTCACAATAGTAAAAATGGCCTAAAGCATATTTATAATTTTTGATGATTCATGGCCGTGGTTCATGTCTACTTCGAAAGTGTTGCCAAACATTCCATAAGTAACTAGGTAAGTATAAAACAAATATTGCTATCTAGATCAATGTAAAGTCGGTACACAAGTGTTACCAAATATGACATAAGTGAAAAACAAATATTCCTAACTGCATTACTGTGAAGTTAGTCAATTAATTTCCAAGCTACTAATAAAAAATATAATAAATTTTAAACATAACCCAAGGAGAACAAATTAGTTTGTTATTAGTTCTATTAACTTTAAAAAAACTTTTCTTAAAACTTTTTAACTTGTAATATACCTTTTATGCAACGATAATTTACTGATTCTAACGTTTATACGACGTTAATCTCAGGCGGGTGGGGAATCTATTCGACTAATTTACAATGTTTTTTTAACTACTATGTAACTTTCTATTATCACTTACATGCCATAGTTGCATATGTATTTTCCATGGACTATAATATGTTGGTTTCATTAAAGCTAATTGATAAGAGATATATTCACTAATAAAACTATAATATGGGTTACTATTCAAACTACAATACAGATTTCTCAGCAAACTATTTTCTACCATAAATTCATATTTTATCATATCACGAGTCATATAAGTAGTCTAAGCATGACTATGTTGTATAATTATATGTACCAAGACTTGTAATGTCTTCTGCAACTTTTTAAATCTAAGATCATCTTTATAAAGATCATATTTTTTACATATCTGTTGAACTCATTTTATAAACAAATTTATTTTTACTGTGAAATATTATATTATACTTGGCAAAAATCAAGGGACATTATAATATCCTAAAATAAATAAAAGAAAATTTATTAAATTTTTATGAAAAATTGATTTTTGTATTTTTTTAAATCATTCGATATTATAATGAATAAAGTATATTATAATAAACCATATAGGAGAATAATTACTTGCAGAATATTAAATTAAAAACACAATAAAATTAATTTATACAAAATTTTATTAAATGGCTTCTAAACCAGTTCCTGTTTAAATGCATAAATATGGCCGTACATATTATAATTCGATATTTCAGTTATAATAACTTCCTAAGAACTACTTTACATCAGTTTTTTAGTTGATGCATTAAGTTACTTACAAATCATACTCCCACTTTCTTCTGTTTAAAATAAAACTGTTATTTTTGCAGTTATTTAAAAGTTTTAAATAAATTTATAAAACTTTTATAAAACGGTAAACTAACTAATATATGTAATATATGTAAACTTTAATGCATCTATACTAAACAATTATTTTTAAACTGTATTATAAAACTTTAAAAAATCTATTTATAAATAACTGTCAATTACGTTTCGAACACTTCCTTTAATTTAGTGCGAAAGACGTTAATAAAACTAATACAATTGACGCCAATGAAACTTAAATATAAAACGTTTTAATAACTATTATGTGACCAAATAATAAGTACCACACATCATAACTTTATATTGTAGTTTAGCAGACTAGAAAAAAGTTGTACAAGGCAAAATAACTTAAAAGTGTTATAATTCCGTTAAATGTAAGTTGCAGTAACAATATTATTAGTTATAATGTCTTAATAAAAACTCTGTGTTCCTTGGGAACTGTACGAGAAAGTGTTGCCATAAGTAACTAAGTAAAACACAAATACTCTAATGTCAAGATTTTGACAGCTCGATCGGTTTTTGTTTTTTTGCATAAAGTTGTCAGAACCATGTCGTGTTTGGTATCAAATGAGAGGTATCGTCAAGGGCCACCATGCAGAAATGTAAAAATTTTGTGAAATCGATTGGCTTTTGTTTTTACCTCCCGCTACCCTAGGTAAGGGAGGTATAGGGATCGTGCTAAAAATCGGATATAGAGATTTTAGTGAATAAGCACGTTTTGATGTCCCCAGAATCCGATTTTAACATTTTTACAATGATGTCTGTAGGTATGTATGTATGTGTGTGTATGTGTGTGTGGATCTTGTGGACACGATTACTCAAATACTATCAATCAGAAAAATTTGAAATTTTGTATATCTATTCTATACTAATGTGGGAAGATCTCATTAGTTTTTAGTGTATATCGGATAACCGGAAGTACCATTTATACAAGCTTTTAAAAGTTTTTCTTGTAAAAAATTCATTGAATATAATTTTTTAGCAACTTTTACCAATACAAATTGAATATAATAACACAATCTTCAATTCTACAATAATAGCATTTAGTAAATAACTTTATATTATATTATAAAATAATTTATTTTTGTACATCACTTTGCCTCTGCGTCAAACAAAAACAATACTTTAATAACAAATTTGACACATTTAAACAAATGTCACTGTCACGAAGCAATTTTCATTAAAATTAATAATGAAACCGTTTTAAGAAGAATTTAGTAGTTTAAATATGATTCTAATGAAATTAAGGTTTGTAAAAATAATATATTTTCCATCATACATAAATATTAGATATACAAGATAATTCGATTTAAGTTTGATGTTTGCAGCATTATATATCAAACAGCTCTCAATAAGAACGTGATTTCAAAGTGTCAAATAATAGTTTGCAACTACACATTTACGAAATGGATAATGTACGGCGAAAAATTTACACAGATTGCGTTTTAGAGCATAAGGAAGTTGGTGATGATTTTGGCAATAATGTGTGACGATTTTTCCTTAAAATATATTAATGATCCAAAACTTCGCAAAGTTGGTATTTAATACTCTTATATAATTTGAAACAACATATTAGATTTTGACTATATATGATAAACCGAATGTAGTACTTAATTTGAAGCTTTAACACATTTTTCAGGAAAAACATAATAAAATATAATCCAAAATTTCGTATTACAAACCGTTCTATTTATGGGAACAACAAAGTAGATTTTGTTTACAAACGATCAATCGGAAGTGAAACTTTACTTAAAGCTCATTGCTATTTTAAACATGGAATTGGTGGGAGGTCATGTGCTGGTCACATCAGATTTTTTGCATAAAGCTGTCAGAATGAGAGGTATCGTCAAGGGATGCCATGCAGAAATGTCATAAATTTGACAGCTCGATCGGCTTTTGATTTTTGCTTAAAGTTGTCAGAACCATGTCGTGTTTTGTATCAAATGAAAGGTAACGTCAAGGGCTGTCATGTAGAAATGTTAAAAATTTGACAGCTGGATCGTGTTTTGTTTTTTGCTTCAAGTTGTCAAACCATATCGTGTTTGACCACGTAATATTCCACAGTGATAGCTCAAACACAACACGCTACCCAGTGACCTCTATATACAAAATGGACCGGCGGCTTGAATAACTTGCGTGTATCCACCGAGAATACCACCCGCCTGACTGGAGGGGTTTCTATCTCTCTCTAACTTTCGTGTATAGTTGGACCAAGCAGATATGCGAAAATGTATTTAAGCTTTCTTCTTCATGTTCATCGTTAATTCGTCGTACTGGTACTAGCTGACGCATGCGTACTTCTCACTGTTAGAAAGAGATAGCCACCCAACCATGACAGTTGAGTGGATACAGTTCGCGCCGTTGTAAAGGGATAGGAGTCGCCGGTCCATTCTGTATATAGAGGTCACTGACGCTACCAACATGCTACTAAATTTCCGAACGCACCTTACATAAAACTTTTCTAGTTATTTTGACTTCTCTATATTTTTCTTCTTCACTTGTTTTTTAAAACCCTGTGTGTAAGAGTTGTTTTCGTTCATCTATTTATTTAACAAGGGTTGAGATTTTACTGTACGAAATAAAAGTATTCAAATAATAAGCGAACTCGATTAGGTGCTACTACGGGGCTCAGTCAAGTTGGCCGCCTTTTTAATAAAAACAAAAACTTATTACTTTAGTAAATTTCCCTTATTCTGCACTCATTTGCTCCATGACTATTACTTTTAGCGCTTCTCTCAATGAGAAGTAAATGATATAATAAGTTAGGAAGGGTCAAATTGACACTAGCCTTTCCTTTTTGGAAATAAGGAAGTTTTCTTTTCTATTAATATAGATATAGGCTTGCGCTATTTTGCGCCATTAATATAAATTATTAAAAATTTATACAATTTATTTTATTAGAGGTAAAATTTGGTAGGGCCAACTTGACACCTAAAAAAAATAATTATTATAGCATATTTTTTCATAGCAAACAAATTTAGGTACAATGCGCTTTTTCGCTCCATAAATATTTTTTTTTTTTGCATTTGTATTCATTAATTTTTTATTACAATAACAAGTTAGGAAGGGCCATATTAACACCAGCCTTCCCTTTAATATTTCCCGAATTTTTTGTATTGTTTGAATAGGTGTACGCATGCGCTTTTATGCGCTATTGACATAAATTATTGCGCTTGCATACGCTTTAATCAATTAAATATTAAAACTGGTAGGGCCAACTTGTCGCTAAAAAAAATATTTTTTATTTAATTTTTTTCATTGAAATTGATTTTAGGTTCATAGCGCTTCTTAGCTCTAGAAATATTTATGTTGCATTTGTTTGTATTAAATTGTTATATAAATGACAAATTAGCAAGGCCATAGTGACAACAGCCTTCCCTTTAAAATTTCCCGAATTTTCTGTATTGTTTTAATAAGTGTACGCATGCGCTATTGACATATATTATTGCGCTTGCATACACTTTAATCAATTAAATATCAAAACTGTTAGGGCTAACTTTACACTAAAAAAATATTATTTCTTTTTTGCAATGAAATTGATTCTAGGTGGGTTGCACTTCTTCGCTGTAAATATTTTTGTTGCACTTTTTTTTCATTAAATGGTTATTGAAATGACAAATTAATAAGGACCATATTGACAACAGATTTTCCTTTAAAATTTACAAAATTATTAATATTATTTGAATATAAGAAATTGTATAATCCTCACTTATGATTGGTTAAACATTTTGAAATTTCGCGTGTTTTTCAAGTTGGAGACAGTGTTACTATTTTGATCGCACATTTTGTACATTTTGACTTAAATACAGTCTTTGTTGTTTGCTTTTATGACAGAGAAGTTGAAAAGGTGATAATCCAGTGATATATAACTAATATGAACGTACAGTAACATATGTATGCGCTTCCTTTGACAAAATAGTTGCTGAATGATGAAAAAGGCATGTATTTAAATGGAATCTAATTTGGATATGAAATTAATAAAAATGGTGCCTAGACGGAATGGACGTACGCAAAACTATTATAACACACTATCGGCGGAGTTCTACGAGAAATATTGTTTGACATGTCAATCAGAACCTTTAAATGGAAATATTTTTGAAATGAGAACAATTTGAAAGAAGTTAAATTCATAAACATAAATTATGAGAATGGGCAATTATTTCACAATAGTAAAAATGGACTAAAACATATTTAAAATTTATCATTTTTGATGGTACATGGCCGTGGTTCATGTCCACTTCGAAAGTGTTGCCAAACATTCCATAAGTAACTAGGTAAGTATAAGACAAATATTGCTAACTAGATCAATGTAAAGTCGGTATACAAGTGTTACCAAATATGACATAAGTGAAAAACAAATATTCCTTACTGTGAAGTTAGTCCATTAATTTCCAAGCTACTAATACAAAATTTAATAAATTTTAAACATAACTATACGAGAAAGTGTTGCCATAAGTAACTAAGTAAAACACAAATACTCCAATGTTAAGATTTTGACAGCTCGATCGGTTTTTGTTTTTTTGCATAAAGTTGTCAGAAACATGTCTTGTTTGTATCAAATGAGACGTATCGTAAAGGGCTGCAATGCAGAAATGTAAAAAATATTTTGAAAGACTCTTAGCGTTAGCACATTGCGTTTAAATTGTTTCTAGACGGATGAGACGTACGTAAAACTATTAAAAAACACTATCGGAGGAGCCCTAGAGAATACTAGGCGTAGCCGAGTTTTCGCTAGTCTTTTATATTAAACAACTAGATTCACTATATATACGATCGGGTTACTAAAATCCCACAGTAGCGGTTGAACCGTCTAAGCTCAGTAGAGATAGGGTAGGTTCCTTCATAGAGCTCGAACTATTTATGTAAGAAATTTTAGGCGCCAGTTAGTCGATAACTGGCCCAACCAAAAGAGTTGACTAACAAACCCAAGGGACACTAGGTCGAGAAAATTATGAATACTATATTGGTTTATTGATAATAAACCTTAAGGATGAACATCTATTTTTTACAACCCGAAAACGACGATCGGGAAAATTTTGTTCGCCTCTACAGCTTAAATGGTAAAAGCGATTTTAATGAAAATTTTTGTAGGATGTAGAAAATAACTCAACTTGATTGATGGCTATTGTTTTTTGCATAAAGTTGTCAGAACCATGTCGAGTTCGGTATCAAACGAAATGTATCGTCAGGCTTGCCATGCAGAAATGTCAAAAATTTGATAGCTCGATCGTCTTTGGTTTTTGCTTAAAGTTGTCAGAACCATGTCGTGTTTGGTATCAAATGAGAGGTAACGTCAAGGGCTGTCATGCAGAAATGTTAAAAATTTGACAACTCGATCAGCTTCTGTTTTTTGCTTAAAGTTGTTAGAACCATGTCATCAAATGAGAGGTTTCGTCGAGGGCTGCCATGCAGAAATGTCAAGAATTTGACAGCTCGATCGGCTTCTGTTTTTACCTCCCGCTAACCTAGGTAAGGGACGTATAGGAATCGTGCTAAAAATCGGATATAAGGATTTTAGTGAATAAGCACGTTTTGATTTCCCCAGAATCCGATTTTAACATTTTTACAATGATGTCTGTAGGTATGTATGTGTGTCTCTGTGTGTGTCTCAGTGTGTGTGTATGCGTGTGTGTGTGTGTGTCTGTGTGTGTGTGTGTGTGTGTGTGTGTGTGTGTGGATCTTGTGGACACGATTACTCAAATACTATCAATCAGAAAATTTTAAATTTTGTATATCCATTCTATACTAATGTGGGAAGAGCTCATAGTTTTTAGTGTATATCGGATAAACGGAAGTATCATTTAAACAAGCTTTTAACAGTTTTTCTTGTAAAAAATTCATTGAATATAATTTTTTTAGCAACTTTTACCAATACAAATTAAATATAATGGCACAATCTTCAATTCTACGATAATAGTATTTAGTAAATAACTTGAAATTACTTTATATTATATTATAAAATAATTTTTCTACGACCACCATGAAAAGTTGACATTTGTGCTCTATTTTGTCATCGTAAAGTTGATGGTTACTAAGGAACGAGCAAAAAAATACTTTACCGCGCGTCTCCCATAGCAACGCGCGGTAAAGTGCTCAATTTGATCGCTTAGATAAATACATATTTTTGCTGAAATCTTAATTTTTTAAAATAATAATTACGAAATCTAAAATATAGGTTAGGTTCATTTTTACACTAAAAACGTGCTACAAACAATATATCTGAAGTTAGCTACATTACCAATTTAGTTAGGTTAGGTATTTAATTATGTATAATAACAACTCTACTGGTAAATGTACATTGTATTACAACTTTAAATATTTAATAACATACATTTCATAATTAACAAACTTATTGGATTTAATTATTGGCGGATAATGTTAAAATTGAATGTGCACTTTTGGCAGTTTTGTATATTCAATCCAGAACTTGAAAACAGCTGACGAAGATAAATTAGATTCTGTGTCTGTGACACTCACTAGAGTTTTCAGTTCTTAACTGCTAGTGTTGATTTTAGCATGGAATAAATGGACCAAAGAGAAGACGTTTTCATTAGATTTTTACAAAAAGTAAGTTAGTAAGACATTTTCACTGTAATTCTTGATTTTTTTAAATTACACCATTCAATGGAGAGGTTATAATTTTTTTCGTATAATGCTTTTGATTTTGCAGATAATAAATTCAAGGAAGTATTTTGCGCCGTTTCAAATATATCTGGAGGAGTGCAGGAAAAATCACTATCTTTTACTGACAGAATTTTATATTTATTTATTTTAATACTCACATCGTCATGGTTACACACAACACAAAACAGAAATTGGTTGAGGTTGAATTGAACTTACTAAATAGGTATTATTATTTTTTTCTATTTTGGTTAGTAAAGTCGTAGTAAAAATTATGTGTGCATCTCTAGCGTGAAGTATCTTTATTGCTCTCGCTTGATTGTAGCGCTCGCTACGCTCGCGCTTCAATTTTCGAGCACGAGCAATAAAGATCCACTTTACGCTTTTGATACACAAATAACTATTATTTTTGTACATCTTTTTGCCTCTGCGTCAAACAAAAACAATACTTTAATAAGAAATTTGACACATTTAAACAAATGTCACTGTCACGAAACAATTTTCATTAAAATTAATAATGAAATCGTGTTAAGAACAATTTAGTAGTTTCAATATGATTCTAATGAAATTAAGGTTTGGAAAAATAATATATTATATTTTCCATCATACATAAATATTAGATATAGAGGATAATTCGATTTAAGTTTGATGTTTACAGCATTATATATCAAACAGCTCTCAATAAGAACGTGATTTCAAAGTGTCAAATAAGAAATAATAGTTTGCAACTACTCATCTACGAAATGGATAATGTACGGCGAAGAATTTACACAGATTGCCTTTTAGAGCATAAGGAAATTGGTGATAATTTTGACAATAATGTATGTGTGACGATTTTTCCTCAAAATATATTAATGATCCAAACTTCGCAAAGTTGGTATTACTCTTATATAATTTGAAACAACATATTAGATTTTGACTTTATATGATAAACCGGATGGAGTACTTAATTTGAAGCTCTAACAGATTTTTCAGGAAAAACAATAAAATATCATCCAAAATTTCGTATTACAAACTTTTTTATTTATTGGAACAACAAAGTAGATTTTGTTTACAAACGATCAATCGGAAGTGAAACTTAACTTAAAGCTCATTGCTATTTTAAACATGGAATTGGCGGGAGGTCATGTGCTGACCACATCAGATTTTTTACTTAAAGTTGTCAGAACCATGTCGTGTTTCGTATCAAATGAGAGGTTCGTCGAGGGCTGTCTTTGCAGAAATGTCACAAATTTGAAAGCTCGATCGTCTCTTGTTTTTTGCTTAAAGTTGTCAGAACCATGTCGTGTTTGATATCAAATAAGAGGTAACGTCAAGGGCTGTCATGCAGAAATATTAAAAAATTGACAGCTCGATCGGCTTTTGTTTTTTGCTTAAAGTTGTCAGAACTATTTCGTGTTTGATATCAAATGAGAGGTATCGTCAAGGGATGCCATGCAGAAGTGTCATAAATTTGACATCTCGATTGGCCTTTGTTTTTTGCTTAAAGTTGTCAGACCCATGTTGTGTTTTGTATCAAATAAACGGTAACGTCAAGGGCTGTCATATAGAAATGTTAAAAATTTGACAGCTCGATCGTCTTGTTTTTTGCTTAAAGTTATTAGAATCATGTCGTGTTTTGTATCAAATGAGAGGTATAGTGGAGGTCTTTCTTTGCAGAAATGTCAAAAATTTGACAGCTCGATCGGCTTTTGTTTTTTGCTTAAAGTTGTCAGAACCATGTCGTGTTTGATATCAAATGAGAGGTATCGTCAAGGGATGCCATGCAGAAATGTCATAAATTTAACAGCTCGATCGTCTTTTGTTTTTTTCTTAAAGTTGTCAAACTATATCGTGTTTGACCACGTGACATTCCACAGTGATAGCTCACACACAACACGCTACCAGCATGACTTCTTCTCTGTTTTTCTTCTTCACTTGTTTTTTAAAACCCTGTGTGCAAGAGTTGTTTTCCTTTATCTATTTATTTAACAAGGGTTGAGAATTTTCTGTACGCAATAAAAGTATTCAAATCATAAGTGAACTTGATTAGATAATAATCCAGTTTCAGTGTATAAATTCAATATTATTTTATCTGTAATTAGATAAATTGTGTATCAGTATAACAAAAGGAAATTTTGTTCTAAATAAACAAGTAAGACTGTATTTAAGTCAAAATAATGCATAAACTGTACGACCAAAATAGTAACACTGTCTCCAACTTGAAAAACATGCGAAATTTCAAAATGTTTAACCAATCACAAGTGAGGATTATACAATTTCTTATATTCAAATAATATTAATAATTTTGTAAATTTTAAAGGAAAAGCTGTTGTCAATATGGTCCTTATTAATTTGACATTTCAATAACCATTTAATGAAAAAAAGTGCAACAAAAATATTTACAGCGAAGAAGCGCAACCTACCTAGAATCAATTTCATTACAAAAAAGAAATAATATATTTACCTCCCGCTACCCTTGGTAAGGGAGGTATAGGGATCGTGCTAAAAATCACATATCGAGATTTTAGTAAATGAACACGTTTTAAGGTCCCTAGAATCCAATTTTAACATTTTCACGATGATTTCTGTATGTGTATATGTGTGTATGTGTGTGTTGATGTGTGTATGTGTATGGATTTTGTTTTCGCTCTAACTCAAATACTATCATTCAGAAAATTCTGAAACCTTGTATTATACCCTATTCTAATATGAAAAGAATCCATTAGTTTTTGGTGTAAATCGAAAAACAAGAAATGGCACTTTACCTGAAGCTCATAATGGTTTTTCTTCAAAAAATACCATTAATTGCCATTTTTTCGCATTTTGTCATTAGGAAAATTAAAAAAGTCCCGAAGCATCGACCTTTAAACTAATAGACGCAGCGTACGAGCAAAACGCTTGTCCCTCCATAACGGTGCAGACACAGTATCTCTATCCTTCAACAGTACGGAAGTTAAGAAAACGCGGCAAAATAAAAAATTTGATTTGTCCCTACTTGTTATTGCATAATCGCTAAGAGCAATTTTTTTTTTAGCATAATTCATTTTATTATATATTTTTAATATAATCTTTATATACATATGTATATTATAGGGGACAAGTAATAATTAATAAGAACTTACATATGAAATGACACAGCAGAACCGCGTACGTACTGCTGATTGCTCGAAATACACCGTCTCCCCATTATTTTGTCGCACACACACCCCACAACACATATGTTATGTATATATTGACAGAAATAATTGTAAATGTTCTCCAAAAAAGTAAATAATACACTGTCACAAAACGTCAAATGTAGATTTTGACAACTATTTAGTGATAGAGAGCGATGTATAGAGGTCTACATATGTCTGAAAAAGATGTACAATGAATACAAACGTATGCGCAGTATACTTTAACTGAGAACTTCCGTACTGTTGAAAGACAGAATATATATTTCTATCCTTTTATGTTGGAGCATTATTCTAACAATAAAAGAATAGGAGACACTTGATCCATTAGTTTAAAGGTCGATGTCCCGAAGCCTAAGATAAACACAATTCCTGTGTTACACAGTTCATATTTCAAATGAATGTAACTGACAGTAGACAGTAAATGTCACTATCAAAAAAATCTGATGTGGCAAACACAAAACCTCCCGCTATTGAATTTTTATTAATTTAAATACATCATACTTACGTATTTACTACCGCTGCAAACTGTTCCATTGCAGAAAACTATTGCTTTATTTACTATTTTCTTTTTAAAATGTCACTATTATTAATTTGATGTGATTAGTTTTTTGACAGTGACATTAACTGTCAGTTACATTCATTTGAAATATGAACTGTGTAACAAACGAATTATTGTGTTTATCTTAGGCTTCGCGACTAATAAAAAAAATTATTTTTAAATTTATGTGTGAAATATACCGTGAGTATTTTTTAACGTGAAACATTGGGATCCATGGTTACGACTTGACATTTGATTGACAGCAATGTATTTGCCCGTTCCATTTAAAATGAAACATAGGGAATGAATTTGACATTTGATAAGACGTCAATTTTGTTTAAATAATTATAACTGCATTCTAAATTAAAATTAGTTGAAGAAAAAATATAGTGCGCACCTTGTGACTCGGCTAAATTTCTTACAATATTTAAATATAATACTTGTCAAATTCATTCCCCATGTGTCATTTTAAATGAGACAGACAAATACATTGCTGTCAATCAAATGTCAAATCATAACTTATAGGAAAATTCAACGGTTAACTGTCATATTGACAAGATGTCATTAGAGGTTAATTTTGTTTAAATAATTATACCTGTTTTCTAAAAATTCAATTTAAATGTAGAAAAAATACTATGTTTAGTGCTCTCGAGTGGTTTTCTGACTCCGCTAAATTTCTTACAATATTTAAATATAATATTTCAGTCAGATTCGTTCCCTATGTTTCATTTTAAATGGAACGGGCAAATACATTGCTGTCAATCAAATATCAAGTCGAAACCATGGATATGACAAACCCAATGTTTCACGTTAAAAAATACTCACGGTATAGAAAAAGTATTAATGTATTTCAGTAGAAAATTCAATAATCTTTAATTTTCATAAGACATAAAATGCGAAAAAATGGCATTTAATGGTATTTTTACCTCCCGCTACCCTTGGTAAGGGAGGTATAGGGATCGTGCTAAAAATCACGTATCGAGATTTTAGTAAATGACCACGTTTTAAGGTCCCTAGAATCCAATTTTATCATTTTCACGATGATGTCTGTATGTGTGTATGTGTGTGTGTATGTATGTGTGTGTGTATGTATGTATGTATGTGTGTGTGTGTGTATGTGTAGGGATTTTGTCTTCACTCTAACTCAAATACTATCATTCAGAAAATTCTGAAACCTTGTATTTCTATCCTATTCTAATATGAAAAGAAGCCATTAGATTTTGGTGTAAATCGGATAACCGGAAATGGCACTTTACCTGAAGCTCATAATGGTTTTTCTTCAAAAAATATCATTAAATGCCATTTTTTCGCATTTTATGTCTTATGAAAATTAAAGATTATTGAATTTTCTACAGGAATACATAATACTTTTTCTATATATTTTGCAGATAAATTTAAAAATAATTTTTTTTATTAGTCCCGAAGCCTAAGAAAAACATATGCATATTTCAAATGAATGTAACTGACAGTAAATGTCACTTTCAAAAAACTATCCACTTCAAATTAATAATAGTGACATTTTAAAAAGAAAATAGTAAATAAATCAATAGTTTTATGCATTGGAACAGTTTGCAGCGTTAGTAAATACGTAAGTATGTATTTAAATTAATAAAAATGGATAAGAAAGTGTGGCGAAGGAAGATTGTTGCGTAACTATTATTGTGGTCCGGATGGGGTTATTCGCTACCGAAAATCGGTCACTTTAATATGTTCTTATGTATGAATGCTATGATGATTGTGGACAAGGCGAAAGAAGAATGTTGTTAAAGAGTGAAGTGAGTCAGCTGAGCTCTTACTCTTATCCCTTTTCTTATTGTTACTATTGTTTTCGGGTATTTGCTAACCCCCTAAGTGGGAATCGCGTGATTTTATGTACGTATGTATGTATGTAAAATTTAAATAGCGGGAGGTTTTGTGTTGGCCACATCAGATTTTTTGAAGAAAAACCATTATGAGCTTCAGGTAAAGTGCCATTTCCGGTTATCCGATTTACACCAAAATCTAATGGCTTCTTTTCATATCAGAATGGGACGGAAATACAAGGTTTCAGAATTTTCTGAATGATAGTATTTGAGTTAGAGTGAAGACAAAATCCCTACACATACACACACACACACATACATACATACATACATACACACACACATACACACATACAGACATCATCGTGAAAATGTTAAAATTGGATTCTAGGGACCTTAAAACGTGGTCATTTACTAAAATCTCGATATGTGATTTTTAACACGATCCCTATACCTCCCTTACCAACGGTAGCGGGAGGTAAAAAAATCACTTCAAATTAATAATAGTGACATTTTAAAAAGAAAATAGTAAATAAAGCAATAGTTTTATGCAACGGAACAGTTTGCAGCGTTAGTAAATACAGAGGTATGTATTTAAATTAATAAAAATTAAATAGAGGGAGGTTTTGTGTTGACCACATCAGATTTTTTTAGTGTAAAGTTGGCCCTACCAGTTTCGATTTTTAATTGATTAAAGTGTATGCAAGCGCAATAATATATGTCAATAGCGCATAAAAGCGCATGCGTACACCTATTCAAACAATACAGAAAATTAGGGAAATTTTAAAGGGAAGTCTGTTGTCAATATGGCCCTTATTAATTTGTCATTTATATAACAATTTAATACAAACAAGTGCAACATAAATATATCTAGAGCTAAGAAGCGCTATGAACCTAAAATCAATTTCAATGAAAAAAAAAAATGAAATAAGTTGGCCCTACCATTTTTGATTTTTAATTGTCTAAGATGTATGCAAGCGCAATAATTTATGCCAATAGCGCATAAAAGCGCATGCGTACACCTATTCAAACAATACAGAAAATTCGGGAAATATGAAAGGGAAGGCTGTTATCAATATGGCCCTTCTTAACTTGTTATTGTAATAAAAAATTAATGAATACGAATGCAAAAAAAATATTTATGGAGCGAAAAGGCGCATTGTACCTAAATTTGTTTGCTATGAAAAAATATAGTATAATAATTATTTTTTTTAGGTGTCAAGTTGGCTCTACCAAATTTTACCTCTAATAAAATAAATTGTATAAATTTTTAATAATTTATATTAATGGCGCAAAATAGCGCAAGCCTATATCTATATTAATAGAAAAGAAAACTTCCTTATTTCCAAAAAGGAAAGGCTAGTGTCAATTTGACCCTTCCTAACTTATTATATAATTTACTTCTCATTGAGAGAAGCGCTAAAAGTAATAGTCATGGAGCAAGTGAGTGCAGAACAAGGGAAATTTACTAAAGTAATAAGTTTTTGTTTTTATTAAAAAGGTGGGTCAATTTGACAGAGCCCTACTACGGTCTTGTTTTGGAAGCCATATAGAAAAAAGAAAAAAAAAATGGAGCCAAAAAGCACTTCAGTTTCAGTGTAAAAATTCAATATTATTTTATCTGTAATCAGATAAATTGTGTATCAGTATTACAAAAGGAAATTTTGTTCTAAATAAACAACAAAGACTGTATTTAAGTCAAAATAATGTATAAACTGTACGACTAAAATAGTAACACAGTCTCCAACTTGAAAAACACGCGAAATTTCAAAATGTTTAACCAATCAGAAATGAGGATTGTACAATTTCTTATATTCAAATAATATTAATAATTTTGTAAATTTTAAAGGAAAAGCTGTTGTCAATATGGTCCTTATTAATTTGTCATTGCAATAACCATTTAATGAAAAAAAGTGCAACAAAAATATTTACAGCGAAGAAGTACAACCCACCAGTTTTGATTTTTAATTGTCTAAAGTGTATGCAAGCGCAATAATTTATGTCAATAGCGCATAAAAGCGCATGCGTACACCTATTCAAACAATACAGAAAATTCGGGAAATATTAAAGGGAAGGCTGTTGTCAATATGGCCCTTCCTAACTTGTTATTGTAATAAAAAATGAATGAGTACAAATGCAAAAAAAATATTTATGGAGCGAAAAAGCGCATTGTACCAAAATTTGTTTGCATTGAAAAAATGTACAATAATTATTTTTTTTTAGGTGTCAAGTTGGTCCTACCAAATTTTACCTCTAATAAAATAAATTGTATAAATTTTTAATAATTTATATTAATGGCGCAAAATAGCGCAAGCCCATATCTATATTAATAGAAAAGAAAACTTCCTTATTTCCAAAAAGGAAAGGCTAGTGTCAATTTGACCCTTTCTATCTTATTATATTATTTACTTGTCAATGAGAGAAGCGCTAAAAGTAATAGTCATGGAGCAAGTGAGTGCAGAACAAGGGAAATTTACTAAAGTAATAAGTTTTTGTTTTTATTAAAAAGGTGGGCCAATTTGACAGAACCCATTCTGCTTAGTTTTTTTAATGAAGTGTTGTATTTTTGGTTACTAGTAACCACAGCTAATTCTCTTTTCCCATTCTCCTCTAGCTCTTGTAGAGTTGTTTGGAGAATGTTGTATATGGTTTCCCATTCACTGTCCGGCATTATGTCTTTTTTAAGTTTGACAATCTTGGTGTTTAGTTTTTGCTGAACTGTTTCGGTCCCGTCTATTTTCAAGTGACTGCTTTGTTGCCGTGCTTGTCCTATCAATAGCTCTTGCTATAAGGCTCCCTCCACCCTGGATATTGTCGCCGATGAACTTCAGTATCCCTGAGTCCTCAGGGTCATTTTCCCAGTGAATAACCACTATATCCTCAGTTTTAGTGAAGGGGTTACCTGTTCCCATCTTTATGGGTTCGTATATTCTTTTGGTCCAGTCTCCTTCGGTTAGCTTCCACATATCTTGGAAGGTTGTAGTGGGGTCTTCTAATTTTTTGATAAGGGTTTCATCCTTGTATTTTTCCCTATCCCGTTGTAGGGCTTGGGAGTACCCTGTTTCGGGTGTGCCTTTTTGAGTCGTTCTATTTGGTCCCTTAGTAAAATAGCTTCAGCTCTTTCCTTTTTAAGGTCTAGCGCCGCCGCCAGGTCGTTATCTTTTTGTGTTATGACGATTTTACGTTTGTCAAGCTCCTTCTGTTGATTAGCGTGTGACTCATCTTTAAGTTTTTATCTCTTTTCCTGTCCTCCTCTTTAAACGCTACTCTGTAGTTGCTGAATTCTGTATTGATTTCCAGGACTAGATCTTTGATGTCTCTGGCCGTATTTACATGCTTTACTCCTGTTAGAGTGTCAAGGTTTTCCAGGAGGCAAGAGATCAACTCGAGCTTCGTCATTTCCTCTTCGGTGGTTGCCTCTGCTACCTCGTCTGAGTCTGACAGACCTTCTTTGGTATCCACGTTCTTAGTTTTTTTTTTTTTTGTCGTGCGCTCTATGGACAGATTTAACAAGTTGCTTTCTCTTATTCTTTTTGTTTTTTCGTCTCCCTTGTTGGTTGCAAGGATAGGTTCAATGCTACACTCAAAAGGTGTTGCGCCCTCTGCCTTCTTGCCTGTTGCTATAAGGCTTGATTCCTTCTGAGTATTGTCTTGTATAAACAGGTTTAGTTCTTTTACAAGGCTGTCGTTTAGAAATGTACGCAGAGCTTCTGTGGCAGTAGATTTCTGCTAGCTGTCTCTCTGCCATGTTTGTTCGTCCAGGTCTCTATATTTTTCCAGTAGAGCCTCCACTACCGAGTCCGTGATCGTAGCTGAGAGGCCTTCTACAGATTAATCCTTTGCTACTCTTGCGGTTGATTTCGCATGCTATGATCGTGTTTTCTCTGCTGCATGTGGTGTCATTTATCACCACTACTTCATCTTTTGTTCTTTTGTCGTTTGCGGTGGGTGGTGTCCGCTGTTCTTGGGATTCGCCGCTTACTTGCGGTGGTTCCCTTCGTAGATCGTTACCTGTTTTAGTATTTCCCGAAGGGGCTTCCAGCTGCCCGTCCGTGTTTCCAGAATCGAGTCCACTTCCTTGTGTCTGGTTGTTGTCTGTCGCTATCCGATCTCCAACTCCATTGCCGTTGCGGTCGTCATCAAAATCAATTTTCAGTAACGTCGAGTTCCCACGAGTCTGGTAGAAGTAAAGGACCACCAAGGCAGTGCTCCTTACCTTGGTTAGGCTACTTACTGCAGGCCCCGCCACCGCACCTGCAGGCTACCGTTAGTGGTGGTCTCACGTGCCACCATCTACTCCTCGGAACGGTACAGCGTAACACCTTGTGTTCCGGCATTTTTAACGGGCTATGCTCCTTGCTCGTATCCGGGACTCGCCAAGTCGACAAAAGCCGCTATCGTTGCTCACCCAGGGACTGGGATCCCTGCGCAAGCAACAATAGTTGCTCATCCATCCCCGGGATTACACCCGGTACTCACCTTCCCCACCCAGAGAAGTAAAAAAATATAAAAATAAAAAAAAATATAATAAAAAATAAAATAAAATATAAAATAAAATAAAAAAAAAAAAATAATAAAATATATAAATCGTGTCCGTGGCCCTGCCTGTTCGTAATCCGGTGTCCGCCCGTGTGTCGCACTCCTCTGAACCTAGAAGTACAAAGGAAAGTATAACTCTGCGACCTATGGCGTGGTTTGTTTTCGAAGTTTCCTTCTCCTAGAGGGTTTGCCCCGCTGGCTCTCGGACACCCTCTGCCCGTTGGTTTGATTTCGGAGTGTCCTTCTCCTAGGCAGGTTGTCGCCCAAGACTAACAAGTCCATGTCTACCCGTGGTTTAATTTCGGAGTGTCCTTCTCCTAGGCAGGTTGTCTCCCAAGACTCTCGAATCATGCATATCCGTGCTAATTACAACCGGTTTTGCCAGTCCCGGAGGTTGACCTCGCTCTTGCCGATCTTCTGTCCGGCCACGCGTCCATTCAGCCGGGTCACCCCACTTTAGGATTTAGGATTTTTTTGAGATTTTCTTCTCTTGGACCGTTTCAGGCTTTGCGGTCTCGCCCTCCCCCGCATCACTACCGAGAGTGATGTATGGTTTAACAGGGGTCCCAGGTTCGAACCTGGAGACCCTCCGGCATCGTTTACCCCGGTGCAGTCCCTAAACCACGACACTACAGCTGGGATTAAGGGGTGTGTTACCTTTGGTCTGGGCTCTCACCTCGCCGTCATCTGTCACGGGCCTGTGCAAGGGAGCTTTTAGCAAGCCCCCCCCCCCCCCCCCCCCATTCCACTCGAAGGGGAACCTAACCTTTTTAATGCACAATAATGTTTATCTTTAATCGTATTAAATACACAATAATGTTTATCTTTAATCGTGTTCAAATTTCAAAAGAAAAAATGCAAACTAAGCCGGCTTGCAGATGTTTCAGATTTTAAAGAAATTTCATACAAGTTTAAATTGTTAATAATTCGTTAACCGCTCATCGGAGCAAAAATCGTTTAACATGACATGAAGGATAATTCCAAGTTGAATAGATTTTTAAACCGGGGTACCGTATCTTTAACCGAGTCAGAGTGGTTGATGAATTAGTGGAGAAGAGTTGACAAAAATTATCTAAAAATCGTCAATAATTTACTTCTTTTGATGCCACGACAAATGTAAACTGTTGCAAATAACAAAATCTATTAGACTAATGCTCGTATTCATAAACATTCGTAAAAATTTTAAACGGTTCGTTATAATATTTCTCCAATAAAAACAGTCGATAAAGAAAGAAAAATCAGAATTTTATTTGTCAAGTTTGATTCTATTTGTCAAAAATTACAACGAGCCGTTTTGAAACTTTACGAGTGTTTATGAATATGTATGAATAGTATTAAAAACTTAATATTGTGCATATTTTGTGTGATTAAATTTGCGTTCATAAATTGTTGTTCTGGTTACCTATTTTTAAACATAACTCTTTGAGAGTCCATCCTAGGTGAAAAATGCAAAAACCGTTTTTGTACAAAAAGTTCCGAGCTTTAATTTTATATTCTTGTAAAATTTTGACACGGGCCACTGTTTTCGATATAATAGCAAAAAACTCATTTTTTGCATTTTGATCCAAGATGGCGGCTTACGCCGAGCCTCCCCAAGGTCGCAAATTTGAATTTTTCATCCCCGTCTCGACCCCAAGCAACATATGTTAAAACTGTTTTTTCCCCACCTTTTGCAAGCCAAAGGTCTTTTTTGATCTCCATTGACTGGACTAGTTCCAGAATGTTATATATATATACAAATTATGTTATATTATAATAGTTATACTTTGCTATTGCGCATGACTATCCCCTCCTAGATCTTAAGAGTAGGGTAAGTAATTAAGTCTATAAATAATAATGTAATGAGATGAACGAGCAATCGCTAGTCAAATATACTGTAATTAATTAATAGTAGAAGTTCATATATTGTATTTTAAATCAAAAATAAATTTATATTTTTAAAACCAAAAAGGCTTTAAAACATAATTGTCGCAGTCGCTGTAGGATGTTGAAAACACAGAGAAATTAAGAACAAAAATTTCATCTGTGGCACTTTTTCAAAAGTCTTATTTCAACTCGACAAAAATCTACGAGAACTTCAAAAACCGGCTTCAACCTAAGCCCATCAGGGTCTAACCACGACCCATCTCTAAAGACCATATCGACAACTTGCTGTCCAGGTAACCAGACCACGTCCTCATCGAATGAAGAGAACTTGCTGATCGGTACCAGTTCACGTCGTCGAAGACATCAGTCATCTGCAGAGCTACAACACTCACGACTACACGATTCCGGAGATGTCCGTCAAACTCACAGTATTGTTAAGCATATTACAGTAAGTAATATTATTAATTACTCTTGTAAACATTTATATGAAATTTATAATTGTTAAATAATTAATGAGTGACAACTCATCAGAATCAGACGATTCTCAAGAACCCGAGTTAGAAATAATAAACTCAAACCCTATTCAAATAAAATTACGACCAAGTAAACTTTCAGAAGCTCTTACTATGGCAAATATCAGTTTAGGCGAATTAAAAACGTTCACCGACGTAATTCCTCAGTATGAAGGAAACATAAAATTACTTAATAATTTTATTAAAATGGTAGACGAAGTCTATGCAACAACTAACACGTTAGCTTTGTCACAGCTACAAAAAACATATTTATTTGGAATAGTCAAAACAAAATTAATTAACAAAGCAGCGGAACTTCTGTCCGAAAATAATTTTAAAGATTGGGAAGAATTAAAATTATATTTAACTACAAATTTTACAGACAAATTGTCAGCAGAAACGATATTACAAGATATAATGTATAGTAAACTAAAAATTAATCCAGAAAATACACTAAAATTCATGCTAGAAAAATTTTTGCATTACAAATCAAAAATACTTTTGACCGCCTATAGTGCAGACCAAAAGAATGCTATCACAACCGAGGTACAAAAATTAATAGTAAGACATTTCATTTCCTTGTTACCCGCTAGTATAAGAGGTTCATTCATTGTAAAAAACCCTAGTACTTTAGAACAGTGCGATTTGTTATTAAGAAACGAATTTAATTTTATTAATCAAAATCAACACACTTCTCCACTTTTGAGAAATGTACAAAATAATAAAATTCCACCGCGAAAATTTCCAGCTGATAATTTTCCTTCACAACCTATAAATTTAAAACCTAATTCTAACAAAAATTACACTCCTTTCGCACCCAGACAAAATGCAAAAAATGCCGTACAAACCCGACAACAATTTAACCAACAACCAATGTCAATGCAGACCAGACAGACTCAACCCATGTCGTTTCAAACTGTTAGACAAAATTATAATATAGAACCCGATGAACAGACAAACGAAGACGATGAGGAAGAAATTAACGAACAAAAATCCGACCAAGATAATGATTTTTTAGAATTAGAAACAACAATACACGAGAACACTACATAATGTCCTCTTTAACAAACGATCTACCTTCACTAAAACAAAATTATTTGAATATACTTTTCGACACCGGATCCTCTATAAATTTAATACACACAGATTTAGTAGAACATTTAAAATTAAAACAAAAAGATACAAAACTGACATTCAAAACAGTAAACGGAAAATCAACTTGCAATAAATATGTAGAAGTCAAAATGAACGGAAAAATAATTAAATGTTACATATTCAAATTTCATAAAAATTATAACCTATTATTTGGAATGGAAGCATTTCGCACATTTGACATAAAACTTGATTTTAAAAACAATAAAGTAACAATGAATGAAAAGCACTACAAATTAGAAGAAAAAACTAACGTAAAAGAAGTAAATTCAATAGAAATTCGTAACTCTCATTTGAATAACATAGAAAAACAAAGGTTAGATCAACTACTCAATAATTATAATGATTTATTCCCAAAAGAAAACGAACCCTTATCTCACACAAATATTCTTACACATAAAATAATAATGTCTGACGAAACACCCATTTATACGAAAAATTATCGACTACCTCAAGTTTATGAGAAAGAAATTGAATTTCATGTTAATAAATTATTAGAAGAAAAAGTTATTCAAAAATCATACTCCTCCTGGTCATCACCTATTTGGATAGTTCCAAAAAAGGCAGATGCATCTAATAAAAATAAAACTAGAATGGTCATTGACTTTAGAAAAATTAATTCGAGAACAAAAGATGATAAATTTCCTATCCCAAATATCGATTCAATTTTTGACAATATCGGCAAATCAAAATATTTTACAACTTTAGATTTACATTCATTATTTCACCAAATATTAATGGATGAATCAGATAGAGAAAAAACAGCTTTTTCCACCCGTTCAGGACACTACGAATATCTTAGAATGCCTTTCGGTTTAAAGAACGCCCCAGCTACATTTCAGAGAATGATTAATACGGCCTTAGGAGAGTTAGTTAATGACATCTGTCTCGTATACTTAGACGATATAATAATTTTCGGAAAAACCTTAGAAGAACATATAACTAATATAGAACGAGTATTTGAAAAATTACGTAAAGCAAATTTAAAAATCCAAAAAGATAAGTCAGAATTTTTGAAACCAGAAGTTAAATATTTAGGCTATATAATAAATTAAAATGGACTCAATACTGACGAAAGCAAAATTGAAAGTATAAAAAAATTAAATATTCCTAAAACAAAAAAGGAAATAAAACAATATTTAGGGACCTTGGGATGGTACAGAAGGTTCATTCCTAATTTTGCAGAATTAACGAAACCGTTTACTAAGTGTTTAAAGAAAGAATCTCACGTAGACATTTATGAGCGCGAATATCGTGCAGCATTTGAAAACAGCAAGAAAATAATAGCTGAATCAGCATTACTACAATTACCAGACTTTAGCAAAGAGTTCATACTGACAACTGACAGTTCTGATTATGCAATCGGAGCAGTTTTAACACAAACACATGACAATGAAGAAAAACCTATCTGCTACGCTTCAAAAGCTTTAAACTCAGCTGAACAAAATTATTCAACTATTGAAAAGGAACTAAAAGCAATCGTCTGGGCAATAAAAAAATTCAGACACTATTTATATGGAAGAAAATTCAAAATAAAAACCGATCATAAACCTTTGGTATGGCTTTTTAACATGAAAAATCCAAATCAGAAATTAATGCGTTGGAAAATTGAGTTGGGAGAATATAATTTCGAAATAGAGTATTTAAACGGAAAACAAAATGTCGTAGCTGACTTATTATCAAGGCAACGCCCTGAGTTAAAGATAACGGAAATTCCTGGAAACTTATTAGATAAAAAGATCATCGCACATTGTGTGTCTCGCGTCTTCGAAATGTCAAAAGGAATAGCAGAGGAAATAACAAAAAAATATGATAGTAAAAGTTATTGCAAAAATTATGACTCAGCGAATAAACACTTAGTTGTACAGAAGTTAGGTGATAAAATAATATTTCATTTAATAACGAAACAAAATTATGACGATAAACCTTCTATTAAAAATTTAGATAGACCATTGAAGGAGCTAAGAGATTTTTTAATAATGAATGAGTTACATGAAATAAACATTCCGAAATTAGGTTGCGGTTTAGATAGATTATCCTGGATAGATGTGAAACAAAAATTATATAAAATATTTGAGGATACTAACATTCCAATTAATGTCTTTAGTTTACCAGAAAATTACCACTTAACAAACGTCAGTGAAAACCCTAATAGCGAACAAGATGATAGTAACACCGTGCATTCAGACAATGAGAATATTATAGCAGGAATTAAATACATAAACAATCGGTTAAACATAGCAGATAACCAAATCATATTCGACCCACATAGTCAAGACACAAATATCCAAATTACAAAATTATTCAACAATAAGAAACAAAGAATTCACGTAACAATTAATGAAGAAAATTTTGAACAAGAAACACTTGAATTTTTAAAAGACTATATTGTTCCAAAAATTCGATATTTAGCTATATTTAATAAAGAACTTGATAAAAAGGTAACAAAAATTATATCAGAAAATTTCACCCCAGATTCAATAAATATAATAGCAGTAGACAAATTAGTTTCCGATATTGAACAAGAAGAAGAACAATTAGAAATTATACATGAATTTCATAATGGATTTACAAACCATAGGGGCATTAATGCTACTATTCAAGCACTGAAAGAAAAATATTATTGGCCAAAAATGAATAAGGACATTATAGAATATATAAACAAATGTGAGTTATGTAAATTAAATAAATATGACAGAAAACCGATACCTGCAATAGATAATTTAACCCCAACCCCTGAGAAACCTTTCGAAGTAATAAATTTAGACTTGTTAACATTAGAAGGTAAATATTTTTTAACTATTATGGATCAATTCTCCAAACACGCACAAGCATATTTCCTTATTAATAAAACAGCCAAAACCATATGTGACATATTAATCAAATACCTCCAAACTTATAGGATACCTGATAAGATAATAACAGATAGCGGAGGAGAATTTAAAAATACATTGTTACAAGATTTACTAAAAAGTTATGGAATTAACATCCACTTTATTTGTGTGAACAATCCAAAGAGTAACGCAATTGAAAGATTCCATTCTACAATAATAGAGTCATTACGAATAATTAATCAAAAAGAGCGAATAAAAGATCAAAATTTAATTCAAAAGGTAGACTTAGCACTAATAGCATACAACAATACAAAACACAACACAACCAAACTAACACCCAACGAAATATTATTCGGACCTGACCAGAATAAATATTTTAAACAAGAAATTACACTGGACCAAAGTCTAAATGAATATCAAGATAACATCAATATAGTAAATGACTTAGTAAAAACTAGAATTACGAACGAAAAATTAAGCAGATTCAAAGAAAATGACAACCCGTTACAATTAAAGAAAAAAATATATATTAAACAAAATCCTAGATTACTTGGTAAAATAAGAAAGCCGTTGTATAAAACACGCTCTCTAAAAGCTTGCGACCCATTATTAGGAAAAATAAAAATTACTGACGAACACGGTGACAAAAACATAAGAATAAATAGAATAAAACAATAAAATAACCATAACTATTCTTGCAGACTATGCCATGGACAACTGACTGACATTTCTAAAAATAATGGATTCCATTTAATTGAATTAGGCGAATGCAAAATAAAAGAGTCGGAGCAATTAATATATTATAAGTATGATATATCCCAAATAGAAACAGAATTTACTAAGATCACAGATACTTTTATAAAAACGCAAAAACAACTACAAAATAAAAAATATTTCTTCCAAAATACTGAATATTTCTTTCAAAATATATTAAATATACTAAGATATAATTATGCTGACCTGAAAGATCAAGTTACGAAACTATTCATGAGACATAATACTAGATCTAAACGAGGCTTAATTAACGAACTCGGCTCCATAATAAAAGCGATCACTGGGAATTTGGATTCAAGTGACGAAGAGAGATACAATAAACTTTTTGAACAAATACAGAGTAATGAAATAACGTTACAAAAACAAAACGAACTAAACTTGCAAATTTCAACTAACATTTTTAAACAATTTAATCAACAATTAGAAAATATAAAGTATTACGAAGAACATCTTCAAGAAAAATTAACGATGTTAATAAATGAATTAAATAAAAATCAGCATTGGCAGAGTATAATGGGAGTTTATAACCAAATATTAGAATTAATATTAATAATTAAAAATCTTAATGAATTCTGTAAACAAATAGAAGTAAGCCTAACTTTTTGCTCCTTACATAAAGTTCATCCTAGCATCATTACGTATGATAATTTGAAAAAAATTACTCAAAATAAAGATATATGGAATTTTAATGAACTCATTGAAACCCACTGTAAGTTCGAAAATAAACAAATTCATTTCTTGATTACGATACCAAATTTCTCAAAACAATCCTATCCATTATTCCAATTTAGCCCAATTCCTACCTACAATGAAGAACAGAAATTAATAACGATAAATGAAAACCAAAAATTGTTTTTTAGAATGGGAAAAGAAAACTATATAACCAATAATTGCATATTTATAGAGAATAAATATATGTGTGTTACACAATATTTTGAAATAAGTAAGTGTATTTTAAATTTAATAGATAAGAAAAAGGATGATAATTGTTTGTATCATTATATAAGTATGGAAAACGATATTGAACAAATTAGAAATACAAATGATATAATAATCATTAGCCCTAATAAACAACAAATACAAATTAACTGTGTAAATAAGAATATATATAAAGAAATTAGAGGAATTTTTAAAATGAAAACAGATGAAAAATGTCATATAAATAAAAATATATTCGAAGTTGTTAGCCAACAATATAAAGAAATACAAATTCAAAATTTAGAGATAAATTATGAAAATAAAGTCAATGGAACATTGAATTTAAAGAAAGTAGAAAAAGTAGAAGAAACAATAGCCGTTTTACCCAAAATAAAGAATCTTGAGTTAAACAACAATTACCATTCTTATGTAATACACATATTAATTATTATAATTTGTACTTGTAAACTAATAAATATAAGAAAAATCTTTGTATCAACTTTTGTAAAAAGAGAAAAATGGAAGAAAAAGAAATTGAATTAAATCCTTTAGCCTAAAATCATGCGATATAGCAAAGTCTTGCAAGGGAGGAATTATGTTATATTATAATAGTTATACTTTGCTATTGCGCATGACTATCCCCTCCTAGATCTTAAGAGTAGGGTAAGTAATTAAGTCTATAAATAATAATGTAATGAGATGGACGAGCAATCGCTAGTCAAATATACTGTAATTAATTAATAGTAGAAGTTCATATATTGTATTTTAAATCAAAAATAAATTTATATTTTTAAAACCAAAAAGGCTTTAAAACATAATTTACACATATATGAACAAGAAGTTCATAATCCTGTTTTAAATAATATTTCTATATTATTAAATATCTTTCAGAACTCATGTTAATAATTAGAATAATACTACCTTTTTGGTATAAGTTAATTATGTTTTTGTATAAGCTTGGTTACTTACTTTTGTTTTGTAATTATTTATTTGTCATTTGTATTTTTTCCCCTAAAGAAGGCCGCATTGTATTAAATAAAGATACAGAACATAAACTAAAAAGGTAGTATTATTCCAATTATATTTTATACTTCTAGTTCGAGAAAATGCTTTTACTTTGCTCTGTTGTGGGTTGTGGCAGTAGAGCAAAAAGAGACAAATTGTCATTTTTCTGATTTTATAACCGAGGTAGAATTAAAATCAATTGACGTTGGTATAGTCGTCACATACCAGTAACCATATAATTTCAAAGTTGGAGGAAACTTTGGAAGAATGGCATATTGAAAAACACAATATTTTTGAAACGGTGACTGATAATGGCGCCAATATTAAAAAAAAAAACCTTAATTGATAGGTTTGAAAGCAATACATATATACCATGTATTGTTCATACCTTAAATTTAATTCCATCTAATGCCATTAAGAAAACACCGGAGTTAATTTATTAGATAATATAAAACAAATAACTACATATTTTGAACAAACAGTAATTATAGCTGATTCTTGGCGAAAAGCTCAAGAAGAAAATGGGCATAATTATTTAAAATCGATTCAATCTGCTCCAACTATATGGAATTCAGAGCATTACATGTTGGAACTATTTGAATTACGTCGCCAAATGCACCAAACATGTTATCCAATAGTCAACTTTAAGAAATAAAATCTTGCATTTCGTTACTACAACCATTGGAATGCGTAAAAAAAGATTGAAGTGGTGAGACATACATTACAGCTAGTAGAGAAATCCGTTATCAATTATTACACGATTCATTTCATAAATAAAAGAAAACTGGTTAATGAAACCATTGCTAGTGAACTGCAAGAGAATATAAAGACTGAGCTGGCACATCGTCCTGACAAAATTGAGTTTTTTTTTTTATAAATTACCAATATTTTCCCTTTTGGTACCACGATTTAAAAATATTCATGTAAAAAATCCAGTAGTTTCCTCTACTTCTAAGGCTTCAGTTGAAAAAATGGCCAAAGAGTTTATACCCTTCAAGTTTCAGAAATAACCTGGAAATAGAATTAGAAGCAACTTATGAGCCTGTTTTAAATTCTGATTCTATTGAAGATGGAGAGTTTGAATTAGAACTAGAATGTTTCGGTTTTTGGAAAATTCACGAACAGTTAGCTAAATCCCATGACAAAAGAGTTAATGATAATATATCCTCGGATATGAGTGTTGAAATTAATAATTATTTTAAAGCTAAATTAACACCAATTAGTCAAGATTCCTTTAAAAACTGGGAAACTGTAAAACATTATATCCTAATTTATATACAGTTGCAAGACATTTTTTGCCAATTGGGGCTACGTCCGTGTCTTGTGAACGTCTGTTTTCCAAAGCAGCAAATATTATTACGGACAGAAGAAACAGGGTAACAAGAGAATATTTTAATCAATTATTATTCTTACATGGTGGTAAAAATATGGAATTAACCAAAATTTTAAAAAATGTTAAACTGAATAAAAATATCCGATCAAAGTTACGTATGATAATTTCCGTAGTATTAAATTGAGATAGATACAAATAATGCACTAAGGGGCATATTTTGTAACAACCATTAATTTTTACAACAAAAACTTGAATTTTTTGTTGTCAAATATGAATCTATTGTTTACAAATTTTAACCAGCCGTTAAAAATTAACTGTTGAGTTACAGAATAGGCCCCTTAAAACTATATTATGCCGTTATCTATTTGTTAAACTTAAAAGTCATTCAAGATATTGTCGAAATTGCCGTTTTTTAAGTAACTTTAATCGGGAATGTCTTGTGATTCGCCTCTTTCCTCATTCATGTATTAGTTTATATACAATATTAAATAAGTAACTAGTCATTTGTTATAGTCAATAAAAAATTTCTAGTTCTATATTATAACTAATATAGGCCTGGTTTGAGCGTAAATTCGCAAAATTATACAGGTATCAATTATATGCTGCGATATTTTTCTTTTATCTTTCAGTTAATTGACACTATCCAGAGATGAAAAAAACCAAGCCTTTTTAAGTACTCGTAAAAGAGTAATAATTTGTGATTATTAAAGAGTATTATTGAAAATTCTTTATTTATTTTATTAATAAATTTATTTTTCGTAAATTTTACTGGTTTTTGTACCTGCTAAATACTATTAATTTTTTTCAAATATCGAATAAATCGATTTTTTGGTTCGATATTTATTACTCATCGATATTTTAACCTACGATATAGATTACTCGATATATCGATAGGTATTTTCGATTATTTACATCACTAATGGTCTCGTTTTCAGCTTAAACTTGCACTAGAATATTTTGGGGTCGAAACTGATTCCGTGCATTTACGTCACACTTGTATAGTTTCCTCTTTTTTCTGTTGTCGCCGAGATAACGCTTGATGTAATTGTGCGCTGTTAATTTTTGATATGAATTCTTTTTTCAATGCTTTTTCTTTTAGTTTTACCTATGAATTTAGCCCTCTTTCTCCTTGAATGAATAGTTTGGCTAAGACAGTGATGGATTTCCTCGCGAATAAAAATATTTGTAATTCGTTTAAATTGGTAGTTGAGCCAACTCCTGGAAATCTGATATCCATTTTTCTAATAGAATCTTCGATATCTCTGTAGCTAACGGACATTTTTGGTGAAGGTGTTCCTACTGATAATCTGAAAGCGGCGACGGACATCTTGTCTTCGTCGACTTCTTCGGCTTCTTCAAGGACTTCTTCTTCGTCGTCGTCTTCTTCCTCTTCTTCTTTTAATGAATTGAGATCCAGTAACGCGATGCATGCGTTCTTTGCTACTTCTTCTTGGCTGGCACTGTCTTGTATCCCCAAATTTTTGCAATTGCTTGCACATCTATAAAAGTCAGATTCCTGTTAATGTATTCAAGTTTAGTTTTATACTCATCTGATTGAGAGCCAAATGGGAATCCGCTGAATTGACGAACTACTCGTCTGCACTCTTTTTTGCCCTCCGTTTCGAACAGAAACTTGTACAGGATCTTGATGGTTTTGAAAGGAGCAGCTTCGACGTTTTGCGAAATGAATGGGATGTCTCGCAAAGTCGTCATCTTTTTCTTTCTTCTTATTTCTTTCTTCTTACTTCTTTCTTCTTATTAACTTCGTATATTCTTTGTCTTTTTACTTGTTACTTCTTTTGTAACAGTGTAAAAATCCTCCTCAGTGATTTTTGGAGTGTATACCTTCTTCGGTGTTGATAATGCGACGTTACTTTGTTGTTATCTCGTGCGTTGCCATCTGAATCTTGGCTTTGTGTTCAATTAGGCCACGTTCATTCGTTGCAGTTGTTTGACTTAAGTAATTCTTAGATTTTTCACGCAAATATTTTTTTCTCGTCTTTGTAATTGTGGACCGTTTACCCCAAATTACCCCAAATTATTGTCTCCACTTCAGATTGTGCGACATCCACTTGCAGCAGTTCGTTTCCCTCAATGCCAATTCTGGGTATGGCTGCAGTAGTCGGCTGTCTTAATCGTATAGGTGGTTCAGCCCTTCGTCTTTGGCTTCCAACACTTTACGGGAAACGCTCCCGATACACAATTATAACGTAAGTTGTTTAATTTTGCGAAAATATTATTTTTAATTTGGTTTTAATTTTAGCTCTCTTTACTTCACGTAGTTAGCACTCTCGCACTGGTAATCACCAAACACTTGTATTTATGTATTCTAATAATTAATAAACAATAAAACTTTGTTTAACATTTTAATTAATTTTGATCTGATCTTTTCATCAATCCCAATCCCTTTTCGTTAATGACAATCCTGATGTGAGCCCCCAATATGTGTGGGGATTGAGGCTCAGGATTAATCAGGATACTTTTATAATTAAACAAAATAGTGTTACTTAAAATAAAACAATAAGTATAATTAAAGATATCGAATACAAAATGAAATAATCAAATTAAGCAGTTATTACAACGAATATATATAATTCTACGCGTCTTCACTGCACGCCGGTCGCATTCACGCTCTTCTGCGGGAGGAGACGCACACGTCACAGGTTTGATAAGGACGTGACAGCGCCCTCTCGTACAATTCCCATATATATTGAAACAATGTCTCCAAAATGTCGGTAGGATGATCCAGTACGACATTTTTAAATTTATTTACATTTGCTGTGGTGCACATTTTAGCCACTTCTTGACTGTGTCTTTGAATTCATCGTATTGGCACTTTGTTCCCTGTTTCCCAGTATATACGAAAAAAAAAAAAAAATGAATGCAATTATATAACTACAATTTGATTTACTTACAATAAACTAATTTTTCTATATTTGTATTATTTCACTTTATTCTTAGTTTTTTTTTTTTTCAAAAAAAGAAAAATTAAAATTACTTGCAATATGATCAGATAAGAGTTGTTTACATGTTTGCAACATACTGTCAAATATTAAATATATTTTTGACTGAAATCCAGTAATTTTCTTTCCTTCGTCAACTTTCCAGTCAAGAAGTTCTTGCAGTCATTTATTATTATCCTGGAACTAATTTTGCTATTTGCTTTTGCAGTAATTGAGAACCAAACTATATTAAAAAATCAAATAAAACTTTTAAGCATGATGGAAGGTCTATATAAAAAAGTGAATTACTTATTAAAAAATCTGTTGTGGCCAGCACAAAACCTTCCGTCAATTCGATGTATTTTGTACATATTCCATACCAAAAGTTCCTTAAAATAGATGCTATATATCTTGTAAAATTTTAATATCAACACACTATTTTTTACAAATTCCATACCGAAAGTTCCTTTCCCTATTTTATTAGGGGTCGCTGTTTCTTACTTTTCTCTTTTACTGATTCCTGTCCAACGCATCTTCACATAATTCTTCCTCTCTCATATCTACACAGTCCTTCCATTTCTCTTTGGCCTTTCTTGTACTTCTGGCATTGAAAATTCCAATCTTGAGGCGAGTGTGCAACTGCAAGTCACTTGCGAGGGACACTCTATCACATTCACATATAACTTTGTGACCCTATACTTTCAACTTTAGTTTTGTATTTGACCACTGACATCTGTCAATTAAATATATATTGAATCTGAAGGAAAATGTATAATCAAACCGTATATAGAGAATAAGATATTCTTTCATATTGATAATCACAAAATGTCGAAAAATGATATTTAACTGCGTTTTTTCAAGAAAAACTGTTAAAAACATCAAATAAGGGTACTTCCGGTTGATCAATTATAACCAAAATCTAGTATGTTGCAAACATGTAAACAACTCTTATCTGATCATATTGCAAGTAATTTTAATTTTTCTTTTTTTGAAAAAAAAAAACTAAGAATAAAGTGAAATAATACAAATATAGAAAAATTAGTTTATTGTAAGTAAATCAAATTGTAGTTATATAATTGCATTCATTTTTTTTTTTTTCGTATATACTGGGAAACAGGGAACAAAGTGCCAATACGATGAATTCAAAGACACAGTCAAGAAGTGGCTAAAATGTGCACCACAGCAAATGTAAATAAATTTAAAAATGTCGTACTGGATCATCCTACCGACATTTTGGAGACATTGTTTCAATATATATGGGAATTGTACGAGAGGGCGCTGTCACGTCCTTATCAAACCTGTGACGTGTGCGTCTCCTCCCGCAGAAGAGCGTGAATGCGACCGGCGTGCAGTGAAGACGCGTAGAATTATATATATTCGTTGTAATAACTGCTTAATTTGATTATTTCATTTTGTATTCGATATCTTTAATTATACTTATTGTTTTATTTTAAGTAACACTATTTTGTTTAATTATAAAAGTATCCTGATTAATCCTGAGCCTCAATCCCCACACATATTGGGGGCTCACATCAGGATTGTCATTAACGAAAAGGGATTGGGATTGATGAAAAGATCAGATCAAAATTAATTAAAATGTTAAACAAAGTTTTATTGTTTATTAATTATTAGAATACATAAATACAAGTGTTTGGTGATTACCAGTGCGAGAGTGCTAACTACGTGAAGTAAAGAGAGCTAAAATTAAAACCAAATTAAAAATAATATTTTCGCAAAATTAAACAACTTACGTTATAATTGTGTATCGGGAGCGTTTCCCGTAAAGTGTTGGAAGCCAAAGACGAAGGGCTGAACCACCTATACGATTAAGACAGCCGACTACTGCAGCCATACCCAGAATTGGCATTGAGGGAAACGAACTGCTGCAAGTGGATGTCGCACAATCTGAAGTGGAGACAATAATTTGGGGTAATTTGGGGTAAACGGTCCACAATTACAAAGACGAGAAAAAAATATTTGCGTGAAAAATCTAAGAATTACTTAAGTCAAACAACTGCAACGAATGAACGTGGCCTAATTGAACACAAAGCCAAGATTCAGATGGCAACGCACGAGATAACAACAAAGTAACGTCGCATTATCAACACCGAAGAAGGTATACACTCCAAAAATCACTGAGGAGGATTTTTACACTGTTACAAAAGAAGTAACAAGTAAAAAGACAAAGAATATACGAAGTTAATAAGAAGAAAGAAGTAAGAAGAAAGAAATAAGAAGAAAGAAAAAGATGACGACTTTGCGAGACATCCCATTCATTTCGCAAAACGTCGAAGCTGCTCCTTTCAAAACCATCAAGATCCTGTACAAGTTTCTGTTCGAAACGGAGGGCAAAAAAGAGTGCAGACGAGTAGTTCGTCAATTCAGCGGATTCCCATTTGGCTCTCAATCAGATGAGTATAAAACTAAACTTGAATACATTAACAGGAATCTGACTTTTATAGATGTGCAAGCAATTGCAAAAATTTGGGGATACAAGACAGTGCCAGCCAAGAAGAAGTAGCAAAGAACGCATGCATCGCGTTACTGGATCTCAATTCATTAAAAGAAGAAGAGGAAGAAGACGACGACGAAGAAGAAGTCCTTGAAGAAGCCGACGAAGTCGACGAAGACAAGATGTCCGTCGCCGCTTTCAGATTATCAGTAGGAACACCTTCACCAAAAATGTCCGTTAGCTACAGAGATATCGAAGATTCTATTAGAAAAATGGATATCAGATTTCCAGGAGTTGGCCCAACTACCAATTTAAACGAATTACAAATGTTTTTATTCGCGAGGAAATCCATCACTGTCTTAGCCAAACTATTCATTCAAGGAGAAAGAGGGCTAAATTCATAGGTAAAACTAAAAGAAAAAGCATTGAAAAAAGAATTCATATCAAAAATTAACAGCGCACAATTACATCAAGCGTTATCTCGGCGACAACAGAAAAAAGAGGAAACTATACAAGTGTGACGTAAATGCACGGAATCAGTTTCGACCCCAAAATATTCTAGTGCAAGTTTAAGCTGAAAACGAGACCATTAGTGATGTAAATAATCGAAAATACCTATCGATATATCGAGTAATCTATATCGTAGGTTAAAATATCGATGAGTAATAAATATCGAACCAAAAAATCGATTTATTCGATATTTGAAAAAAATTAATAGTATTTAGCAGGTACAAAAACCAGTAAAATTTACGAAAAATAAATTTATTAATAAAATAAATAAAGAATTTTCAATAATACTCTTTAATAATCACAAATTATTACTCTTTTACGAGTACTTAAAAAGGCTTGGTTTTTTTCATCTCTGGATAGTGTCAATTAACTGAAAGATAAAAGAAAAATATCGCAGCATATAATTGATACCTGTATAATTTTGCGAATTTACGCTCAAACCAGGCCTATATTAGTTATAATTTAGAACTAGAATTTTTTTATTGACTATAACAAATGACTAGTTACTTATTTAATATTGTATATATTCCAGGATAATAATAAATGGCTGCAAGAACTTCTTGACTGGAAAGTTGATGAAGGAAAGAAAATTACTGGATATATATTTAATATTTGACTGAAATCCAGTAATTTCCTTTCCTTCATAATAATAACTAACTGAATACTAACATTTTTGTTTCCCTGCCTCTTTTTGTTTACTTGTTTCTGCCCAGTCTATAAATGAAAATAAAAAAAGTAAAATTTGTAATTTAAATCAAATTTTTAAATTACCATTTTCCAAGAAATGTGGAAGAAGTTCCAATTCAAAATCTTGATTCATTAGTTCATCCTTCGTCGCCGGTATTACATCATTATCATCGGCCTGAATCTGGGCCTCTGCAAATCTATTTTCTGTACTACAATTACAAATGAACTATGATTAAACATAAACAAATATATCATCACGGCATATTATCCATTTCTGAGTGTGCCACAATATGCTTTATCACAGATATCGGTAATGATAATGACATATTTGTACCGTGCGGGCACTTACTAGGCGTCATCTCACGGGCACTCATTGCTGGCGTTTAGCATGGGAATCAATTTTTTCTTGTGTAAAACTTCCCAATGAATTTTAGACAAAAATGTTTGTACTAGTTCAAAAATACAAAACGCAAAATAGATTAGTAATTAGATGTAGAATTTAATTATCTACCAATTTTATTTTAAATATTTTTATTAATTAATACTGTAATGCACTGTATATGATTATCTACCAATAATTCCAAATCAGACGAAGTCTGAATCCGAATCTGTTTCAAGAACATAATTTTTATTTTTTATTTTTATTTTCCCATAATTATTCTGGGATGTAGAAGCACTGCCTGATGTGGACGTGAATTCTTTCTCCACTTTATTGCAGTACTTATTTGCTTCTTCCACAGTCTCTACAATATTTATAAAACAATACATTATAATTTATGTACGATAAACAAAACTTTCAAGTAGAGAGTATGAGAAAAACATTATATTTATTTTTATTTTGCTGTAATTACTTTTACTTTTAGAGAAGAGATGAAAATTTAATTTTTTCGACTTACCAACTGATTTTAAATTCTCCACCTCATATAGTTTATATTCAGAATTAGATTACTGAAAATTAATAATTTCTCGTAGTAATTTGTTTTTTTTGAGTTTCAAATTTTCGGGCCACGCGTAATAAATTTTATTATTTTTATTCCGCAGCCAACATTTCAGCGCAGTTTGTATAGAATTTGTACCAATAAATTCTATTAAGCAAATGCCATTCTATACAACAGAGAAACTTGAAATGAATTTTCCATATTTCTAAAAAAAAAAAAAAAAAACATAGAGTCCCCGAGAGTTCTACTTACGCCACTGACAATGATTCGTACATAGATTATTCATTTATATGTATGTATTTCATTAAAAACCGAAATAAATTTCTAAATTTTGATATAGACAATGTACTCATTGTGCTTTCATTTCATTTTCACGCTGCGCTCGTGTGCATGCGCGCCTTCGAACATGAACGTTACGTTATATACGAATTATATTTTATACGATTTTATTTTTCACGCCCGCTCTCGTATTTGAAGAGTACAAAATTCGAATCTTTGAGGGCCGGTTTATCAATCGACTGTTGAACTAACTGTTAAATTTACATACCTAGTAAGTATAATTTTCTGTTTTTCAATGGATTGTTAAAATTTATTTAACCGGCAAATAGTTACTAAGTGCCTTGTAACGTACGTGCAACCGTGCAACGCGAAATGCGATGACGCAATAGTTACGTAATGCACCCTGGATGTTAGGTGTGCAGCCGCTAACTTTTAGACAGTGGGGACGGGCGGGGTTAAAATTAAAGGAGCAACCCCCAAAAGGATTGTTAGGGCGCCACGTAATTTTTAACCTTAAAATTACGAAAAGGACAAGGTACACACGTGATAAAAAAAAAATGCTGTACCTACCGTTAATGTGTTGCCTGAAAACGACAGGATTGAGAGATAAAAAAAAGGATGAATTAAAACAGAATTTAATAATATGAAATTGAATGTGAAATTTTAGTTTGCCAATAAATATAAAAGAATTTGTAGCAACATTAAAAATTTGACAAAAATTGGCAGTACAAACTATTGTTGAACTATGAATCTTATAATTCAGTTTCGAGCGCAAGCGAGCACATCTACGCAGTGCGAAGTTGATCAAATTCGTCAGGCGGGCTACATGCCAGTTGACACACGCGTTCGTCGCCGAATTATAAGTCCCAACAATGGGTACAAGGCGAAAGAATAAAATTTCGAAGTAAATAGTTGTGCCAGAAGTACTGATACATACTAAAAGTGAGCTGAAGGCTCCAATGTACATGAAACAACAACCAAATTGTACTATAATTGACGCTATTATACTTCTCGTAAATTCCAAAATTTCGCATAACACAATAATCTTCAAAAATCCAAAACTACATAACATGTCAATCTTTAAAGTCCAAATTACATAACACATTAAGTTCCACATACAATACGACAATAAAGCGCCAAATAATTATTTCTACCATGAATTTACAGTATCTAAGGTCCTTTTAGGCAACACAAACTCTATAGTTCAACTCTATGTTCTTCCTTGCAATAAATAAACTCAACACAAAAGGGAGAACGATATTATACAAAAAAGGTACTTAACTGCAGTGGCGTGTTCGGGGAATTTAGGCGATGATGTAGGGCAATGATGTCGACGGAAAGGGACTGGCGGCGGCTGGCACATCCAAGAACGTAGGGGTCCGCAACACTGAAGAACGTAAAACGTAGAGCGGCAGATCCTCCGAAGAGATATGACTTCCAGCAAACCAAAAATGATGCACGGTCAACACACGTAACACCAACCAAAAGCTAGACAGTCAACAGGCATCCCGATGTCGTACAAATCCGCACAACGGCGCTACCAAAAACTTGGTTCCAAAACAACAACGGGTACTCTAACAATACGTCGAAAACTAGATCAACGTCGACAACAGCCACGTGCCAAAAGGTGGTCAAAAATCACATCCGTCCCGAAACACAATGCGTACTCGAATGACCACGAGGCTTAAAAATCTTTTCCGGACATCAGCAAAACAACCGGAAACAGAGGGCGCATATTTTACAACAAAAATAGCGTGAAGAAGAAATACCTTCAAAACAATCCGTGCGCCACTGGAGGCTGTTTCCGCTACAAACTTGTCAGCAGACAATAATAAACTCTCTTCAACGGAAGAAGGTTAAAATAAGTTACTAAATATTAGAAATAGGGCTGAAATAAGACTATAGTAGCCTGAAGGAAGAGATAGGTAAGTTAAGGAATAAGAGAAACATATATTACATGAATTATAACTTATAGAAACATTGAACACGGATACAATCAAGGAGTAGCTAGGTTAAACCACAAACACACTTTATAAGCTAAACCACAACCAGGAAGGAACATACAATTGAAAAACACAACAATACACGAAGTACAGACAGTATGGAAAGTAATAGGACGAATAAAACATAGCCAGATTTAGACTAAGAGAGTAAGTAACGTAGAAAAGTAAGAAATCTAGCACAAAATATCACGATGCGTTTTAAACCGTAACAACTCCCCTCTTACCCATTGAGGAAATTTTCCTCGAAAATTTCCGATACGAAACTCAAGGAGGTATACGAAGAAGAAGAGGAGAAGAGAAGAAGAAGAAGAAGAAGAAGAAGAAGAAGAAATGAATACCAAAATCATGAAACCGAATCTACAGCAAGGAACAACAACCCTGAATCCTAACAACCTAAATTAGCCTAACGATTTCCAAACAACGAAAGCAGAAAGAAAAGATTCGCGTCTTGAAATAACCAGCCCCAAATAACGATATGGCTCCAAAATGGCTCTTTGAATCGCGACGCCAAATTTCTCCACAATGGACAACAACAAAAGAGATTCCAAATGACCAAAATGGCCCCAACACAATTGACATGGAACTATATGACCTTGAACAGTTGTGTCTGCACTAGTCACAACGATAGCATCAGCCGTAATCGCTACAATGACTATAACAATGACGATAACAATGGTCACGATAGTGACCACAACAATAGGCACAACAATGGGCTCAATAATGAAATTACAAAGGTCCTTTTTAGCAAAGGGCCCCACGTTGGGCGCCAAATATTTGTAACGTACGTGCAACCGTGCAACGCGAAATGCGATGACGCAATAGTTACGTAATGCACCCTGGATGTTAGGTGTGCAGCCGCTAACTTTTAGACAGTGGGGACGGGCGGGGTTAAAATTAAAGGAGCAACCCCCAAAAGGGTTGTTAGGGCGCCACGTAATTTTTAACCTTAAAATTACGAAAAGGACAAGGTACACACGTGATAAAAAAAAATGCTGTACCTACCGTTAATGTGTTGCCTGAAAACGACAGGATTGAGAGATAAAAAAAAGGATGAATTAAAACAGAATTTAATAATATGAAATTGAATGTGAAATTTTAGTTTGCCAATAAATATAAAAGAATTTGTAGCAACATTAAAAATTTGACAAAAATTGGCAGTACAAACTATTGTTGAACTATGAATCTTATAATTCAGTTTCGAGCGCAAGCGAGCACATCTACGCAGTGCGAAGTTGATCAAATTCGTCAGGCGGGCTACATGCCAGTTGACACACGCGTTCGTCGCCGAATTATAAGTCCCAACAATGGGTACAAGGCGAAAGAATAAAATTTCGAAGTAAATAGTTGTGCCAGAAGTACTGATACATACTAAAAGTGAGCTGAAGGCTCCAATGTACATGAAACAACAACCAAATTGTACTATAATTGACGCTATTATACTTCTCGTAAATTCCAAAATTTCGCATAACACAATAATCTTCAAAAATCCAAAACTACATAACATGTCAATCTTTAAAGTCCAAATTACATAACACATTAAGTTCCACATACAATACGACAATAAAGCGCCAAATAATTATTTCTACCATGAATTTACAGTATCTAAGGTCCTTTTAGGCAACACAAACTCTATAGTTCAACTCTATGTTCTTCCTTGCAATAAATAAACTCAACACAAAAGGGAGAACGATATTATACAAAAAAGGTACTTAACTGCAGTGGCGTGTTCGGGGAATTTAGGCGATGATGTAGGGCAATGATGTCGACGGAAAGGGACTGGCGGCGGCTGGCACATCCAAGAACGTAGGGGTCCGCAACACTGAAGAACGTAAAACGTAGAGCGGCAGATCCTCCGAAGAGATATGACTTCCAGCAAACCAAAAATGATGCACGGTCAACACACGTAACACCAACCAAAAGCTAGACAGTCAACAGGCATCCCGATGTCGTACAAATCCGCACAACGGCGCTACCAAAAACTTGGTTCCAAAACAACAACGGGTACTCTAACAATACGTCGAAAACTAGATCAACGTCGACAACAGCCACGTGCCAAAAGGTGGTCAAAAATCACATCCGTCCCGAAACACAATGCGTACTCGAATGACCACGAGGCTTAAAAATCTTTTCCGGACATCAGCAAAACAACCGGAAACAGAGGGCGCATATTTTACAACAAAAATAGCGTGAAGAAGAAATACCTTCAAAACAATCCGTGCGCCACTGGAGGCTGTTTCCGCTACAAACTTGTCAGCAGACAATAATAAACTCTCTTCAACGGAAGAAGGTTAAAATAAGTTACTAAATATTAGAAATAGGGCTGAAATAAGACTATAGTAGCCTGAAGGAAGAGATAGGTAAGTTAAGGAATAAGAGAAACATATATTACATGAATTATAACTTATAGAAACATTGAACACGGATACAATCAAGGAGTAGCTAGGTTAAACCACAAACACACTTTATAAGCTAAACCACAACCAGGAAGGAACATACAATTGAAAAACACAACAATACACGAAGTACAGACAGTATGGAAAGTAATAGGACGAATAAAACATAGCCAGATTTAGACTAAGAGAGTAAGTAACGTAGAAAAGTAAGAAATCTAGCACAAAATATCACGATGCGTTTTAAACCGTAACAACTCCCCTCTTACCCATTGAGGAAATTTTCCTCGAAAATTTCCGATACGAAACTCAAGGAGGTATACGAAGAAGAAGAGGAGAAGAGAAGAAGAAGAAGAAGAAGAAGAAGAAGAAGAAGAAGAAATGAATACCAAAATCATGAAACCGAATCTACAGCAAGGAACAACAACCCTGAATCCTAACAACCTAAATTAGCCTAACGATTTCCAAACAACGAAAGCAGAAAGAAAAGATTCGCGTCTTGAAATAACCAGCCCCAAATAACGATATGGCTCCAAAATGGCTCTTTGAATCGCGACGCCAAATTTCTCCACAATGGACAACAACAAAAGAGATTCCAAATGACCAAAATGGCCCCAACACAATTGACATGGAACTATATGACCTTGAACAGTTGTGTCTGCACTAGTCACAACGATAGCATCAGCCGTAATCGCTACAATGACTATAACAATGACGATAACAATGGTCACGATAGTGACCACAACAATAGGCACAACAATGGGCTCAATAATGAAATTACAAAGGTCCTTTTTAGCAAAGGGCCCCACGTTGGGCGCCAAATATTTGTAACGTACGTATTCTAAATTTTGATATAGACAATGTACTCATTGTGCTTTCATTTCATTTTCACGCTGCGCTCGTGTGCATGCGCGCCTTCGAACATGAACGTTACGTTATATACGAATTATATTTTATACGATTTTATTTTTCACGCCCGCTCTCGTATTTGAAGAGTACAAAATTCGAATCTTTGAGGGCCGGTTTATCAATCGACTGTTGAACTAACTGTTAAATTTACATACCTAGTAAGTATAATTTTCTGTTTTTCAATGGATTGTTAAAATTTATTTAACCGGCAAATAGTTACTAAGTGCCTTTAGATGGAAATAAGATCCTGCTAAGACTTAACAAAAAGAAAAGTCTACCAACGTAAGATGATAATCCTTGCATATTTTCTTGATGATTACTGTTCTAATAATTTTATCGATGGCAGAAATGGATGTTAACATCTTAACGTTCAAGTAGCGATGAAAAATTAATAGATTATAGAAACATACTTCAAAGAAGACCATACATTATTAAACAATGACCTAAACACTTCGATATTTGGGATGGTACCACCTTTTTAATTCAGGATAAGTAAAGAAGCAGTTCAACACCTTCTTCAAAATATTGAAAATATACGATTTCCAATTAATAGTTTATTTTTTATTACACGTTTTTTACTTTTAGAAATGCTGTTATTACTCCATTTCAGCTACTGTTAATATGTTTGCGATTTTATGCCAATGGAAATATGTTGATTACAAACGGCGACTTCGCTGGGGTGCATAAATCGTCAGTCAGTAACATTGCTAAACGGGTTACTAGTACACTATTTACGTTATGAGGAAGATATTTGACTTTACTTGAAAACGAAGAACTGTTAATAGTACAACAAGGATTTTATTACACAGCAGCCTGTCCGCGAGCATTGCTAGCATTAGATTTTACACATATAAGAATACAGAGTCTAAGTGGTGAACAAGCTGAACTTTTTCGAAACAGAAAAGGTTTCTTTTCTTTAAATGTGCAGACTGCGTGTGATCATCGCTTAAAATTTAGAGATATTGTTGCTAGGTGGCCTGGACCTACGCTCAATTTTTAATAATTCTTTCTTAATGAACAAGGAATGAATAATAGTTTAATATTAGGTGATGGTGGTTATTCGACCTTATATTATCTAATGACATCTCTCTTAAATCCCAGAACTGCTCCTGAAATAGCTTACAACGAATCCCGAATAAGAACAAGAAATGTAGAGAGAGCATTCGGGGTTTGGAAACGTGGATTTCCAGTATTATCTTTGGGAATGCGAGTGAAACTAGAAACAGTTCAAGATATAATAGTAGCAACTGCAATATTACACAATATTGCTGTGGATAGAAATGAAACCGATTTTGCAGTTGATCCTGAATTGGAAGAATTCATAAATGAAAATGTGCCACTACACAATATTGATGATGTAATGGCGAAAAGAATGAAGGAACACTGTTATCCCTATTCGGTCGCCATTTTGAAATGACGTCCCTGCTCGTTCTCCATGCTGTCAAAGGGTTTGCTCGGGCGCCAATAATACGGAAACACAGCATAAGGAGAGATGGTCGATCCTGTAAAGGACGCTCTCATAGCGTCGCTGAAAAAGATGGCTGGAACGCCAAAAAGTGCTCGGGTAGCTTAGTGGAGACAGAGTTCGGCTTTTGACAATGAAATCAATTGTAATCATTTTTAATATTTTATTAAAATAAATTAAAATGAGAAAGTAATAAATATAACAAAGCAAAGTAACAATGAATCAGCGATACTTGCAGGATATTCTCTCTACTACGCACGATCAACAATGAACGGGCAACAATGGCACACACCAAGGTTGCGGGAACACGCTATGAACGAGTAACAATGGCACACACCAAAGTTACGGGAACACGGTACGGTTACAGTGTTGTCACTTTGACAACACTCATCAACAATCGCGATTTCAATCTAACAATGTTGGCACACACCAACACTCATTGACAATCGCGATTACGGCGTACAGCGGCCAACACCACTGCACAAAACAACCGGCTACACCGGTACGGTCCACCTGCTGCACTCTCTCACGAGCTGCCGGCACACACCAACAGCACTGAGTCAGAGGCAGCCAAGGTCATCCACAACCCGCTCACCTGGCCCTCACCAGGTTCGCAGAAGACGGCACACACCATCTTAGGCTCGTTGGAGAGCTAACGCTCCCTTGAGAGAGCACACACTCTCTCTTTGTAACTAACGTTCGACCTCGTATTTATACCCCGAAAAACCGTTAAAAATATCAAAAAAGGTTCAAACACGTTTTTAGTCATCCTGCAAATTCTCGCTAAGTTTAAATAAAAAAATATAAAAAATACAATTTCATGTAGGATCGAACCGACGATCTCTAGCGTGCTGGTCAAGCGCACTAGCCACTCGACCACACAATAGCTGACAGTTAAACAACAATTTTATAAACATAAGTAGCTATAACCAAAATACAACAATACATTTTACAACAAATGACATACAATATAACCAAACAATTATACTGTATGCGTAATCTAAACAATACAAACCAATAAAAAAATGAAAAACAATATTTTTACTTGTGGGATTTGAACTTTGTTTTAAATAATCAAACTTTAGCAAAAAACTGACATGCTAACCACAAGGCTACAACGTTAAACATGAAGAATAAATTCAAATCTAGTGACTATCGTCACAATGAAAATGTAAATAATTCTGTTCGAAATGAACTGATACAAAATTATTTCACTAGACTTTTGTAATATTGAATATACTTATTGTTATAATATATATATATATATATATATATATATATATATATATATATATATATGTATATATATATATATATATATATATATATATATATACATATATATATATATATATATATATATATATATATATATATATATATATATATATATATATAGACATGTAACTTTAAAGAGTATTATTTAACATCTTTTTCCCATACTCCGGACTGCTATACCTGTGAAATATATATATATATATATATATATTGTGACGTAAACAAAGAATCCGAAAAATTTAAATACAACTATTAAACAAAATTCCTCCTACCTGTCTGTCACACTTATAAATTTGGCACGGCTAGTTGAAAAAAAAATGTCGGCGGCTGGGTGAAGGTAGTTTAAATAAATGTACAAATTACAAAATTGGTCAATTTTAATTTGGAAAAAGAATATAAGTTCAGATTTAAATTTCTCGAAATAATTTTCGTGGGCGCCAGACCTTATAAGGGTGAAATAAAGGGAGTAAGGTCCTCTCCAAAGAACAAGCCGAAAATTAAAATATAAATGTTTAATAATTTTTTTTTTAATATCACAAACCTACAGAATTTATTTTGCAACACATTTGGGGTCGCTACACGCTAGTTCTACTCTCAGAGGAGTGTCTTGCCCTCCCAGGACCCCACCTCGGAAGCGCTGAGCCCTCAGCCCTCCTGCAAGTCCAAATTGGAGACGAGAACTACCCGGCGCACGCAGCCACGACGCGCCACTTGGCGATACGAACTCTTAGCGTCGGTGTCTTTGCTGGTACAGGGTTACAGACAAACATACACAGATGCACAGCCCAATGCTAAAGTCCGTGCTCAGTGTAAGTAATTACTTTTAAATACACGAGATGATGCACCCTGCACTGAAGGGCTGTGGACAGTAGTTTTGAGGAAAGCAGTGGGACTAGTGGTATCACTGCAGTGCCAATAATTACTTCCTTTATATGGAGGTGGCAGCAACAAGGTGAAACCCAAGCATAGACAAACACTACAAATGTCTATGCAGATATTTTTAACTGTTGGAAAGATGCATTATACGAACCGAACACAATTTTTTTAAAATAACTAAATAAATATACCTAGGTATAATTTGTTAATATAAAATATATCTTGTCCTCCTCTGCCAATATTTGTAAAACGAATTTTTGGACACCCTGAATTTTACTATTAAAAATATTGTTCATATGTTTACGGAATTATTCAATACAATGTAATAATTTTCCACACCTCCTTATCTTTACAAAGATTGAGGAATTATTACTAGGCGCGTTACCTTTTTTTAAAGGGAGGTTCGCCAGTAGCCCTATTATAACCCTAACTGTAAATAATGTCTTTAATTTTAAATATGATATAAACAACATGCATAAAACAAAGAATTTATTTTTCTGTCGATATTCTGATTGCTAAACCATTGTCCATTTATACATATACTCAGATTCTAGAATCATCGTCCATTTCTATATTGTAATTGCTCAATCATTGATTATTTACATATTCTGATTGTTGAATCATCGTCCATTGCTGTTTATTTTATGTACAATTTTAAACATGTAGTATTTATTTATATTAACACCTATATAACAATATTCTTACCAACCGTACAGCAAATATTCCTCACTCCTCACATATTAAAATGACCGATTTTCAGTAGCGAAATACCGCATCCGGATCACAATAATTTATTTGGTTTATGCTGGATATACGTAATTTTAACATGTAATATTCAAAAATTATGTATGTGTAACAACACGAATTTTGTGATTTTTCTTTTGTGTATTTCTGCACACAGTTCTTGTTTCCCACAGACATTCCTTATATAATTTAACGGTAAGTAATAATTTTAGCATATATTAACCTATGTTCGATGCATGTACTTTCAAACCAATTACAAAATTTTAGTTTGGTTTCATTTTCAATTATATTAAACAAAAATTGAAGAATATTTTTTTTGTATTTATTTTGTACATACAAATTGGAGAATATATTAAGTTGAAATTCTACAATTGTTTTGAACATATCACTTGGAACACACGTTTCCAAAATCATTACCTGCTATTGTATCATACGCCTTTAAGAATATTAGCAGGTCGCAAGGTCTACCAGTATCACTTTCGCTAATATTATTAATGATACATTGATCACACTTATATTTTTTATAACATTTGTAGGCAATGTAGCCAGTAAAATATGTTATTGTACATTCTTCAAATTTTGAAATAGCATCTTCTATAATGGTTGATTCATTTACAACTCCTTCCGATTCAAAGTCATTGTTAATTGTCATTGGTGTTGACAGTGTTCGAAACGAGTATGTTTAAAAAATTTGTATTATCCAATGGACAATTTCCTTTACCCCCTGTTTTGTTCATCCTATGAATAATAATATTTTCCAGGTTGCATCTGAACTGGTCGGCCGTTGGATACATATTAAAACCTCCGGCACCCCTTATGTCGCTAAACAAATTTTCCAAACAGTCCTGCGAAACTCTGTTGGTACATAAATATTCTACATTTTTATTTTTTAAATTATCCCATAAGCCAATAATTGAATTAAGTGTTTGAATTAATCCGTCAAAAGTTGGAGGCACTTGCATTATGTTTTTATTACATTTATCTTTTTTGACACATTTCCATGTGCTTACCCATTGTACATAAGATTCTAATTTTTCTTTTAAATCATTCTCTCTACTTAATGCACAAGAATTAGGATTTTGCGTGTATTTATATTTACTGTTTAAAATATCTAATAGAATATTAATTTTTTGTAAAAATTCGGCCATATTCATTGCAGTTTCGCTACGAATTTCTTGCGACAGATAAGCAGATTTAATTGCTGCAGAAGTTGTATGTTTGTCTGTGACAGGGTGTTTGGCGGGTGTAGGTGGTGTAAACCGCTCGTGCCGAATGTGGCGGGATACAACCCTGGGCGAGTGAGGACTTAGAGAACTCTTAGTCCGACAAAACCTCTCCTAAGCTTCGTAAAACGCAGAGCCGGCGCTAGGGGCGAGACGTCCGCCTAGGGCGGCATTTTTTAAGGGGCGGCATTTTTTGCGATCGACGGCAAGAGAGAAATTTTTTATTTGTAAATATTATTTATTTATTTAAACACAAAAATTACAGCAAACTTAAAATTACTAAATAGTTATCTATGCAACAAGAGTAAAAAGTATAGTCTTATTTCACGAATAGGAAAGTTTAACCGAATAAGCTGTAGGCAAGTTTGTCAAATCTTATGAGTGAAATAAGACACTTCTTACTCGAATTCCATTAAATTTTTTTTACGTTTGCAATAAAAGTGTGAAAAAAGGCCATAATGTTTCAATATTTAATTTGTTTGCGTTTAAAAAGTGCACACTTTTATTTGTTAAAAAAGATATACATTATAAATCCATTTTAATGAAAAAATTGTACTTTTTAACACACATACGAACCTCATTTCATTGCTTCAAGAAAAGCTACCTGAATTAGCAATAATAGCTATTAAGCACAATAGTGACCAACACAATGAAATAATTGAGAACTGGGCACAACAAGAAATCGATTAATTTATGTTTGCATAAGTTGTGATTCAGATTAGGAGTGGTGTAGGAAATAAGTATATTATAAATGAATATTTTAGTATTCTTATTTCCTACACCACTCCTATCAGTATATTATAAATGAATATTTTAGTATTCTTATTTCCTACACCACTCCTAAGCAAATTTTTTTATCACTGTTAAATTTCGATAAGTTGTACATCCTTAAAAAGCTAAATAAAGTATTTTCAAAGGTGTAAATTTCCAATATAGCGTCAATATAAAATCATAATTTTAATCTCTTTACTCTAAATTTAATAGATAGAAATTGAGCATAGCCGTTCAAAAGAAAAAATAAAGTGCCGTAAAGAGTGTAAACCAAAATTCCATATTATTTCAGATTTGGAAGTTGTTTGCATAAATAAAAATCAAAAATAATTGATTTCTTTGCATTTATCTAGTGACCTATGATTTTTTCCGGAAAAACAAATACATCTTTAAATGGTCTACTAAGAGGGCAACTTTACCCTAATTTTATTATTTAATTTTATATTTTAATAACCTAACCCCCCCCCCCCCCCCCTAGGGCGCAATAAAAAAAAGTTCGCCTAGGGCGGCAAAATAGTTAGCGCCGGCCCTGGTAAAACGGCTCCTCACGTGGCCAGTAGTCGTAGTGGTGTTCCAATAAAAATTCAGGGCGGTGAAAGAGCTCAGCGGCCTCCGAGATCCGATCTCAAAAGGACAAGGCTACTCGTTCTCTTTCTAAAGTCCCTAAAAAAACTAAACCAGCAAAAAGTTCTATCTCGGAGAGATTTACAAGAGGCCTGAAGGGCTGTGTACTATACATGAAAAATTTTGTCCCTAGTTGACCCCAAAACGTTAGCAAAATTTTGTCCGAAAGATTTACAAATTCCAAATTTTTAATTCGTGATACAAAAAATTTTTAAGTCTAAAAAAAAAAAAGTAATAGACGGCCGTTGAAATGAAAAACTTAGAACAGGATAGAGAAATTAGAAGTAAATAGTATTAGAGGAAGAGTGTGTAAAACTGACTTATTTTCGTACTTTAAATCGCTAATAAAAAACAAACGACAAGCCACAAGCTAATAAAATTAATATAGCGATAAAAATAATGCCCGTACAATTTGAGGTAGTGACCAAGTTTGTAGCGCACAATTTATGCTACTCAAAAAAAATTTGCGCCGCTACCAGGAAAAATGAGATAAAAATTACACAAAAAAAAATTAAGATCACTACTCTCCGACTATAAAAATCTGTTGTGGCCAGCACAAGACCTCTCGCCATTTCCATATTAGGCTATATAAGTATTGTATTGCACTTTGCTATCGAACCGTCGTTTTATAATAAAATATTACAGAACTTTACCCAAATATTGTTTTTTATTGTATTTAACATGTCTTCTGCACACATATAATTCTAATTATATCTATTTTTCATTGTATGAGGAAGTTTCTAAATGTCACAGATTCTTCCAATTCATTAACTAGATTGGCGGTATTTCTGATGGATATATGCATATTACCTATAATTTCAAATATTTAATTAATAAAACAATAAGAAAGATTAAATATACTTCCCAGAAAAAGCTATCAAAATGTCACTAAAACTGTTAATTTTTGGCACTGAAATCTGTCATTTACAAATTATGTTATAAACATTTGAATTTGTCAACTGGTTTCCTTAGTGTAGTTTCGCCTACTCGACTTGTTATATCCCGATATTCTATATATTATAGCGTCTTTATCTCTAAATTTATAGAAGATATAATAAAAAATTTAAATGTATCAGGTGTAGAATTTTGTTCTTCAAAATTAGTAATATCAAAAATTTTCAAAAATTAATATTTGGAAAAATTTCTTTTAAAAACTACTACTTCCGGTTGTTCAATTGTTACCAAAACCTTTTCAGCTCTTCCCAGGAATGTCAGATTGAGAAATTCATAGTTAAACAGGTCTTATGTCTTATAGTTTTTGAGGAATCGTCCGTCCAACATCCAGCCATACACACACACACACACACACACACACACACACATCCACACACACACACATACAGACATCATTGTAAAAATGTTAAAATCGGATTCTAGTGACCTTGAAACGTGCTTATTCATTAAAATCTGGATATGTGATTTTTAGCATGATTCCAATACCTCTCTTAGCGAGAGGTAAAAATTGTTTATACCGAGCCGAAAAATTGTCGAGTCAAAAGTCAAGTCAGGTCCTCACGACACCCTACATTCACTCAACAATCAATCCAGGGAAAGAGGGGAAGGGACTGGTAAATTGAATTGTTATTCTACCCAATAAAATTAACACTAAATAAATTTTAAACCCAAGAAAAATGTAGACCCAATTAAATTTATAAAAAAATATGAGCTTAAATAAAATTATTTATAAAGAATTAACCCCAAAAACGTTAAGCAGCACTACCACTAAAACATACACAGATGCACAGCCTTACGGGCAAACGTGTGTTCAATTTTTTTGTGTAGTTGTTGCAACTGTGGTAGATGTCGGCAGTGTAGAGTGCTGATCACATTGGACCACACAATTATTGCGTATTGACAGTATTTAGTTGGCTCACTCAAAATGTACACTTTTACGCTTTTACCACATTTTACTTTCACTTGCCTGGGGCGGGACACCCTGGCTGGGGTTTTGTTCACAAACCAAGAACTCTGAGACTGAGAATTTTTTTTTCCGGATATATCAAGAAATAACTTATTTCATTTAATTTTTTTGGTTCTTATTAACTATAAAAAAATTATTAGAATCCCAGGGCGGAATAAGCACAAGAATTGCATTTTTCACAATTTTTAGCGTTTGCATTGTAATATGTCAGGAACTATTAAAAATAATTTATTCAAATTTTACGTACTTTGCACTTAGAACATTAAGTATGTAGTGATTTTATTATAGACGAAGGATCAAAAATCACTTGGAATGATATATCACTTACATACTACAAAGATATACAGTGCAAAAGAGCAAGATGTATGGGGCATTTGTCTGATAAACATTTAAAACCAAATAATTTTCAGAAAATGTCGGTGCACTTAGCAACTCAAATTTTTAGTCACCGAACTTCTGCAGCAATTAAATCTGCTTATCTGTCGCAAGAAATTCGTAGCGAAACTGCAATGAATACGGCCGAATTTTTACAAAAAAATTAATATTCTATTAGATATTTTAAACAGTAAATATAAATACACGCAAAATCCTAATTCTTGTGCATTAAGTAGAGAGAATGATTTAAAAGA